>CM060697.1:120371681-120971681 GCA_030686995.1 Artemisia argyi | reverse complement strand
TTGGTAAAAAATTGAAACAGAGTTCATTCTCGTAAATTGTTTATGAGTAAGGTTCATTTTGATAATTTTGTTATAAAAATAGCTAGAAACTTCACAAAATGAGAATATTTCAATCATTAAGCTACATCTATAACAGTAAATTGCAAAATTCGTCCTTATAGTTTTGTCAAAGTGCATGTTTTATCCTTATTTTTTCGAAAGTACATGCACCGTCTTTATTGGGAACTTATGAATGCAATTTGTGTCCCTGACCAACGTGCAATGACTATATTACCCTTGTCTTTTTTCTTTTTACTAAAATTAAGAGGATGAAAATTTTAGTCATTTTTTTGGGTAACCATGATTTCTAGCCTTTTGGCCGACTAATCTATAGGGTTTGAACCTAGCTACCGCCGCACATACTCAAATCAGGTAAGCCCTATCTTTTCAGGAATTTGACGTTGCCACTTCAAGTTTGTTTGCACCTAACATGAATTGAACTTAAGTCCTCACACATACCATTTTAGTCATTTTGTGTAGATTAGGGACAAAAATAGCACCCGTAAGTTTCCGACAGACACAACGTCTGCAATTTCAAAAAGGTAAAAAGAACAAAGCATGCAATTTAACAAAACCACAAGGACTATTTTTGCAATTTAGTCTTTATAAAAACAAAAACCACATTCCCTTTTATAGCATAAAACCTAAACCATCTGAGAGGCTGCTGCAAATTGATCACTTTTACACTCACCAAAACACTTTGGTTTCCAAAATGCATTTATTATATACAAACCCAATCTCTAAAACCCCTTTTGCCCTTTTACTCTAATCTTGATTCAATCCCATCGACAATTTTATAAAAATATGGTATGAATCTTGGTTTCTTCTTCATGGGTTTTGTTTTAATTCAATATTGTACTTGTTTTTTGTTGATTTTATTGGTTTTGTGTAGTTGATATTGCTTTAATGTTTGAAATCTTAGATGGGTATCCCTTTTTTGTGTGGTTACAACATTTAGTCCTTGGTCTGCCACTATATTTTGTTATTATATGTTTATCGTATTGGTTTTAGTGTAGTAGGTGAGTTGCAAAGAATAGCGATTTGTTTCTGTGAATGTTCGTGGGATGTTTGGGCTCGTAGATAGCGTTTAGGGGATTTAATTTAGTTTGTGGTTTATTTGGAAGGGAGAACAAACAAAGCGAGTAGGCGATTTTGGCTACATTTTATATTATGGCTGCTGAGATTAAGAAGTAATAGAAATTGATAGCGTGTATGGGTGAAATGCTTTAGGTGTCGATTGTTTAATGTGAATTCGAATGCCACGTGCCCATGTTTTGTTTGAAGTTTAGATGGGTATTTTGGTATGTTGACATTTAATGTGTTAGTGGGTATTGGATTTATTTTGTTATCTTATGGTGTTGATTGTATTGGTTTTCGTATAGTAGGTAACTTTGCCAATGAAAGTTATTTGTTTATGTGAATGTGCATCGGATGTTTGGACTTGTAGATTGCGTTTATGTGTAAGGGAAAACATAAAAAAGAGGGTAGCGATTTTAGTTTGATTACATATTTGGTTGCTGAGGTTAAGAACTAGTATGAAATGCATCACGTATATGGGTGAATATGTGAAATGCTTTAGTTTTAGAGAAATAGTTCACGAGTATGTTGGATAGTACGGAGTATATAATTTTGTGAAATTTGTTAATGATTTGCATAGAATAATTTGGGTTTTTTTCTTAACTGTTTATTTTCTTCTTATATTCCATTTCATGGTGTGCTTATATTTTTGGTCAAATAACCGTTTGTAATGAGATTGTGAACGAATAATATTGTTAGCATATTACGAAAATTGTGAACATGGTGTGGATATTACATGAATCATCTTAGTGTTTATACTTTTAGGCAAAACGGTGTTAGATGAGGATAGACATTTATTAAAATTTTCAAAGTGACTTGTACACTTTAGAGTGTAGCGCTTGGCACTTTTTGTTGTATCAACAAATAACTGCAAGGATTTGATTAGTTAAAGTGAGCGTAAATCATGAAACTCCATCTTCTTCTTTTTTTTTTTTTTTTTTTTTTTTTTTTTTTTTTTTTTTTTTTTTTTTGCTTTTTAAAAGGCTTGTATTATGAGGATTATTGGGGGGGGGGGGGGGGGGGGGGTATTTAATATGAACATCACATTTCTCAACTTCCTTTTCCAGGTTTCGCTTGTATAAGCATAAACTAATCAGCCAGTAGGAACTTAGGATTAGAAAAAAACATGAGTGGAATTTTATACTATTGTTTTTCTTGTTTAGGATATGCCACTTTTGTCGCTTTGAATTGACCAAGAGTTTTATCATCTGCAAATTAAGTTATGGGCCGTATATACCTTTATAAACTAATTTGGAGTAAGCCTCTTTTTACCTGCATTCCCCTGTTCACGCAGCCACTCTTGTCCACGTTACTTCACTTAAATTTGGAGGCTCGTCGGTAACAATTGTACGAAACATGTATTTATAAAATTATAATTTTTTATTGCTGCCACGTTGTTCTCAATATATGCTTTATATGGGAATTACTCAGCATTTATTATGCTTTTTTCGTATTGACATTTAGTGTTAAATACAATGTATCTGTTGATGAGCCATCCACTAAAGATCAAATTCTCTTTCTGTCATATCTTACAGATCCATTTCATATATTTAAGTTTTCAGTTTTTGATTTCGATTTAAATTAGATACTGTTTATTATCAAAAGTTACAATTAGTCCTAACAGGGCTAATCGACTATCGTAGAAATCACATTATAGCAAACCAACTTTTGTTATCTGCGTTATTAGATGGCAATAATATTGCATATAATTTACTTTATTTTGAACACTTAAAAATGAACTGATCTTTAAACCAATTCGCTCTTTTCAGTCATATATGCCAAATTCTGTGTTAATTGGGGATCGAAGATGAATTCTCCTTATACATTAGCAATTGCTCTCAGGGATATTCTTCAGGTGGTAAATCCCACAGAGGAGGATTGGCATAAACGATTTCAAATATTAAATGATCTAGGAGCTGTAGTTGGAACGTTGGAAATTCTTAGAGGTAAATAATTACACTGTCATGCCATATTATATTGTGTCATCATGTAAATACTGAATTTGAGTGTGCAAACAGGTGCGACAGTAGAGCCATTTGGTTCATTTGTGTCTAACCTCTTCACAAGATGGGGGGATCTGGATATATCCATCGAGTTGGCCAACGGTTCATACATTTCTTCTGCCGGGAAAAAATGCAAGCAAAATATGTTACTGGATGTTCTTAAAGCTTTGAAAAGAAGAGGTATGCTTTATGTTTTCTTTTGTTATGTCAATTTGCTTGCATGTGTGCTCCGTTTTTACTAATTATCTGATTAATTTGACTTGAAGTACTTAATTTGGTAAGAATCAATTTTGTCATATTTACAAAGACAAAATATGATTTCTGATTGTGTGATTATTTAAGGGTCAAATGATCAATATCATAGCAGTTGCAACAAATATGGTTGTTTAAAGATACTTTAAAATTTAGTATATACACATCTTAATATTTGGATAGACAGCTATACTTTCTGATTGTCCAGGACTAAACACTTGTAGCTCATTGATCGCCATTAAATCCTCTTAGATGTGAAATGTAAGTGCAGAACGAACAAAAGTTTTAAGAACCCAAGTACAGCGTTAATATGTTCAGTGAATCTACATTAATTGTCTTATCAAGATGGTACGACAAATTTATCTAACATATTGAACTATCTCTTTTTCTGGACAAGTATCCATCACAATGAATCTATGAAAGCATTGTTCCTCCTGGAACGGAGGTGACTTTTCTAAAAACTATCTGTGATTGGCAATTGCTTTTCAGTAAACAAAGGTAGCTTTTTATGCACCAAAGATATAATAATGTCGATCTTCCTGTTGGAAGGAGATATGAGATTGAAATGAGCTTCAGACGATGGTGCTGTGCGGTTCAACAGCAAACAATAAGTGTTTATAGCTTGGCTGGATGAGGGGTATTTGTGTTTTAAAAAGTTTTGTAAGCGATAATACTATTTTTTTCTCTTTCTTTCCTATCTAAGTCCTAAACTCATAATCATCCCAAAATTGGGAGTATACTTTTTAAAGGAAAAGCACTAATCTCTTCCCTCCTGTTCCATTCCCTCCTAAAAAGTTCTCGAGAACGCAACATTTTTGTTTAGTTTTTCTCTAGAATAAGAACTCGTGAACAATATGTCTATCTATATGCCAAAGTGTGCTTATTTAACTCATATGAGAGCTTTTGTTTAATGTCATTTGTACATGCCTTTTGCCTCATCAATTAGTTGATGTGTTCACTAATTTATTAGGAGGTGAAAGGAACTATTTATCTGTATAGTCATATAAGTATTTAACCTCTTGTTTATAGTTATTTGTATTTTAATATTCATTATAACGACTCGCAGGTGGGTTCCATGGGGTGAAATATATTTCCCATGCACGAGTGCCGATCTTGAAATGTGAAAGCAACAAGGACAATATATCTTGTGACATTTCTATTAACAATTTGAGCGGTCAAATGAAATCAAAAATGTTGTTTTGGATAAACGATATTGACAGCCGCTTCCGTGACATGGTCTTAATTGTATGTTATTTTCTTGACTATAAGTAATAATCCAAAGAAATGCATTCCATGTGCTGATTATGAATGCTATGTGTGCAGGCAAAAGAGTGGGCAAAAGCACAGGGTATCAATGATCCCAAAACTGGAACCTTGAATTCTTATTCCTTAAGCTTACTTATAGTATTCCATTTTCAGGTATTTTTAGTAGCTTTTATATTTTTCTTATGAAACGTGGCATGATATTTTGCATTTCTTTATGCACTTTTTGAACATATATCATCCTCATTTCTTGCAGACTTGTGAACCTCCTATTTTCCCCCCTCTTAATGAAATCTATCCTGGAAATATGGTTGCTGCTCTTACAGGTAGTATACTTGTATTTTTTGTGAAATATTAGATGCATTTTTGCCTTTAAAAAAAGTAATGCAATAGAATTTGTGAACAGGTGTAAGAGCTGCTGCTGAGAAACATATCGAAGAGATATGTAGTGTGAACATAAACAGGATCAAATCGGATAGGTCGAGACCGATTAACAGAAGCTCCTTGGCTGATCTTTTTATCTCGTTTCTTGAAAAGGTAAGTTTTATATGCATCTCAGCAACTGCTATTTGGGATTCTGAATAAAATTTTATTGCTGTTGTTTTTGCTGTATTAGTTTCGTGACATCAGTTTGAGGGCTGCAACACAAGGGATTAGTCCACATAATGGACAATGGGAAGACATTGCTACCAACATGATCTGGCAGCCCAAAACATATGCACTTTTTGTTAGTCTTCTATATCTCTAGTGTATGTATATGTGTATGTGTACTATAACTATAGGTAGCAAGATGTGCAGGCTGGGTAACGGGTCAAGGCAAGTTTTAGAATCAGTCGGGTTGGCCTGTTAACTATTTATGCATTTTCTTAGAATTTTTTAACAAATTAGTTATGATTACAAAATAATTATTTCTACATTAGAAACAAGGTTTTTCATACACAGTTTAAGAGGTATGTGGTAAAAATAGACTTTGGGCAACCTCCAATCCATCACACCCATTTGCTGACCTGTTATTTTTGCTAGTTTTTATAGTATGGCAGTTTTATAAGTAAATGAGTTGAAATTGTCACCTATATAGCATGTACATATATCACATGGTGTCACACACATGAAATATGATTACCTGATTTTGACATGATTGACACTTATAGATAGAAGATCCTTTTGAGCAACCAATGAATTCTGCAAGGTCTGTTGGGAACCGAAACCTTAAGGATATTGCAAGTGCATTTCAAAGTAGCTATCAGAAGCTAACATCGCCTGACCAACACCACCCGCTTTCGGTTCTAGTGCGGCCGGAAGTGTTGAGTATAATGTCTAGATCTCAAGCTGCAAACTCGGGTATCCTTGGCATGAATCCGTTAAGAAATCCACAGATTAACCGAAACCCTGTTGGTATTCCTAGGGCCCGATTTGACTATCATCCCCAGTCGTATAGTAACAATGGTTATCAGTATCAAAATCGGAACGGTGGTGGTGGTGGTGGTGGTTCACAGGTTAATAGAGGTGCACATGCACCCACACAAGTACAAGGAGGAAATATGTATCAATACAATTCAAACAACAGGGTCAATCAGAGACCTACGCAAGGAAGTCAAAGTCAAGCTGGGATGTTTCAGTACAATGGGATAATGCAGCAGAGTCAAGCTGAGCAGGTTCAGATGAACCCGAACAATGGGGTGTATCAGGGACCTGGGTCGTCTTCTCAAAGTCGACCAGTTCAGACGAGGTGGAGGGCAAGAAGCCAAGAACCGAGAAATGAGTAAAGTATTGGTTCGAGTTTGGAAGCACAAAACTGCGTTATTGAATGTTGTTTTATAACCTTTGAGAAGATGATTTGTAATGGTTTCTTTGACTGATATTGATTTTTGTAGACCCAACATCATTGATGTTGTGAGAATGGGTTATCTGAATTGTATGAATTTTTGCCCCACTTGAGAACTACATTGTGAACGATATTTGAAATGAGATACAATATACTATTCGATTCTTAGATGGTATCTGTCTGCTAGTGATCATCTTAAAGTACTATCTGTTTGCATTGCGAGAGTATTGCTATACATGATCAACTGGAAATAAAGATTATAGGTTTTGTGATGGTCTAAATGGTCCTTTAATGATAAAGCAGCCATACAGGTAGTAAGTAAATAGATAATGACTACACGTATTGTTGCCGTAAACATTTTCTTAACACTTAGCAATGCAACAACATTTAATCGACTCCAAAGGTCTAATATAGAATTGTAAAAATCTAGTGATTTACCATACTCTTGGTCTTTCTGGGTTATGTGTAGAGTTTGGTGAATCTGTCCCATGTCACCGAATCTGACTGGTGGGATTCTTTTGTATTAATAAAAAAGTCCAGAGGCGGGCATCGGGTTTAAAACTGGACTAGGAAACCAGAAAATTTTAGAAAGATGAAATCAAGAACCAAAAGCTGAACTCGAACTTTGGGTAAGTGACTCAAACCTCTCTTCTGCTTCTGCTGTCGCATTAAGCTATAAGAAAAAACACGTTTTTGCGATATTTGTGTTATAATTGGAAAGGAGTCAGTATGTCAGTTTAGGTTCCCAATTAGATTTATTGTTTGGTCCGCCATTTAATACATTCTTCTATGGCAGCATATGTTATTTTCATGAGGTCAGATGCATCTTTTGGTGACATATGTAAGTTATATGTTCGCCATTGCCTACTTAAGGTTAAATTCGGCTTATTTCTAATTAATTACCGGTTTGAGACTAAATTCAACTTACTTATTCCGATTTAACTAGTTAACTTTATGAAATTGATTATCTGTATTTTAACAAAAATCAATGTAACTCAATCTCTTGAATTAGCTTGTCCTAAATCCGTGCATATAATTTTATATTACAAGCAAACTGCTACTTCTAAATTTAGATGATAATGACTTTGTACGATATTATAGTATCATAGGTGAAACCTTGTAGATCATGTCTATTTAATCGACATTTATTTAAAGCACGTGCACAGTTGGTTCTGCAAATTTTACCTTAGGGCATTGGGAGTGGTCATAGGAAGGCACGGCAAATGACTGGTGTGGCGCGGGAACACCGCCGCCGTCCCTTGGTGTGGCGCGGGACCGCTCTGGCACGTGAAAGTTTCTGGCACGGGACAAAGTGAAAAATTGGAACGTTGGCATATGAACGTCGGAAAAATTAGAACGTTGGCAATTGACCGTTGAATGCAACGGTTTTATATATATATATATATATATATATATATATATATATATATATATATATATATATATTTTTTTTTTTTTTTTTGTTGACTATATATTGGACAAAGAGAAGGGTGGCAAAACACAACAAAAAATACATACCGATTCATATAAAAAATACCGAGAATCAAATCAAGTTTTTGGCAACAAAAAATGGAGCGTGGCAAAACAAATAGAGATCCTAGAAAAAGTGGTCGTGGATCGAGAGGGGCAATTCGTCCTCGAATTCAATCACAACCCGGCTACGAATCATCTTCACAACCCGGTTACCACCCCCCAAATGTACCCTCAATCTCCACCATTTTTCTACACACAACAACCCCTCCCGCAAATTCCTACTAACTTCGACCCGTTTGAGCCGCACTATACCCAACAATCCCCACCGCAAATGGCTACTAACTTCAACCCGTATGAGCCGCGCTATACCCAACAAAAAAGGCGTGAACGGGTGAGTGAACCGTTACCCTTTCGTGATGATACCGATGATGATGAAGATTTCGACCATGTTGACGTGGTACCCGAGACACAACCAATTGTTGAAGAACCCGTAGAAGTCGAACAAGATGTTGAAGTTGAGGAGGTGGTAACGCGGCCTAAAAAAAAGTCGTTAAGATTTGGACGCCCGATGAGGAGGAGGCGTTAGCTAAGGCTTGGATTAAAATTTCAGTAGACAAACAAGTGGGCGACCGTCAAACAAGAGAAGGTTTTTGGAGGCGAGTTCATACGCATTTTAAAACCCTTGTGTCGAGAACCGAACGCAATAAAGATCAATTGAACTCGAAATGGACTCCTTTGCACGCGACTATCGCTGCGTACAACGGTTACTTCATACAAGCGGTATATTATATATATATATATATATATATATATATATATATATATATATATATATATATATATATATATATATATATATATATATATATATATATATATATATATATAATTGGGTTCTAATAAGATCCAAGTTAAAGTTATAAAAATAAGATCATTCCTAGAACCAATAAAAAGAGGGCAAGTGGTAATTAAGTGAAATTTAATTCATAAAAAAACTGAAAATTAAAAATATAGCTAAAAGGGTATTATAGGGATTTTGCACTTTCTTTTTTCACTTTACCTACATAACCCCACCTTTTTTCTCTCCCTCATAATACGCATCCTCCATCTATATTTTTATAAATTATCCCCACAACCAAAAACAAATATCGGCCTCCCTCTCTCCTCATTTATCCGGCGACCAATAATCCGCCACCACATACAGCCCCTCTCCGGCCGACTGAAAACCACTCCGGCGTGTGTAGATCGATACCCTAATCGCCGCCTCCATATTTATTAGACGGAATCTTAAACCGCCGCCATTCAAGGAGGTACTGAATCCTGAAACCGCCGTCATTCAAGGCTGTTTGAATGTTTATTAGTGTTACACTAGTATTCCGATCAGTTGTGTACGAAATGGGTTTGTTTACGAGATGGGTCTGTTGTATTAGTTTTTGTTTTTAGATCTGGGTCTGTTGTATTAGTTGTGTACGAGATGGGTTTGGTTCCGATCAGTTGTGTACGAGATGGGTTTGTTTACGAGATGGGTATGTAGTATTAGTTATTGTTTTGGTTACTTTTATGAGAATAACACTGGATGTGGATCACATGTGTCAGAAGTTACGTAGGTTTGTATTTGGTCTTTTACAGATCTGTGTATCTGATGTTTCATAAGGAACAATTAGATTCATGTTAGTGTAGCAGATGTTTCAGTTGTTTCGACCTATGTATAAGGTGCTTCTGTTATATCAATTACTTCATGATTGAGACATGATGTTGGTTGTGTATTTTGGTCACGGTTTAGATTGGTACATACGAATTTAGTCCCGGTGATGTATCCTTAAATTTTGGTGATGCGTCAGTTAGTAACGGTGACGTATTAGTTGTTGGTCATATGTAAACTAGCAATGTATCACAAATTCTGGTGATGTATAAGTGTTGATGTGTATTAGTATTCATGGAGGTATTCTGTAAATATTTTAATGTAATTATATTTGTAATGTTTGTGTATTTTGTGTGCTAGTTTGTAAAAAAGGCAGGTAAAATACGTATAAAAAACAAACAACGTATCACTTATAAAATATTATTTTATGTATCATGCTACGGTATAAAAAATGCATCGGCTTCCTGTTAAAAAAATAGCCAAAAAAGGACCACATTTGGATATTAATTCTCAAAAATACCCCTGAAACAATATTTAATTACTATAGTGCCACTCATTTAATGTTTATCTCATCTAGCATCAATTACTAGATCTAACGGTATAGATTGGGTCTTACTTTTAGAATTTTAAACTTGATCTCACATTAACCATCCCCATATATATATATATATATATATATATATATATATATATATATATATATATATATATATATATATATATATATATATATATATATATATAGTGATGTATTCCATGCAGTACCATTCTTATATACAGTACTTTACAGTACCATTAAAATGAATCTGGGCCATTAGATGAGTCTGATCAAAGGTCAGGATTAAAAGTGCCAAAATTGTAATTAAATAAAAGATAAAAGTTTCTTTTTCAATTAAACTAAAGGCTGAAAGGGCATTTAGGGAATTTTATAACACTCATAGAAATAAACCGTCCATAAGGAACTGAGGAAAGTTAGAAAATTTATTGATTAATTCAAAGTCTTCCACAAAATTAGGCCTCTCTCCCTTTCTCTCTCTCACACAATTCAAGAACTTTATTTTTTCTCTCAACCATGAACATACCAAAGATCTCAATCAAAAAGAAAGAAAGAAAAAAAAAACCCAACAAATAACCACCAAATAATGACGACGGAATTCTGATTTACAGGTTTTGGAAGCCATTCATCTGGTGTTGCCTGCGTCAAAATGAAGAAAAACAAAGGCACCAAAAGTATATATTAATTGTGTGGATCTAATAAAAAAATAGAGGGACCATCGATTGATGATGCCTCACGAAGAAGTGAATAGATCATGTGGTGTCAAAACAAATATATTACTTTGGTACTTTATTTTATTTTTTTATGGATAATTACTGCTTTCATCTTTTCCAACTCATGAATTAATATATTATTTTATTCACAACAGTTTTGATATATGCATGTATACTTAATTTTCTAAACTGATGGTAACTCCTCACTTGTGATTTATGTTAATTAATTTTTTATATTACTTGGTGCATATAAGATCAAAGTTTTTGTTGTGCATATGTGTTGTTTTAGTTTTTATATTTATTAACTTTGTTTAGTCAGTTAGTTTGTAAAGACAAGGGATGTCCATAACTTCATCAGAAGACTTTGTACATGTGTTACATTAGTTGTTACTATTATAAATTTGTTACTGGTGCATATAAACTTGTGCTATACATGTTACTGGTGCATATATGTTACTATTGCATATAAAATCAAGTTGTTACCGGTGCATATATGTTTTTTTGCAAATATTGTACATGAAGTCTTTATTGCACATATGTTATTTGAACTTAAAGAAGGATCTTGATGCTTTGCACATATGTTATTTGATGGTACATAACAAAACTCATTGCACATATGTTATTTTGCACATGTGTTACATTATCTGTTACTATTATTAAATTTGTTTACATCACTTATTTGATATAAACTTGTGCTATACATGTTACTGGTGCATATATGTTACTATTGCATATAAAATCAAGTTGTTACCGGTGCATATATGTTTTTTTGAAAATATTGTACATGAAGTCTTTATTGCACATATGTTATTTGAAACTTAAAGAAGGATCTTGATGCTTTGCACATATGTTATTTGTTGGTACATAACAAAACTCATTGCACATATGTTATTTTGCACATGTGTTACATTATCTGTTACTATTAGAGTAAATTGCATAAATCGTCCCTAAACTTTGGCCAGATTGCAAGTTTCGTCCCAACCATTTCGAAAGTGCAGAAATCGTCCATGTGAAAAACTTTTGAGTAAATTTTCGTCTCTGATTGGGACGAAACATGCAATTTGGTTGGGACGAAATATGCAATCTTGCCAAAGTTTAGGGACGAAAATTTGCTCAAAGGTTCTCTACATGGACGATTTCTGCACTTTCGTAATGATTGGGACGAAACATGCAATCTGGCCAAAGTTTAGGGACGATTTATGCAATTTACTCGTTACTATTATTAAATTTGTTTACATCACTTATTTGATATATCAAAAATTGTGCATATGTTATAATTAAAAAATTCGTTTTACTAATAAAGGTGAAGAATGAAGATGATGATAACCTTCAAGACCAAAGATGATGTTGAACGGATATATGTTTGCATATGTGTTTTTTTTATACTTGTATTAGAATAGAATGTAACATATACGTATATGATATATATATTTTTAATTTTTATAATGCTTGTGTTCTTTTACTCTTGTTTATACACGCAAACATAATAATGGTAAAGTCTATGTTGTAAAAGATTGGTTGTTGATGGAAAAGATTACTATAAATGGTGAATATATAAATTTTTTAATAAAACACATATGCACATGACTTAAAAATATACATTCTCTTAGAAAACACATACGCACCAAACATTTTTTAAAAACATGAATGCTGAAAACAGAAAGGTACAAATATATTTTTTTTTTTAATTCCGAAAATTAAGGAATTTTGAAAAATGTTTTTTAATTAAAAATAATTTAAAAAAAATGTAAAATGTGTTTTTACTCTTATACCCTTTTCAATTAATTAAAAAGATTTAATAATACTAAGATTTGATTGGTTTAAATGGTACTGTAAAGTACTGTATCTAATATTTGTACTGCATAGAACGCGCCCCTATATATATATATATATATATATATATATATATATATATATATATATATAGGCAAAGGATCACGTGCGGATTTCAATTTTTAGTGCGGATGTGCGGATGGATCTATACCGCCCATTCCAGAATCTGATCTTGACTTTTTGTAAAAAAGTCAAGATCTAACGCTAATATCACGGTACCAATTGATCATGAAAACGATTTTTTTTCCTTCTCAGCGAACCTTACTCTAGTTGTGTTCTTTTATTTTTTTATTTTTTCAGATTTTTCTGAGCACTTTTTTCTTTTTTGATTATGAGTGCTAATGTGATATTAACGATATTATTAGTGCTACCGTGATATTAAGCTTTTTTACATGTAAAAATGAACCGTGATATTAGTGAAAATCTTAATATCACTGTTTTTTTATTACGATATTAAAAAAACTTACGGTGATATTAAAAAAATTAACTTTGATATTAAGAAAGCATGATAGTTACGGTGATATTAACAATTTTTATTAAGAAAAAGTTTTTATGATATTAAAAAAGTTATTGTGATATTAAATTTTTTATTAAAAAAAAAGTTTATGTGATATCAGAATCTGATTTTGACTTTTTTACAAAAGTCAAGATCAGATCTTGACTTTTGTAAAAAAGTCAAAATCATACGCTAATATCAC
Source organism: Artemisia argyi (assembly GCA_030686995.1). Taxonomy (NCBI): domain Eukaryota; kingdom Viridiplantae; phylum Streptophyta; class Magnoliopsida; order Asterales; family Asteraceae; genus Artemisia; species Artemisia argyi. The sequence goes on along the minus strand of CM060697.1, from coordinate 120,958,307 downwards.
AATACCTTTAACGATGAAAATGATTTTTTTTTGAAATTTTTTTCAGCGATTTATAATTATTTGTTGTTCTCTTTATTTTTTTTTTAATTTTTTCAGATTTTTTTGAATTTTTTTCAATAAAAAAAGCTACTGTGATATTAACGGTTTTTAAAAAAGTCAGTATATTTACGATAATGCCACCGCGTTTTTTTTTCAGAATCTGAGATGGACGGATGATCGTGTGGTCCACATTCATCCGTACCATCCGCACTAAAAAGGAAAAATGCACCCGATCCCTTCCCTATATATATATATATATATATATATAGAGAGAGAGAGAGAGAGTGAGGATCACGTGCGGATGTTTTGTTTTAGTGCGGACGTGCGGATATATCTAGGCCGTCCAATCCAGATCTGATCTTGACTTTTTGTAAAAAAATCAAGATCTACGCAACTATCACGGTACCAAATCACCATTCAAACGATTTTTTTAATTTTTTTTCCTTTTGAGCGATTCTTAATATTGTTATCTTCTTTCATTTTTTTATTTTTTCAGATTTTTCTGAGAACTTTTTGTTTTTTTGATTATGAGTGCTACCGTGATATTAACCATATTATGAGTTCTACCGTGATATTAACAATATTATGAATCTGATTTTGACTTTTTTTTATTACGATAGTAAAAAAGTTTATGTGATATCAGAATCTGATTTTGACTTTTTTTTATTACGATAGTAAAAAAGTTTATGTGATATCAGAATCTGATCCTGATCTTGACTTTTTTTATTACGATAGTAAAAAAGTTTATGTGATATCAGAATCTGATTTTGACTTTTTTTATTACGATAGTAAAAAAGTTTATGTGATATCAGAATCTGATGGAGAAATATTATGAGTGGTACCGTGATATTAAGCTTTTTTACATGTAAAAATGAACCGTTATATTACGATATTAAGAAAAAGTTAAGGTGATATTAAAAAAAATTAACTTTGATATTAAGAAAGCATGATAGTTACGGCGATATTAACAATTTTTATTAAGAAAAAGTTTTTACGATATTAAAAAAGTTATTGTGATATTAAATTTTTTATTAAAAAAAAGTTTTCAGAATCTGATTTTGACTTTTTTACAAAAGTCAAGATCTGATCTTGACTTTGTCAAGATCAGATCTTGACTTTTGTAAAAAAGTCAAAATCATATGCTAATATCACAATACCTTTAACGATGAAAACGATTTTTTTTTTGAAATTTTTTTCAGCGATTCTTAATTATTTGTTGTCCTCTTTATTTTTTTAATTTTTTCAGATTTTTTTGAATTTTTTTCAGAAAAAAAGCTAATACGATAGTAATGTTTTTGAAAAAAGACGGGATATTTACGATATTGCCACCGCGTTTTTTTTATCAGAATCTGAGATAGACGGATGATCGTGTGGTCCACATTCATCCGTACCATCCGCACTAAAAAGGAAAAATGCACCCGATCCCTTCCCTATATATATATATATATATATATATATATATATATATATATATATATATATATATATATATATATATATATACTTTTGTTACGTTGTTTTATAAATATGTAGGCGCGATTGAGAGAAAGTGGGTGCGACGATCATAAAGTCGTTGAGAGAGCCAACCTCGATTATGAAAAACAATTTAGGAAAGCTTTCGCGCATTCTAAAGCGTGGCACATTCTCAAAGATTAACCAAAGTGGAAAGAACAACCATTGGTTAGTCAGACTCAATAATCCACGGGATCGAGCAAGAAAAGAAAGTCGTCGGAGTCAAGTAGCGCTAAAACGCCAACAAACGAGACACCAATAAACGTGGAAGATTTCGAGTGTGAGTTACCGAACCTCAACGAGAACCCATCACGTCAATCGAAAGGCAAAAAAAAAAGGCGAATTCTGGAGATTCAAGCCGAAGTTCGATGCGTGATACCCTTGCAAGTTACACGGCCGAAAAGAAAAGTTTAATGCATGCGCAGTTGGAGGTTCAAAAGAAAAAAGACGAAGAATATTTCAAGTTTATTGATGGGGAGGTCTACAATCGTGACATGAAGTTCGTTATGGACCCGCACGACCATATCCCAGACCCGGCTTTTAAGGAATTCATCATCAAAAAGAAACGCGAGCTATGCGCCAAATACGGTTGGCCATGTAGTTTGTAGGATTTAATGTTTTTTTAAGTTTTTAAGTTTTAAGTTTTTAATTTTAATGGAACTTTAGGTATTTTATGTTTTTTAGTAATATTATGTATTGTTTTTTTTTTTTTTTTAATGGAATTTTAATTTTATTTCAATTTTAATGGAATTTAAAAAAAGAAAAAAAAATTGAAGTTAGTGAAGGGATGTAGTGCATGATGTGATGCCTACAAAAAATTGGTGAATGATAGAAAAAGTGAGTGAATGATGTGACATAAAGAGATTGGTTAGGAGTGAGTGATAGGAGAGAGAGTGACACAACCACTCCCAATCCCCTTATCACTAAGCTCTTGAAATGAGTTCAAGAGATTATGAAGCCTTGCAACAAACTCAATCAAGGAAGATGTGAAATTGGCCAAAGATAGAGCACTTGCACTCTCGTAAGTCCTTACTTCACGTTCATTAAGTATAGCATCTCCAAGAACTGACATACGTGAAGGCCAATGTGAAAATCCTAGCTTCATCACTGGTCACAGGTAACCGCCGTCGCATTACGCGGATACCTTGCTAGTATAACAGAAAAGGATATATTCAAGATCAAGTTTGAAAAAAAAAACTTTAAAAAGTTAAATAGGACAAATAATATGAAACAAATGGAGTATTTGAAGTGATGAACAACTAAAACAAGACAACAAAAATTAGAGCAATTAAATGGATAGAGATGTTAGTAGCTCCGTTATTTGAAGGTCTAAAAGCGTTTGAATCCAAAATAAAGGGACCTAAACATTATCCTCGGCAACCAAAACTAATAATCCCTGACTCCAACACACATGCATCATATCAAATTTCAGGTAACTAAATGAAGCAACACAAACAACAACCCAAAATCATAAAATGAAACCTTTTTCCGATCTATTAACACATACTGGCATCTCAATCATCGTCATCGTCATCGTCATCGTCATCGTCATCATCATCATCGTCATCGTCATCATCATCATCATCATCATCATCATCATCGAAAAAACCAGCGCCTACTTTTAAAACTTCTTCACTACTGGCATATTGATCATCATCATCATCGTCATCGAAACAACCAGGGCCTACTTTTAAAACTTCTTCACTACTGGCATCATCATAATCATTGAAACAACCGGGGCCTATTTTTAAAACTTCTTCACTACTGGTATCATCATAATCATTGAAACAACCGGGGCCTATTTTTAATACTTCTTCACTACTGGTATCATCATAATCATTGAAACAACCGGGGCCTATTTTTAAAACTTCTTCACTACTGGTATCAACATAATCATTGAAACAACCGGGGCCTATTTTTAATACTTCTTCACTACTGGTATCATCATAATCATTGAAACAACCGGGGCCTATTTTTAAAACTTCTTCACTACTGGTATCATTATAATCATTGAAACAACCGGGGCCTATTTTTAATACTTCTTCACTACTGGCATCATCATAATCATTGAAACAACCAGGGCCTATTTTTAAAACTTCTTCACTACTGGCATCATCATAATCATTGAAACAACCAGGGCCTATTTTTAAAACTTCTTCACTACTGGCATCATCATCATCATCATTGAAACAACCGGTGCCTACTTTTATAACTTCTTCACTACTGGCATCTCGATCATCATCATGGATACGATCTAAATCACTGCCTGCTTCGAGAACTTCATCCTCTGTCTCTCCATCTTCTTCGTAATCTTCAACTTCATCGGTATAATTGATATCAAGGTCTGATTTCAAAACTACATCATCTGCCGCTCCAGTATTAATGCCTAGAGAATCTTCATCTTCAGATCTCCTCTTTTTTTTGGGCGTTCGCTTGACATGGTGGTTATCGGCTTGCCTTTTACCTTGACCACTTGATTCTGAATCCATTCTTTTGGCTCCTCCTGTTAAACAAGATCCATCTTCGTCTTGGTTAACACCGGCTGCTGGCTTTTCACCGTTACCCATAATGACTTGCTACCACAAACCCTAAACAGCGAGACGCCTCTATCTTAATTTTATTTATATTTCCCTATTCTTTTTTATACTTGTAATTTATGCATGCCTCTATCTTAATTTTATTTATATTTCCCGGCCTATTCTTAGCCTGGAAATACTATGGGGACTTATGTTGTCATTTTTATATTTTCAGGTTTAGCTTGGAAGTTTTGGGCTGCAGATTGATTATCTTTATTTTAACAAAAATCAATGTAACTCAATCTCTTGGATTAGCTCGTCCTAAATCCGTGCATATAATTTATATATATTACCAGCAAACTGCTACTTCTAAATTTTGCTGACTATGACTTTGTACAATATCAGAGTATCATAGGTGAAACCTTGTAGATCATGGCCATTTAATCAACATTTATTTATAGCACGTGCACATTTGGTTCTGAAAATTTTGCCTTGTCACTAAGCTCTTGAAATGAGTTCAAGAGATTATGAAGCCTTGCAACAAACTCAATCAAGGAAGATGTGAAATTGGCCAAAGATAGAGCACTTGCACTCTCGTAAGTCCTTACTTCACGTTCATTAAGTATAGCATCCCCAAGAACTGACATACGTGAAGGCCAATGTGATTGCTCCTCTTCTGAGTTTCCAAAACAAGAAGGATTCATGGACACATTTGTGACGTGACGATTCAATGTATGACATCGTTTCAGATGATGGGGGGAATCCATTGTTTCCTCGTCTTTTAGGCCGTGAAGGTGATCATGATCGTCAGAATCTTTTTGTCTTCTCGCACCTGCCCAATGATCGGAGTGGACAAAATGATATGATTTTTCGTCTATTAACATTTGCAACTCCTCTGCAGCTTCATGCACTTTCTCAAGCAAGTCAAAACCTGGGCTTAGTTTTTCTAGCTTTTCCAATTTGTTTCCAAGCTCGCGCAACACTTTTGCACTCTCAGTCCCCACTCTGTGTATCTCATTTCTAAACATAACCCTCAATTCAGGTGGCGCCTACACAATACCCATTTAACATTAATAAGAGTAAATGCTAAAATGGCTTCTGGTTTGCTCAGGATCACTGAAAATTTATAGACCATTTTAGCAATTTACTATATCAATAATAATTCTGTTATCCTGCTTATCATTTATAATTTTACAAAGAACTATCTTTATACCTGTATCTCTGAAAGTATGCAGCCATGCATCGCCATAACCATAAAAGCACAGTGTCTTAATGCACCGCTAACTTTCACAAACTGGCCCCACGGATATTTGAACATTTTATAACGTCCGTGAGGCGGTTCCCAAATGGCGAACCCCAACTGTAAAAATTCCAAGTAAAGTGTTGGTAATGGTTAAATACTTGGAGGTAGCTAGTTTACATATACAATGGAATTAAATTTGAAAATGTACCAGAGTATCTTCTTGACTTGTAGACTGCACTGCTGCTCTATATCCACTATAGAGGGGGTCATCGGTAGCCTGGTATACAAGGATTTTTGAAGGTATCCTCTCATATTCCACGTTTTGAAGGTAACTTTTAACACATTCTATTCAAGTCAATTTATGCAAGAAGGAGGAGTTAGTTAGTAGTTAATTGAGGCTTCAGTAAAATTGACTCACTTATCTAATATATTACCCTCTAATGAAGTAGCAACACCCCTAAAATTTTTGACTACCAATCTGTGGAGATCTTCTCCGGACCAAATTGGATAAATGCACATATTCACAACCAAACATATGACTGCTCCAACAATAACTAATAAGAATCGAGAATAAGCTGTTCTACTGAAATGTGAAGTCCCGGACACGAGCACTATAGTAAATGTCAACATAAAAACCCTGAAACCGTATTCATATGGCTTCATCGATGGATACAGTTTCACATAGCTTGAAATAGAACCTGTAAAGAAATATCATTATACTAAATTCGGGTTTAAAGTAAAGGAAATGAAAAAAGTGATGAGCGACCTGCTATAAAAATGCTGATGACAACCACAAACTCGTGCCAATCCCTAGCCCACCACACGGACAGTTTAGCAATCCCTAATGCAAGTATTGCAGCAGAAAATGTCCCCAATGCACGATTAAATCCTTTGCTAAGGGTTGCTCCTACATATATAACATTCATTTGAATATATTTTTAGTACTCTAGGGCTACATAATATACGGGCCTTAGTATTTATATATATTACTCCCACCGTCCCAAAACGATTGTTTATCTTACTATTCCTTATTGTCCCAAAATAAGTATATCAACTAACAAATTACTACCAATCAAAACATGTATACAATTAAGGACAGTCATTTGATTGGTTAAAGGTGTAATCGTTGTACTTTTCTAAAAGCGTGTTTGGAACAGGAGGGGGGGGGGGGGGGGGGGGGGGGGGTAATTAAGATGTCCAACACGTATATACATATGGAAAGAAAAAGATTATTTAGTATATCATTTAGTTTGTGCATGTCGTATGGATTTGAAATCAAATAAATTTTTTGTTACTGAAAAGAGATTATTCTAGTGTAATTAATTACATATATGCTTGCATGAAAATGCATCATCAATCATGAGATGAAATGAATAAACAGATTAGGGAGGATATGGTTAATTAAGTACATACCAATGCTGAACTCAAAAACAACGATGACAGTGAGGATAGCCCAGATGGAATACTGGCTCATGTAACTAAGCGGTTCTTTAAAAAATATAAGTATCGAAACAAGCGCTAAAGCCAAACCAGATTTAACAGCAAATATAATCTGTCTGGGGTCAGATCTACCCATTTCGTAAACATTGACAAGAAATAACTGAACATCGTCCCATTTTTTGGAGATTCGATCAAGCATGGAGTTATTATCATCATTAATATCATCATGTTCTTCAAACAAGCCCGAATAACCACCTTTGCGCGATAACAACCTTTCTTTCAATTTTGCATTGTCTGCCATTTTTATCAATCACTTTTATGTATGGTTCAACAAGATAATCTGATTGGAAGGATACATACATGATCTGATCGATAATGAAGATGAAACAAAATTTTGTTTAACTATTGTTACACATGTCGATAGTTACTCCAAACTAGGATTACTTTATTTATTTTTTTTTTTTTCTTTTTTTCATTCTATATATAGCTATGTTTTTTATATATATTTTGTTCTTCTTTTACATATTTTAGTGTGTTTTTTTTATATATATTTTGTTCTTCTTTTACGTAGGGTTGTTGACCGGTAAGCTCTTTGAGCTTGCTGCCGTCTTGAGGAGACATAAGGTAGATATAGCGTGCTTCCAGGAGACCAAGTGGAAGAGATCTAGCACGAGGGAGGGAAACGGCTACAAGCTTTGGTACTCGGGCTCTAGGTCAGCGAGGAACGGAGTTGGAATCATTCTAGCGGCGGGTCTCAAGGATAATGTGGTGCAAGTGGTTAGAAGGAGCGATAGAACCATTAAGATTACTTTGGTTATTGATGGTGAGACCGTTAACGTGATCAGCGCATATGCACCGCAAGTGGGTCGTAGTGACGTGGAGAAGAGGAGTTTCTGGGATTCCCTCGACGTGCTTGTGAGGGAGTGCCCTACAGACCAGCGACTGATTATTGGAGGTGACTTGAACGGTCATATAGGAGCTACAGCGGATGCATACGCGGGGGTGCACGGAGGATTCGGCTATGGAGTTAGGAATGATGAAGGTTGCTCGATACTGGAATTTGCTACCGCTCATAACTTGGTGGTGGCGAACTCTTTCTTCAAGAAGAGAGACATCCACTTAATTACCTTCCAGAGTGGGGGTCACAACACCCAGATTGACTACCTGCTGGTGCGCATAGATGACCTTAGAGCATGTAAGGATTGCAGGTTTTCCCTAGCGAGGCATGCTCATCCCAACACATATTGGTTGCATTGGACGCACTTTTTCAGAGGCGACGACACGGGAGAGAGGTGACAGGGATGCCGAGGATTTTGTGGAAGAATCTGAACGGAGATGCGGGGGAGTCGTTTAGAGTGAAAGTTTTGGAGGGTCTCTCTACTCGAGCGGAGGACCTGACTTCTACGGATGCGAACCAGTTGTGGAACACCCTTGCGTGCACCATCAGAGACGCGGCAAAGGATTCCTTAGGCGTGACTAGTTGGTCAACGAGAACCCAGTCAACCCGCAGGGAATCGTGGTGGTTCAGTGAGGAGGTGCGAATCAAAGTAGCGGAGAAACAAGCTTGGTTCAAAGAGCTTCTTTTGAGCAGATAGAGCCACCAAACGGATAGGGCTGCTGCCGAAGAGAGGTATAAAGTGGCTAAAAGAGAAGCAAAGAAGGCAGTAGCAGTGGCGAAGGACAAGGCGTATGAAGACTTGTATAAGAAATTGGACTCCAAAGAGGGAGCAAAGGATATCCTCAGAATAGCTAAAGCCCGTGAGAGAAGAAGAAGGGATTTAGGTAACATAAAGTACATCAAAGATGAAGAAGGACGCACCATCGTGATCGAGGAAGATATTAGGAAGAGATGGGGAGAGTATTTCTCCTCTCTCTTTAACGAGGGGAGCACCGAAGGAAGCGGGGAAGGAGAGAACTCTAGCGAACATTTGTTACCGAAATGTTACTACTCGAGGATCAGCCAAGGAGAAGTGAAGGTTGCTTTACAGAAGATGGGTAGAAACAAAACAGTAGGCTCGGATCAAATTACCATAGTATATTGGAAGAGCCTAGGAAAGGAGGGGGTTAAATGGTTGACCTGTCTCTTCAACAAGATTTTCTCTAGTGCTAAGATGCCAGAAGAATGGAGACTTGGCGAAGTCATCCCCATCTTCAAGAACAAGGGTGACGCACAAGTGTGTAGTAACTATAGAGGTATTAAGCTACTTGGTCAGACAATGAAGCTCTGGGAGAGAGTTATTGAGAGGAGGTTAAGAAGGGAGACTAGGGTGTCAGATAACCATTCGGTTTTATGCTAGGGAGGTTGTCACACCCTCGCCGAAGGCGGAAACACGAGGTGCAACGAAATCGATATACATCACCAAAGAGAAATAAGACAATACCATAATTTACATTAAGGAAAAGTATAACATTACAACATTGTTATTGCCGACATTGGCAATTTAAGACATAAGTTTAGTTTCCAAAAGATGGTATTTTAGTACATAATGAATAGTAGTGACATATGAAAACTTCATTATGCAAGACCTTGATGACAAGCTTACTGACGATCACCTGAAATGCATGAGAGAAAACGGGGTCAACTATGAAAATAGTTGGTGAGCACACACGTTTTATATAATATGAAAAACCATTTGAGAAAGTTCGCAAGGCAAAGGCATTGTAAAGTATTATGTCTTGTAGTCAAGCACCCGCGGTCATAATAAGTCACAATATAAGCACCACATATATAATAATGTATGCCATGCAAAGCCCCTAATTAAATAATATGCGTCTCGTAACATAGTGGACGAGAGGTTGGCCGACCTCTAATAGCGCTATCCATACTACTAATAGGTGTCGAACAATGCGAATGTACGAACAGTACATCATACAACTATTATATACAATTAAGAACGCTCCAAACATGGGAGACTTAGCACGCTCCACCAATAAGGCGAGACTTTAGGGTTAAGAACGCTCCACCAATAAGGTGAGACTTTGCACGCTCCACCAAAAATGGCGAGACTTTAGGTCATAGCACGTATAGTACATTATGTTCAAAAGTTCAAGTTGAGTTCAAGAGTTCTAAACAAGTTATAAGGTCAAGACAAGTCAAAAGAGTTCATAATAATCTAAGGGTTCAAAACAATGTTCAAAGTGTTCAAGTAATAATTCATGCATCCACCCCAAAGCGATTAAAATAGTTAGAAAAAGGGGTTCGTGAATACTCACCACAAGCAATAAGTAATGCCTTACAAGTGTGCACAGGAAACGACGCGCGATGCTCTAACCGCAACCTAAAGTGATAACGCGTTTTAGGTAGTGCTATAATGTCGTGTATGCAATTTATAAAAGGTTATATCACCCGTAAATGTTTGTTTGTGAGTTTAGTTATAAAAATAATGTCACTTGGTATTTCTTAACGATAGTAAAAATATAACATTTTTGGATGTTTAGCAAGTGTGTATCGTAACTACGACATGAATGTTTATGAAATGTATATTTTGAAAAGTCCTCGGCTTGAAGAACGTATGTATTTAAAATAGTACAACTTCCTTGTATGATATTCTATCCAAATTTGCACTCAAAGTGCTTAAAATTCATGTCTAAGAATAATTTCAGGTTACTATTCCCTATATGAAATGCTGTCAAAAATAATAGTTTTCGTCGTTAATTTCGTTAAGTCATAACCTCTTCGTTATAGCTTGGTTTTTAAAGTTCTACCTATCCCCGCGAAGGTATTTAAGTGTACTAACATATTTTGAAGTCTCGGGGACTTGTTTTATTGTTCAAAACTGAGTTTTACTAAGTTAAAAATCTGGACAGCAACAATTACGTTTTCTGAAAATAGTTGTTGAAAATAACGTTAAGAAAAACTCGTATCTTATTCGTTATGAATCCGTTTTAATCCATTCAAACGACCACGTTTTCGTTATAAAATATATTTTTCATTTCTTTGACTAAATCCTTGTAAATATAACTTGATTTTATAAAAGTTAAAAATTTGGGCAGCGCTTCCGCGCCTATTTTTAAATAACCATTTTTCCTATACTAAACCTCTTGAAATCAACTTCAAATCTAACTTAAACTCTTCCACCAATTTCTCAATAATAAATATAGTTCCAAAACAAAAATAAAAATAAAATAAAATCTCACAAACATGTATATAGGTGATATAAGTGATGAAATGAGTTTAAATGTAATTTAAACTTAAGAAATGCATAACTAAATATAATGAACACAGAATATACCAAATGAAAAGTGTAGGAATTTATTTCATTCTTACTTGATGAAGATGGTCTAGTAGTAGAAGCAAGAACAATATAACCCAAGTAATACTCCAAAACTCCAAAATACTAATTTATAAACCCAAAATAACACTAATAAGCACCAAATAATCGACCGACAATATTTTTCCTTTGTGTTTCTCCAATGGCCGAACCTTACAGTAGGTAGAGGAGAGTTATAAAATTTTTGCTAAGTTGTCAAGATATGTGTAGCTAGTTACAACCTTTTATAATATAAAACCTTAGATATTTTCATTTTAATATTTAACTATTAGTACTTTAGTTTGAAAAAAAAGATTTTGCATGTTCGTTTGGTGTGGATTGCAGCCGAAAATGAGGAAAAAATGGGGGAGGTGTGCTTCATTTATTGCCCATGTTCCCTAAATATCTTGATTTTTTTTATGTATTATAGTATATATTTATATATTAAGTTATTTAGAAATAAATTTTAGCGGAACAAAATAGAGTGTAATGAACTTAAAAAAATTATGAAAATGTATTTTGTATAAGTATGGGGTGTTTAAATAATTATCGTTTCGCAAATACTTAAGTTATCGTAAATATATATATATATTTAAGAATATATATAATCAAATAAATTTAAAACACCGGGTAAAATAATACTACAATTTTTGTAACATTGTAATAAGTATAAATATATATTAGAACCATTGTTAGGAGTATTGGTTATATTGTCCATGCACAAAAATCGTGTAAAAGCATTTATTTAATAAATGAATATGAATGACTAAAAATGCAAACACAGGCAAGACCCAAAATGAATATGATGATACTGGAAATATGTAGACTAACTCTAGTCTATATGTCGTGCACAAAAATGAGGTCTCTCGGATACGTGATTTAATTATCGTAAAACTTAATTTTTCAGAAAATAGTGAATAGTAAAAACTACGATAGTGAATAGTAACTTGTGAATAGTAAATTGTTGAGGTTTGGAAACAAATGTAGACGTGGAAAATTACGGGTTGTTACAGAGGTCCTCAGTCGAGGCTATCCACCTCCTTAGAAGTCTCATAGAGAAGTATAGAGAAAAACAGAGAGATTTGTATATGGCTTTTCTTGATCTAGAAAAGGCTTATGATAGTGTCCCACGGGAGTTGATTTGGAGGACTCTTATAGATAAAGGGACCCCAAGGAGATACCTAAGACTCATTAGGGATATGTACGAGGGGGCGAAGACCCGCGTACGGTCCACGGTGGGGACCACTGAGTTTTTCCCGGTGGAAGTTGGACTTCACCAAGGATCAGCCATTAGCCCTTACCTCTTTGCCTTGATTCTAGATGAGATATCTCGAGGGATTCAAGAGAACATTCCTTAGAGCATGATTTTCGCAGATGATATTGTGTTGTTTACAGAATCGGCAGAAGGGCTAAACTACAGACTGAAGCACTGGAAGACAATGGCCTCCGGGTTAGCAGAGAGAAGACTGAATACATGAGATGTGATTTCGGTAGCAACGATATCGGCCTCAACGAGGAGATGGAAGTTCGGGTCGGCGACCAGATTCTCCAACCAAAGGAGTCGTTTAGATATTTGGGCTCAGTGATTCACAAATCATGGAGGATAGATGATGACGTTACCCACCGTATTAGAGCAGGTTGGGCGAAATGGAGGGCGTCGTCAGGAGTACTCTGTGATAAGAAAGTCCCCTTTAAGTTAAAAGGAAAATTTTATAAGGTGGCGATTAGACCAGTTATCTTGTATGGGTCAGAGTGTTGGCCTATCACGAAAGCTCAAGCTAATAGAGTGGAAGTGGCAGAACTGAGAATGCTAAGGTGGATTTGTGGAAGACCAGGCTTGACATGATTCCGAACGGAGTTTTCAGAGCAGAATTCGAAGTTGAAACTATTATCTCGAAGAAGCGAGAAGGAAGGTTGAGGTGGTTCGGTCATGTCAGGAGGAGGCCACAAACAGCGCCAGTAAGGAGAGTAGAAGCGCTAATGGTCAATGGTTTGAGAAGGAGGGGAAGACCCAAACTTAGGTGGGAGGATTGACTTAGACAAGACTTGAACGAGCTTCTCTTGTCCTAGGACATGATCTCAGATAGGAATGCTTGGAGAGCCAGGATTAGAGTATGCGGGTAGTTTCGGGCTAGGTGGTAGTTGTAGGCTCTTTGCGTTTGTCTTAGCTGTAGGACCCTTTTGCTTTGCCTTAGCTGTAGGCCCCTTTTGCTTTGCCTTAGAGTATGCGGGTAGTTTCAGGCTAGGTGGTAGTTGTAGGCCCTTCCGTTTGCCCTGCTTTTGTTCATGTCTCTTTCCCTTAGCTGTAGGCCCCTTTTGCCTCTCCTTTTGCCCGCTTTCTTGTCCCTGCTCTGTGTGCTTTTTGCTTGTCTTGCCTCTTGTCTTTTGTTTGGTGTGCTTCTTTTCTTTGCTTTGTCCTTTTTCTTTTGTTCCTTGTTTGTTGGTTTCATGCGTTTATGATTTGTTTGCCTGTCTCTTCCCTTTAGTCCTCTTTGTGCTTTTCTTTCTTGTTCTTTGTACTTTTCAATGTTTTCTTTCACTCGCACTTTTGCACTTGCCGGAGGTCTCCTAGAAGCAGTCTCTCTACTCCCAGGTTTTCTGGGGTAGGGGTAGGATCTGTCTACATTCTACCTCCCCCATACCTCACTCCCGCGGGATTGGGTTGTTGTTGTTGTTGTTGTTGTTGTTGTTGTTGTAGTGTTTGATATTGTAAACTAGTCTATTCTTAATAGTTACTCGTAAAACACAACTATAAGCCTATAAAAAGTCAGTTTCACGTCATTTTTTAAACATTAGTTATCTAAAAAACATTTAGTGTATAAACTGAATAAATTGCATCGTGTCACTGTCAAGTGTCTTTTCTTTTTCATTGAAGAGGTTTTTTGATAAACTTTTGATGATTTTTTTTATGAGTATTGAAATGTTACACGATGCATTACATGTGATTCATTGAAGAGGTTTTAGATATACGTTTGAAGAGTTTTTTCAAATACTTTTGACAAACCTTTTATATGAGTATTGAAATGTTACACGATGCATCAGATGTGATGTATTGTTAAAAGTTTGAAATTCGCATATATACTATTACCGTTAGTCCCTAATTTCAGCTACATGATTTTAATAGATACGTACATATTGGAACATTTTTTGTAAGCTTGTATATTTAATGAAATATTTTATAATTTACGTATCAAAACAACATTTTAGAAAAGTTTGTTACTGTACTAGTTAATTACCTTAACCCACTAAATTATTATGGACTTGGTTTCCTGAAAAAGATACATAAAATGAGAAAAGATGACAATGACTTGGTATAAAGTTTAAGTATTATAGTTGAAAAAAACCCCTAACTTCCCGTTAGGGTTTTTTTCTCTAGTGTTGTTCGATACCTATTGTTTGTGGTCTATTGGTTTGATATTCTTGTTAGTGGGGTACGAGAGATGGAAAAAGGTTTTTTGACTAATATTAGTGCGAGCAAAGTTACGAAGAATGTTGGTGATGCGAATAAGATCTCCTCATCTAGTTTGGCCAATCAAACTAGTTTGTCGAGTGCTGATCCTAATAAGGCTAATCTGAAGGTAGGTAATTTGGGTGGTAATAGTGCGACCAAGGATGCGAAACTTGTGGGTAATGCTGTTGGTAATGTATCGAACTATGGTGAAGAAAACATTGCATTGATCTTAAATAATTTTAAGGATTCTATGGATAAGTTGGGTGGCAATTCTATTCCTAAGGTTGGTATCATTGATAATGGTGATGGTAGTGTTAATGGTGATGGTCCTAGTAATCAGCCTCCACGTGAATCGGCTGGTCCTATTATTTCTGATTGGAGTTTGGATGATGGTGATATTAACTTGTCTACGTTAGTGGACAAGAATGTGTCTTCTGGTCCTAAAACATTTTATTCAGTCCCAACGACTTGTGGTACTAGTGAGGGCAAAGGTAATGTTAATGGAAAGGAGCAATCGTTTGCTTCTTTGCTTGGTGCCAATAGTACTTCTCGTAAGGTGAATTTTAGGGAGATGGTTAATGAAGATCGGGTTCCTAACCATGATACTAAACTCCCTAAGGAGGCGATGGAACCCGTTTTAGGTCGGTATGAGAACACTCTTGTTGGGTACTTCTTAGGAAAAGCTATAGCTTTTCCAATTGTGCAGAACTCTGTTACTAATACGTGGAAGAAATTTGGCGTGCAAAGATTATGAAGAATGAAACGGGTGTTTTCTTATTTAAGTTCTCTTCTAAGGACGGATTGGAGCAGGTGCTCCAACAAGGCCCGTGGTTAATCCGTCATTCACCTCTTATTCTTAGGAAATGGTCTCTTAATGTTCCCCTAACCAAGAATGAGGCAACTACGATTCATGTTTAGGTTAAATTACATAATGTGCCTATTGCTTATTCGGAGGTTGGTTTCAGCTTGATTGCTACTCAAGTGGGGAAACCGGTTATGTTGGATTCTGATTGTACAATAATTTGCATGACCAGGCCTTCGATGATGATCAAAGGATATAGGGGATGTTGTGAATGAGCCAAGCTTGTGTCTAACATGAAAATAAGAAATACAAAGACACTATGTTAAGTGATTGCGCAGGGGTTGGACCCTGCGAACCACCTCCGGCGTGTAAATAAGTATTTGGTATGATAATGTAAGTGAAATGTAGCTAAGTAAAGTAGTTAAGATTGCATACCAGAACTGAAACTCGTCCAAGACTTTTTATAGGGGAAGAAAACAGCCTTGGGGAGTGTTTCCACATTTGTAGGAGATCATGGGGGTGTCCCATGATTTTATGGTTAACCGCTAGGGCTTAATGTCCACTCTTCCTGAATTGTCGGGTTAGTCAAGGAAGAAGAGAGAACATGGATAAGACGGGGGACGTGGGTAAGACTTGGTCGTGCCCTCTTTCCATCTTATGTTTATTGAAGTGTACCCCAGAGGGCTTATACCTTCGTTTGGCGAATTCCCATCTGGTAACTAGTTCATAAGAGATTAGTTTTATGCCCAAGAAGGATTAAGGAGGCTAGCTAGAGCCTGCGATTATGTAGATTTCGAGCAGACTCGAAGGGGAGTCCTTCGACCTGTTCGGAGGGTACATCATCAAGCCCCCCAGTCAAAAGTGATATATGCGTGTAAGAATATATTGCTTACGACTCTGTCTCAATACAAGGATTTCTCCATATCCTCGAAAATTGGATTAAGAGAAATTTTTGAAATTCAAAAAACGCATTAAATGCGCATGCCCATGACCCATCCGTTGAACAAAAGATTGTAACGGTATGATTATCGGTAATCTCAAACGATTTTTCAAAATTTAAAGCTGCTACTAGATACGACCACGTATAGTATAAATACCTATGCATTCTAAAACCCTAAATCACACACCCTGTTTCGCTGCAATTCTCACAAAGCTGTGACGTATCTATCATCAAAAATCAGAAGGTAACTTCTTTCTTGATGATGTACCCTCCGATTAGCTCGAAGGACATCCCTTCGAGTCTATTCGTAACCTACATAATCGAAGGCTCTGGCTAGCCTCCTAAAACTTTCTTTGGCGTAAAACTAATCATCGATGATCTAGTTACCAAGTGGGAATTCGCCAATCGAAGGATTAAGCCCTTCGGGGTATCTCTCGATAAGTTTTATGGACGGAACAATGCCAAGTCCAATATTGGGGAGACCAAGTCTTACCCATGTCGCCTCTTCCTCTTTAGCACCCCCACTAAACCCAGAGGAGTGGGACACTAAACCCTAGCGGTTACCACAAATCATGGGACGCCCCCATGATCTCTCTCAAACGTGTGACCACTCTCCAGGACCGTTTTCTTCACCTATAAATAGTCCTGGACGATGACAAATCTGGTATGCAATCTCTCTCACCTTACTTTACTACGCTTATACTTAAACTCTCATACCGATCACTTATTCACACGCCGGAGGTGGTTCGCAAGGTCCAACCCCTGCGCACTCACTTAACGTAGTGTTTTCGTATTTCTTATTTCAGGTTATATCCAAGCTTGGTGATGAGGCGAAAAATGAACCACTTTTAGGGGGTCATTTAAGCCCGGAATTGAATTTATTTGATCAAATATTGCCCTAAATCATTCCTTTTGTGATTTTAGGTACTTTGGGAGTGAAATCTGGAAAAGGAAGCAATTCGGACGTTTTTGAAGCATAAAAGTGAAGAAAACGCCAAAGACTTAATTTTACATGCTGGGAACAGTGTGTGACGGCGTCAAGAGTACTTTCCTGACGGCGTCAAGAGTAAAAGTCATGACGACCCAGTACAGAAATGAAGGCGTCACAAAGTAGAGCATCAAGAGTTAAATGTGTGACGGCCTGCAAAAGTGGATAACATGACGGCGTCAGATGTAGATCAAGGCAATCCGAGAATTATTTTGGCGGCGAGATGACGGCGTCACAAGGTTGTTCTTGACGCTGTCAGCCTCTTATATATATATATAGTTTTCTAATTTTCATTCATTAGAGAGGAAGAAGTTTGGAGAAACCCTAAGGCCGAACCATATACGAATTTTACAGCTTTTCAAGGGTTTTCAACCCTTGAATCCTTACATGTGTTATTGAGATAAGTCTCTGCTTAATTCAATCAATATGTCTATGTGTTGGTTGTCTATATCTTGTGCTTGTCTTGATTCCACCATGCTAGGCTAGATTTATTTTGTGTTTGCTTAGATCTAATGAAACCTAGATGTTGATTATGTGTTGATTACTTGTTTATGGTTGTATTGGATGAATGATTTCAATGTTAGGCTTAAGAAAACTGGTAGATCTCCAAATGGTAACATGCTTGAACGTCTTAGGAAACATGAACCGATGTGTACTAGGTTTTATTGGTTGTATTTAATGCATGAGTAAATTCTAATGATCCCATGTTAGGAGCTTCTTGCAGGCTCGACATAGGAGTGAAGTAGGCACTCATAGGATTGGGGAAGTAAGTATGCCACCCCATGAATGGTATTAAGGAATACAATCCGTCATCCACGCAACTATAACAAGTAATTAACGTGTAAAAGATATCTAGGGAGTAGTGAAATATAAGTAAACACATTTCTCCCACTTATTGTTCACAACTTTAGTTTAATATAGTTTATTTTCATTTCTAGTATTTTATTTTGATTGCATCTTTAGTATTGGGTTAGTTGACTAGCAACTAATTCCGCCCAAATCCTTCAAACCCGAGATTTTAATTTGCTTTCTAAAAAATATAAAAAAAATACAAAAAGAATCATCCCTCATCTCTAGAACTAGTATTTAGGTTTTCTAATCCTAGCGACACTATTCCTAGCTGAACGATCAATCCCCCGGTACTTGTCACTATACTATACTACAACGATCAGGTACACTGCCTGGTGGGGGTTGTAAGCTTCTCAAGATCCCTTGAGAGGTAAAGCCTGGTGCGATTCCCACGTATCAAGTTTTTGGCGCCGCAGCCCGGGGAATACTTATTGTCTAGGTTAGAATCTCTTTTTATTAGGTCTACTTGCTAGATTCCTTTCTAGTAAGATTTTATTTTTATTTTTAGGTTTTCTTTAGTCTATCTTATCTCTTTGTTTCCCTTGTTTGTAAATTATCTCGATGGATAACAATAACATTGATCGTTTGATTCCTGTTATTCGTGTTTTTCGTCGTAGGATTTTCCAAATGCCCGCCCCAATCCCTTTAGTGGAGAATGAGAACCCACCTAACCTCTCGCCCAACCACCACTTTGACAATAATTCTGAGTTAGAGGAGTCTTATCATGATGATGACCGTAGGGCTAGTCCTTTTTACTATTCAGACTCTGACGAGGATCTTGATGATGGTGATGTGATTAATGAGAATAGGACGGAAGAGGAAATAAACCCTCTTAGGTATGTCGACCCTAGAACAAGGATTGAGAGCGATAGTTCATTCAACATGCAATTTCCTTGTACGATCGGATTTAGGAGCTTTAACGCCTATCTTAACTCATCTCTCCCAATGAACATAATCTCGCGTAATGAATATAATAAAATCATGGTAGAGGAGTTAGAATACAAAGAAGAAAACATTATTGCTAGGGCAATACCATTGCATGTGTTTGTAGGAAGCTTGGTCTATCTTGTTGAGTTCATGGTTATGGAGAGTTTAGGAGAATTTATTGATGATAAGTTGACCCAAGTTGTGTTTGGAAGACCTTTCAAACGGTTGACCAACCTCGATGAAAAACTTATTGAAGGGTTAATTACATTCTCGGATGGGGATGAAGATTTTGTCTATCAAATGCCCCGTATACACCCTAGGTTCAAGGATTTTTCCATGGAAAAATGTAGTAGGTATCTGCCCATAGAAATGCTAAGTGAGAATGATAAGAGAAAAGGGCTTAAATATACTCATGAAAAGAATAAAAGATACTATCGTGGATGTTTAGAGTTAGGAGATGATTATAAGAAAGATGAGGCGACCATTAGATGGCTCACTCTTGGTTATGTGATCATAAGCGATACACGGTAACCCATGGCCTTGAGTCTAGCTACAAGAATCGTAAATAAAGAAAAGCGCTTCTTGGGAGGCAACCCATGCTTTGTGTGATTTTATTTTTGTTTGTTATTTGCTTCCGTATGCATGCTTTATTTTTATTGTTAGTAGATCATGTTTCTAAACTAAAAAGTGGAAATACTTTACTTTGTTGTTTGGCCTAGTCTTAACTTCATCCAAAAGGTATTTTTGCAAAAGATAAGTGTAAGGGGAAACCCCAAATATGTTTTTAAGAAACAAACCGATCATGATTCTCCACAATATTAAGTGAACATGTATATCCGTATTTGTTAGAGTCAAATGCTTGTATTGAGTCATAATGAAGTTTTGCAGGATTTTCCAGGAAGTAGGACCAAGTTTTTCCAGAAATTTTCCAGAAACTTAACACAAGAATTTCTGCAGGTCACTTCTGACGGCGTCATGAGCTTGCTCTTGACGGCGTCACGTGTAAAAATCTGGAAATTTTACCAGTTTTGTTTTTCTAACGGAGTTTTAAAGTTTTTGTTGAATTATTAAGTTTTATAATCTCCAGGAAATCTACAAACTTCATTCCACAAGCATTATATCTTATTTTGTTTTCTAGGATTTAGTAACTTATGTAGATTGCCGCCGATTTTATGCGAGGTTGCTTTGTTTGTTTTCTCAGGATTTACAGGTTATGTATTACAAGAAGATGATTTATATTCTGGAAGGGAAGCTTTGATTGTTCATTTTCTTGGAGGAAGATTTAACCTGACCACCTTATTATCCATACCGAGTGAATCAGGGGAGTATTTGATTTCATTCTTTTTACTTTTTCACTTTTACATTCTTTACTTGAACATTGGGGACAATGTTCATCCTAAGTGTAAGGGGAGGGTAAAATGATGATACTTTACAAATACACTTTCGCTTGAGTTTGTTTGTTTAATGGTAGATGTGTAATAAAACTATGAGAAATACTTGTTAGTGCAATTTTAGCGCCAAATTTAATTTTTTTTACAACATTTAGGAGTGAAACTTTAGCCATAGCAAGCGTCTCATGGATAGGAGATTGTATGACTGGCACATAACCATATCATTCAGAAAAATTTTCCACCCAAATATGTGAGGTTCGCCTTTAGATTTGATAGGAAAAGCATTTACTATTGGTGCTTATGAGTGTACCGGTAGCATTTAGATTCTAGAACTTGCGTTAGTGATGCATCCCGAGACCGCTAGTGAGACTACATTCGTGTGGTAGGATTTACTACATGATAAGAGGCATTAGGATCACCCTTGTGTTAAACCCGTATCATAATTACTTGACCATTTAAGTCATATTACTTGGCTAGTTAAGTCAACTAATTTTTCCCACACCCTTAGCGTTGTACTCATTTTTAGTACACGAAACCCCTAGTACACCCCTCCGAGCCTATCTTTTCGTTTCTAACTTTAAACATTTTACTTAAAGGAAGAATTTGTTACACCCCACTTAAATATACAACCAAATCGCCTTAGCCTTCCGTGTATGCACTCATCTTTAGTGCATTATTGTTATTTTGTTAAACCCTAAGTTAACTATCTAATTGATTACATGGTTGCTAAGTCGAGTCATATCCTTGTACATATTGTTTTGGGACGATTGGGACTCATGGGTAGTACTTATTTTATGGAATAATGGGGAAGAACATCATTTATTACCCCCATATGTACGTTAATCTTAAAAATGCTCCAAGTGTTTTGATTTTCTTAATTCGAGTCATTAGATTAGTTTATTGTAAAGTATGTAAAAATTCAAGTGTAAGGGGAATTTCCATTCCCTATGATGTATTATTTTAGATGGTAGGGTAAGAGTGTATGCAAAAAAAAAAAAAAAAAAAAAAAAAAAAAAAAAAAAAAAAAAAAAAAATCGAAAAATCAAGAAAAAGAAAAGAAAAAATAGAAAAAGAAAAGAGAAAAAACATACGGACTACCATCCCTTTTTATTCTATGTTCATTTTATGTTTTTGTTATTTTTTGTTTATTAGCTTAAGTCGAGTCTAGTCTTTGCTTAGCAACGCCATATTGTATATGTAATTAACCAAGATTGTTAACTCGTCACCAGTAAAGACTGCCTATATCCAACAAAACCGTGTATTTCATATCCCAACACCTAACGTTACAACCCTTTAAAAGACCTCTTTGATAGTTTATCCTAGGTGCTTACGCCATGTGGTGGAGGTTTGATCCTTTCCCAAGCCTATGGTAATCTATTTTGCTATGACAGATAGTGAGAGATATCTTCCGTTTCCATATTGTAATTTTTACTTTATTACACCCGAGAAATGTGAGTATCTAAATACTATTTGTGAGGTGCTAGTGTATGACCTCCGTGCTTGTCTTTGGTCTTTAGTGGAACGATTATTTGTTGTAATTACTTCTATATTAGTGTTAAATGATCCCTAACTTGTATTTTGACTAGAATAAAAACGCATTTGCTTGAGGACAAGCAAATCTCAAGTGTAAGGGTATATGATGAGGCGAAAAATGAACCACTTTTAGGGGGTCATTTAAGCCCGGAATTGAATTTATTTGATCAAATATTGCCCTAAATCGTTCCTTTTGTGATTTTAGGTACTTTGGGAGTGAAATCTGGAAAAGGAAGCAATTCGGACGTTTCTGGAGCATAAAAGTGAAGAAAACGCCAAAGACTTAATTTTCCATGCTGGGAACAGTGTGACGGCGTCAAGAGTACTTTCCTGACGGCGTTAAGAGTAAAAGTCATGACGACCCAGTACAGAAATGAAGGCGTCACAAAGTAGAGCGTCAAGAGTTAAATGTGTGACGGCCTGCAAAAGTGGATAACATGACGGCGTCAGATGTAGATTAAGGCAGTCCGAGAATTATTTTGGCGGCGAGATGACGGCGTCACAAGGTTGTTCTTGACGCCGTCAGCCTCTTATATCTATATATAGTTTTCTAATTTTCATTCATTAGAGAGGAAGAAGTTTGGAAAAACCCTAAGGCCGAACCATATACGAATTTTACAGCTTTTCAAGGGTTTTCAACCCTTGAATCCTTACATGTGTTATTGAGATAAGTCTTTGCTTAATTCAATCAATATGTCTATGTGTTGGTTGTCTATATCTTGTGCGTGTCTTGATTCCACAATGCTAGGCTAGATTTATTTTGTGTTTGCTTAGATCTAATAAAACCTAGATGTTGATTATGTGTTGATTACTTGTTTATGGTTGTATTGGATGAATGATTTCAATGTTAGGCTTAAGAAAACTGGCAGATCTCCAAATGGTAACATGCTTGAACGTCTTAGGAAACATGAACCGATGTGTACTAGGTTTTATTGGTTGTATTTAATGCATGAGTAAATTCTAATGATCCCATGTTAGGAGCTTCTTGCAGGCTCGACATAGGAGTGAAGTAGGCACTCATAGGATTGGGGAAGTAAGTACGCCACCCTATGAATGGTATTAAGGAATACAATCCGTCATCCACGCAACTATAACAAGTAATTAACGTGTAAAAGATATCTAGGGAGTAGTGAAATCTAAGTAAACACATTTCTCCCACTTATTGTTCACAACTTTAGTTTAATATAGTTTATTTTCATTTCTAGTATTTTATTTTGATTGCATCTTTAGTATTGGGTTAGTTGACTAGCAACTAATTCCGCCCAAATCCTTCAAACCCGAGATTTTAATTGCTTTCTAGAAAATATAAAAAAAAATACAAAAAGAATCATCCCTCATCTCTAGAACTAGTATTTAGGTTTTCTAATCCTAGCGACACTATTCCTAGCTGAACGATCAATCCCCCGGTACTTGTCACTATACTATACTACAACGATCAGGTACACTGCCTAGTGTGGGTTGTAAGCTTCTCAAGATCCCTTGAGAGGTAAAGCCTGGTGCGATTCCCACGTATCACTTGGCGTAATCACAACACCCCTCATTTCCTTTGATCACCATCGAAGGCCTGGTAGTGCAAAATATTGTACAATTAGTGGCGCCATCCATGAGACCCGCTACAATTAGTCCCGTTATTTCCATGTAAAATAACCAAGTCAAATACACCCACTATTATTCCGGCATGAATCCAGAAAGAGAAATTACACCCCCACCGGGTTTTTCGTCTTTAATCCCTTTACCCGCAACTGACACCAATGACCTTCCGCCAATCACGGCCTTCAACTTCACCACACGAACTCACCCTAAAATAACGCCCAACCATCATGCATCTACGTCAGCCAATCCAGAGCTCACCATTAGCCCCGCTTTTGTCGATGCTAATTACGAAGAGCTAGAGTCCTTATTAAGAGCTCGAAGGAGACAAATCAGAAACACGGAGATGCGGAAGGAGTTAGAATATTCCAGTGATGAGTATGATGAAGAAATTGAGATGGAGCCAAGACCTTCGATAACTAGGGCTCAACACCCCATTCTGCGGATTGGGTCTCCTACGGGTAGAAGGGCTGGAGGAAGGAATGTGGGCTTCGAGGGAATCCCGGAAAGAACTTCCACAAGGAGAGAAGGGACTATTACTGAAGGTTCTCATGGAAGAAGCCAACAGAGGTAGAACACGGAGGTGAACTTACCTCCCTTATTAGCAGCACCTTTAGGAAGGGCCGAAGGAGGAGTTCCACAGCAGCCCTCCCACGCATCTGGTGTGGGAGGTAATCCAGGATCGGTCAACACAGGAGGAAGTTTTCCCCCCGTCAACTTGCATCCTCAGTTCCCGGTTCAAAATTACCCCTCAAACATTTATCCCTCCGTTAATGGGCAACCCGGAAGTCAGTACCCCTCACAAATGGTTGTACCGTACCATCACCCCATGATATACCCTCCGTACACCATGTATACTGGATACCCTCCAAATACGAGTACTCCTCATTCTTTCTACGTTGGCCAACCTTCTCCAGGGGTACCCCCTACTCATAACCCATATCATGGCATCCCCACATACCACCTTACACCCATTCGTACGCAGAGCCCCGCTGGCCCTTCGATACCCTTTGTGAAATGGATCGAAGACTATCCATTGCCGGATGGTCTAAATATGCCTTCGCATATAGGCACCTATGACAGAAAATGGGATCCAGAAAATTTCCTACATTTGTTCGAAGGAGCCATTAGGATGCAGAAATGGGTCATGCCCGTAGCCTGTCACATGTTTACATACACCCTTCGGGATTCCGCACGTATTTGGTGGAATGGACATAAACCAGAAAGCATCATCAACTTTGATGATTTGAAGGCTAAGTTTTGATCTCACTTCAGCCAACAAAAGAAGTTCACAAGGACACACCTCACAGTGCACAACATTAAGCAGAAAGAGAATGAAAGTACGAGGAACTTCGTCACATGATACACCGATGAAACTCTACAGATTCTGGGCTTACACGAGGAACAACGAATTTCTGGCTTCGTCCACGGCCTACGCAACCGGACTCTTGTGGAATTCTTATCCACAAACCTTCCGGCAACATACAAAGGCCGGATGGAAAAAACATATACGTGGATAGAGGCCAAAGAGGTATCCACCAACGGGGCTTCGATGGAGAAAAACAAAGGAACAAAACCATCTTCATGGGAAGGATCGAAGAACAAACACAAAAACCATAATAGGTTCACCCCTTACAACAAGGGTCCGAACCATGGTTTATTAGGAAACCTCACAAAGTCTCCAAGGGAGATTTTAGCGACAGAGAAGGCCGCGAAAACCTTCGAGCCACCCCCTCGCATGATAGGAAAAAGCAAAAACAGAGACACTACCAAATATTGCCACTTCCACGAGGACTTTGGCCATGAAACAAACAGCTGTCGAGAGCTAAAAAAGCAGATAGAAGAGGCAGTAAAATCCGGGCAATTAACGCACCTCGTAAAAGGAATAAGAAAGGGAAAAGAGAAAGCTACTGATACACAACTGGGAAAAGATAATACCCCCCAGGAATCTCCTATTCTAATGGTTCGCTGGGATACCCCCCGATTAAAGAGAAAAGCCTCCGAGATGGAAGCTTACGCTATAAGGGAAATATCGTTCCCATCCGAAATGGGAGAATCTCCATCAAAGGATCCAGTGATCATTAAGGTCGAAGTCTCGGACACAGAGGTCAATAAAGTTTATATGGACTGCGGGAGTTCCTGCGAAGTAATCTACGAACATTGCTTTAGGAAACTCAGCCCTACGATCAAATCCAAGAGAGTAGAGTCAAAAATGCCCCTGGTAGGTTTCTCAGGGGAACGATCATGGCCTTTAGGAGAAATACCTCTGGAGGTTACACTCGGAAGTGGAAAGCTTGCAAGAACAAAAATCCTCAATTTCGTCATAGTAAAATCAAAGTCACCCTACAACATGTTAATCGGACGAACCGCTATGCAAAGAATAGGTATTGTGGTCTCTACAGTTCATGCAACGGTGAAGTTCCAAACAGCCAATGGTATCAGAACCATATTCTCTAGCTATCGCGAAGGGAAATACCAGGAAGCCCAAAAGAATAAGGTAGATGGTAATCAATGGTGTGCAATAAACATCAGGGGAAGCTCCGACCCCAAGGGGTATGTGGCACTAGACAACCCCCGTCCAGTACGAAAGGTGGAAATGGGAAAGCAACTCCCTACCATTTTCAGAAAAAGATTGGAAGAATTGCTCGAAGCCTATGAGGATGTGTTTGTAGGAGCATATTCAGATACAACAGGAATTCCAAGGTCGCTCACAATCAACGGCAGACCTTTTAACACGGAGCATAAGCTAAATGAATCCAAATACATCAAACCAGTCAGGCATAAACCTCTTCAAGTAACACCTGAACAAAACGCAGCAATTAAGAAAGAAGTAGACAAACTCACAGCTGCAGGAATACTTCGAAGGGTATTCAATCCACGATGGGTTACTAACCCAAATGCAGCCCAACGGAGAAATGGAGAATGGATACTAAAGGTTGATTTCAAAGACATCAACAAAGTTTGCCAAAAAGGAAGCTATTTGCCAGAAAGAGAGCAGCAACTACCACCTGGAGTTCGTTGGGAATGTTTCCTTAATACCAACATGGGACGCCATCAGATACAGATGGCACAGGAAGATGAAGAAAAAACATCCTTTCATGTAGGCAGTAGCTCCTACTACTTTAAACGCATGCCTTTTGGCCTACAGAACATCGAAGCCACTTACAATAGACTGATTCAAAAGGTCTTCGAAAAACAGATAGGGAGGAACCTAAGAATTCACGGCGAGTACTTAGTCACCCAGAGCAAGACAAAAGAAGACCTCCTTCACGATGTAGAAGAAACCCTCATACGACTAAGGAAAATCAACCTAAAGCTAAACCCAATAATGTGTTCTTTCAGCATTGAAAAGGAAGGGTCAAACGAACGCCCGTTCGTAAAGCAAATGATTGGAACCAATCCAATCAATGAGGAAACCTCCTCAAAAAGACAAACGTGGAGAACACAAGGGAGGACTCGAAGTCTACAAAATGACTTAGAAACACTGAAAGCATTCCTGTCAAAAGGCGTCAACAGATCTTCATCTCTCTACAAGGTCCGCAATGAGGTCATTAGCGACTTTTCATACCCTTGGAACAAGGAAGCTGAAACATCCTTCCTGAGATGGAAGAATTGCATGGAGATCTTACCAACAGTTGCACCCCCAACCAGAGGAGAGGTGTTGTTCCTACACATAGCAATGTACCCCGATGAGATCGGTGCCATGCTCTTCATAGAAAGAGGACAGCTACAGATACCAATATATTTTGTAAGCAGAGCTCTACCGTATGTGGAACAAAGATATACAGCAGCAGAAAAGCTAATCCTAGCCTTAATCCATGCCACAAGACGTCTCCGAAGGTATTTCAAAGATCACCCTATCAGAGTAATCACGGATAAACCATTCGAAAGGATAATCCTAAACCCTGAGGGAACGCGGAGGATGGTCAAATGGGTTAAAGAGTTAGAGGAATATGACATAGAATATGGGGAAAACGATCCTTTCGAAGGACAAAGTAATGAACCAGCTGAAACATGCGAATCAAGTATGTCCTCCAACAAGAAAG
This sequence comes from Artemisia argyi, assembly GCA_030686995.1. Classification (NCBI taxonomy): domain Eukaryota; kingdom Viridiplantae; phylum Streptophyta; class Magnoliopsida; order Asterales; family Asteraceae; genus Artemisia; species Artemisia argyi. The sequence continues at coordinate 120,930,790 of CM060697.1, read as the reverse complement.
CCCTCCAAGCCAAACTAAAGGAAGAACACCGCATATATGATACGGAGGCACGTTCGGTCCCACAAAACCAAGAATGTCTCGAACTCGGAATGGAGCAACAAGCTTCGAAAAAGTAACAAACCTCTCCCGCTCCGAATCACAGGCTTCATAGCAATATGCAGGCCGTTTATAATAACGCAGGAAACCTCATGGAACATACTTCGAGGAAAAATATATGGAATGAGTCAAAAGTAACTACCCTCCTACGGCGTACAAACGACTTGCCATATCCTTCGTAAGTTCTACGTACAAGACTTATAGTTTTTTATTATTATGTATTAAACTCTTCTCTTTCGGGAAAAAAAGCATTAATGGTAGGCGTCTTAGTATTCATTTGTACAAATGATGTAATCCTCCCCTACCCACTTAATGATATCACATATTTCCCTCGAATCTTTTGTCACATATAACTAGAAAGATTTGCTCAGCCAAGTAATTACAAGTTCAATGTTCGAAGGATGATACAAGATACTTATATCTTGTAGGCTATTAAACATCCAACATAATTCACATTAACTTTCCTTAATGGTCTTGGGGCATGCGAAGCCCTTCGCACTTAAAGGATGAAGACAGAGCGGGTCGCAACCCTCTGTCAGCAATTAAATTATACGATTGCTATAAAATCTTGGTTCAAAATACACACAATAAGGTTATGCATCTACTATAGCCTTAGGTTGTATGTCAACGTTAATAAATAGCATTAGAAAAGAGAAGCATAATAACAAAAGCGGGACACCACCCGTCATTCATAGATATAAATTATGCTAACATACGTAGCATAGGGCAGAAGCCCAAAAAACATAAATTGTTCAAAGATGGCCGAAGCCCAGATAGCATAAACATAAAAGGTGAGGGAAATCACTCCCCACCTACGCCACTTAACATCCTAAACATTAACGCAACACATACCTTCTGCTGCTCAAAAGATGCTCCACATTGTCTAAGTACAAACATAAATTGTTTAGAAACCATATGGCATAAACAAACATTGTTTTAAAGGGTACATACCACCCTTGGGGCCAAATAACTGCAAACACTGCAGCCTTCACTTACCAGGAGACGTAGGTTTTTCATGCTGAACTTGGGGGGCTTCAGGACTGACCTTGCTAGGGGAAGTTTCTTTTGAATCAGCCTTCGGAGAGGATGGCTGCACAGCAGAACTTTTACCCGGAGACTGAGGCTTCTCGATGGCCAACTTTGGAGATGAGGGCTCCTTAGGAGTTGCTTTCACAGATGCATGCTTCGCAGGAGTACACTTTTTGCTCACAGCCATAGGCTTCACCCTACGCGGCTTCTTTCGAAGAAGCGTCTCAACCGAAGCCATGGGATCTTTGGTAGCATCAACAAGGAAGGGGTACTCTGCATTTTCGAGGAGGTTGCTTGCATTATCATACTCTGCTTTATGAGTGGCACGGTAGTAGGTTACCTCAGATAAGTCCACCGGCTTTCCAGTTGCAGCAATTTCCTCCAAAGTAGTGCATTTCCCATGATAGATGGCAGCATTGATAACATCACCTATCATCTTCCCTACCTCATCGTTGTGATATAACTCCATGGCTATGTATGAGATGACCTTCGAGACAACAACAACCCTATCTCTTTTAAGCGCATTATATTTGCGCCTGAGGCCATCGAGATCTTTGCGAAGCTTGACCTCCAGCTCACCCAACTTTGTCCTCTCTTCTTCAAGGTCCCCACACTTGATCTCCAGCTCAGAAATTTCTTCCTTGTAACCCACGACCTTTGCCTCCTCCTTTCGAAGCCTCTTACACTCCACCTTCACTTTATTCAATTCCTTCTCCAACCCTGCTATATCAGAACGAAGGTCTTGTACAAGGGGATTCTGCTCAATATCCCTCAAAGCTTCTTCACACTTAGCTTGAACCTCTGCAAACTCCTGATCCTTCTTCTTCTCTCTTGCCAAAATCTCATCCATCTTCTCCCTAGCAGAAGCAAGGGTTCGTACCACCTCCCTTGTTCGAGAATTGAGATGATTGTCCAAAACAGCTTGCCTTGTATAGCTTTTGTCGTGTAGATCACACAACTCCTCAAGGGGCATGTTAGTTAGCACAGACTTCCAGCTCGGAGGGGTAATATGCAAAGCAAGGCGATGGAAAGCAGAGGCATCAGGAAGCTCTTTGGTATTCGGAAGACCTAAGGAATATACAATCAATTAGAAGACATGTACAAACATCCCTGTCAAATCAATAGCACATATACTTACCATGGATATCTTCATCCAACGCTTCAGCAGCTTTCTTGGTAATGATCTGACCTTTCTGCCTGGTGTTCCCGGAGGGAGGTGTTGGCAGAATCAATTTCCTTTTGGGATTGGGCTTTACAGGCTTAGCACTCGTACCTTTCCTGTTTCAAACCCTGTCAGCTATGCCAGAAGATGAGCCAATAATAGTCACCTGATCATCCTCGGAGAGAGGGTCATCGGACTCAACAACATTCTCCACCAACTGAGAAGTCTCCTCTGCAACCATAGGCTTTGATTTTTTGTCTGGTTTGGAAGGTTCCAGGGAAGCTATGGGCTCAACCATTTTTGCACCATCCTCTTGATTATTAACTAACACGGAGGGTGACCCAACCCCATAGCTGACTTCCTCAGGATTCCTTGGAAGGAAGCTCGTCTCTTTAGCACCATCGGCAACAACGAAATTTCGGAAAGACATTCCTGCAATACGAAAGAAAACAGATAAATATCATCAGATAAGTTGTTTAAATTTATTTAAATAAAGAGTATACATACTTTTTCCATCACAAACAATTTCAGGCTTCATAGGGGAACCCTCCCAATGGTCAACAATACCAGCCATGTACAGAATGGGCTCGGGGAAAGACTGAACATTCACTGGATGGCAAACAAGATGCTGGTACAATGGATTCCTTCGAACAGTATAAGGTAACTCATCGTTGAAATGTTTTTTTATCAAACCTGTATGCTTCGTTCACCAAAGCAGGGTACTCTGGAGGTACAATTGTATCTTGTATGTAAAAGAAACTCCCTTTCCAGTCCGTTATGTTTGTAAAGGGCTTTAACAATATGGTTGGAACATCAGGGTCACCTCTTTTTGCCAAAGTCAACCAATCCCCACCCGGGTACAAGTTCGTAAAACCCCTAAGCACTGTTAGTGTAGGCTCATATCCATAAGCTTTACACATCACAATGAATGTCGTCAACTTAGCCAGACCAAAGGGGTTGAACCTAGATATGTGTACTTGATAGTATTGCATAAACTCTAAAATCAAAGGGTGGATTGGTATTCAAAAGTTTGACAACTTAAAGGCATGGGTGTACAGACCTACATATCCCTCAGGAGCATCAAATATCGTTTGATTTTTTACTAGGGAGCATAATCTTAAATTCTTTTGGAATGGGATAATCTTCAAGAAAAGCACGTAATTCATCTTTTGATAAAGTACATTTTTGTTCCTTAATCACAAATTTGTTATTTTTTCCATATTGTTTAACGAAGACTGATACTTCTACGATACAATATAGTTTAACAAGGAAGAAATTTACCTTTTTTCTTGCAAGAGATAATGACAGATGTTACTATGTGTGTTTTGATTGCACATAGTGAGGAAGATGAATTTTGGGCGCAGTGAAAAGTTAATTAGGGTTTGGAGGAAACGAATTTATATCGCTTTTTATTTTGTTACTCACCGTACACGTGTCCCTCATGTTCTAATCTATTCGGATTTCAAATTGGGTTTAAAAAGTGACGGGACGTATGGGATTACCGATGCTTTGGCAAGTGGGGATATAATGCAAGTTAGTTAGAGGGTATTTAAACGCATTTAATGCGTTTTTTGCGACGTTAATTTCTTTTGCAGGGTCTTACGAGCTAAGACGGTTAGTTCACTTGACGATAGAGTTGAAAGCCACACATTCTTGTGCACATATCTAACTTTCAACAGGGGGCTTGATGATGTACCCTCCGATTAGCTCGAAGGACATCCCTTCGAGTCTATTTGTAACCTACATAATCGAAGGCTCTGGCTAGCCTCCTAAAACTTTCTTTGGTGTAAAACTAATCATCAATGATCTAGTTACCAAGTGGGAATTCGCCAATCGAAGGATTAAGCCCTTCGGGGTATCTCTTGATAAGTTTTATGGACGGAACAATGCCAAGTCCAATATTGGGGAGACCAAGTCTTACCCACGTCGCCTCTTCCTCTTTAGCACCCCCGCTAAACCCGGAGGAGTGGGACACTAAACCCTAGCAGTTACCACAAATCATGGGACGCCCCCATGATCTCTCTCAAACGTGTGACCACTCTCCAGGACCGTTTTCTTCACCTATAAATAGTCCTGGACGATGAAAAATCTGGTATGCAATCTCTCTCACCTTACTTTACTATGCTTATACTTAAACTCTCATACCGATCACTTATTCACACGCCGGAGGTGGTTCGCAGGGTCCAACCCCTGCGCAATCACTTAACGTAGTGTTTTCGTATTTCTTATTTCAGGTTATATCCAAGCTTGGCGTAATCATAACACCCCTCATTTCCTTTGGTCACCATCGAAGGCCTGGTAGTGCAAAATATTGTACAATCATTTCTCTTATATCGTAGTTAGATCTTTAGGTATCACGAAGTAGCCACGAGTATGAATGCCAAAAGTATCATAAGACAACAAAAATGCACTCTCTCGAGAGAAGCCTTAACTCTCTTTCTAGATGATTACCCAATACCAAAACAACACAAAGTTATTCTCCCAAAAAAATAATCAAAGCATTTATGATGCCCCAAAAGGGTATGTAGGTTTGTATACACATGCATTTACCCGGTCAAATCTAAGAATACCCTTGCATCCATTATTTCTAGAGCTGCTACAATATTACGAGGTTCATATTTCAAGGTTTAATCCCTTCGGTTTAGCCAAACTTACCACCCACATAGTAATGTGTAAGGCGTATGGTTACGAGCCCACACTGAATGTGCTTCGAGGCTTCCTTAACCTATGTCCCAGAGGAGATTGGCTAACACTGTCGAAGAGAGGTGAAGCAGATGTGCCCGTGTTGATTACCAAACCATTTACAAACATAACCAATTAGAAAGGAAAATTCTTTTACGTGCAAGATACAATCGTACCTCCGCAATATCCAGCACTCTTGGATGAAGCATTCCGTTTTGATCGCAAGAAATTCAATGATCAGCTTCCCCACAATATCTGAAGTGATCCACTCTACCAACGTCTCGCTAGATACCCAGTGGATATGCAAACCTTTCCAGAGCCCCTCCTTTTTATGGCTGGTCTTGTGAACCGTTGGGAACGATCTCCCTTATTACCAGAAATCCATTGTGATGGCCAAAGTATGTATATGTAACTTTACATAAATGAATAACATATCTGATGATATTTATGTATCTGTTTATTTTGCAGTAATGGCCTTCCGAAACTTTGTTGTATCTGGTGGCGCAAAGGAAGTTAGCTTCATTCCTAGGGATTCTAGAGATTTTAGCTACGGGGTAGGTTCTCCGTCAGTCTCAGTCAACAATAATGACGTGGATGCCATGGTATTGGAGACAATTACATCAATTGAAAGGATGGCTCCTATCAATACCGAGGAAGCTCCCTTGGTAATAGAAGGCATTCCTGATGTGGAAATCCTTTCCTCTGATGATGGTCCCATGACTTATGTTGGACCCACTGGTATAGCTGATAGGGTTTGTGAAAGGAAGGGAACTGAAATTAAGGCTGCAAAGCCGCCGATCAAGAGAAAACTTGAAATACCAACCCTCCTATCCAGAGCTACAAAGAAGATTGCCTCCCATGATAAGACTGCTGCTTCAGTACCCTTCGAAAATTCGGATGATGAAGACATTCATGGTAAAAGCTCATTATGACCCAAATACCACCGCAAAATAAATTTAAAGCTTCAAACAGATCCTAATTGCAAAATGTGCAGGGTTGTCTAACACAAAGGAACTCCCCAACCCCCAAGCTTGCCACCGACTGGTTGAAGGTGTTACTCCAGCCCGCTGGAAGGGAGTCCTTGACAATATGTCGATAGAGCAATTGTGTGATCTTCACGACAAAAGTTACACAAGGCAAGTTGTTCTAGATAATCATCTCAACATCCGAACAAGGGAGTTGGTTCAGACTGTTAAAAATGCTAAAGAAGAGTTGAATGTAGTTCTGGCTCGAGAAGAACATAGGGAGCTGTTGATCACTGAACTGAAGTCCAAGTGTGACAGGGCTACAAAGGATATTGAGAAGAATCCAACTATGCAAGATCTTCGATCCGATGTCATAAAGCTTGCCACTCAACTAAAGGAAGCTCAAGCTGAGTGTGTCAGGCTCAAGATAGAGGAGGCTAAAGCGATTGGACTAAAAGAGAGAGTATCTGTTATTGAGTCGAAGTGTGCAGGTCTGAAATCTGAAAAGAATAGGCTTATGGAACAAAAAACCAAATTGCAACAGGAGGCAAATGCTTTAAGCCTTCAATGTGAAAGTCTCCAGAAAGATAGGGCAGAGATTATAGCCAAGGTTATTCCTTATATTGCTATGGAGCTGTATCATAGTGATGAAGTCGGACAAGTGGTAGCCAACTTGGTGAATGCTGCCATATTCCATGGTAAATGCACTACTCTGGAAGAAATTTCTGAAACTGGAGAGCCTGTGATCCTGTCGAAGGTTTCTTATTATCGTCCTTCGCATGAACAGGATTATGATGCTCCAAGTAATGCAATGGCTTTCGTGGAAAGACAGCTGTCGAAAAAGCCTTGTAGGATTCAGCCATCTTCTCCAAGTAGGACGGCCTCTGGTGTGAAGTTTCCCTCTCGTCAAGAAGATCCCCACTCATCAAAGAATGCCTAAATACTACCTTGTTGGCAATGGTTAATCCTGAGGGTGGTTTGTACCCTCCGAACATGTTTTCTCCTTGCTACTTTGATTTTTAGGATGCTTGCCTTTTTGTTATCTACTTGCCATAGGATGTTCTTTTTATTTATCCTTTAATTATATGATTCTCTTCTCTCAACATTATTTAATAACGTTGATGAGGCGAAAAATGAACCACTTTTAGGGGGTCATTTAAGCCCGGAATTGAATTTATTTGATCAAATATTACCCTAAATCGTTCCTTTTGTGATTTTAGGTACTTTGGGAGAGAAATCTGGAAAAGGAAGCAATTCGGACGTTTTTGGAGCATTAAAGTGAAGAAAACGCCAAAGACTTAATTTTCCAAGCTGGGAACAGTAGGTGACGGCGTCAAGAGTAAAATCCTGACGGCGTCAAGAGTAATTTTCATGACGACCCAGTACAGAAATGAAGGCGTCACACGGTAGAGCGTCAAGAGTAAAATATGTGACGGCCTGGAAAAAGTTATAACGTGACGGCGTCAGAAGTAGATCAAGGCAGTCCGAGAATTCTTTTGGCGGCGAGATGACGGCGTCACCAATTTGGTCTTGACGCCGTCAGCCTCAATTTCCTATATATAGTTTTCTAATTTTCATTCATAAAAAAAAGAGAAGTTTTGGAGAAACCCTAAGGCCGAACTTAGTACGAATTTTACAGGTTTTTCAAGGGTTCTCAGCCCTTGAACCCTTTCATGTGTAATTGAGATAAATGTTCTTTTAATTCAATCAATATGTCTATGTGTTGGTTGTCTATATCTTTTTCTTGTCTTAATTCCATCATGCTAGGCTAGATCTATCTTGTGTTTGCTTAGATCTAATGAAACCTGGATGTTGATTATGTGTTGATTACTTGTTTATGGTTGTATTGAATGAATGATTTCGATGTTAGGCTTAAGAAAACTGGCAGATCTCCAATTGGTAACATGCTTGAACGTCTTAGGAAACATGAACTGATGTGCAATAGGTTTTATTGGTTGTATTTAATGCATGAGTAAATTCTAATGATCCCATGTTAGGAGCTTCTTAGCCGGCTCGACATAGGAGTGAAGTAGGCACTCATAGGATTGGGGAATTAAGTGCACCACCCCATGAATGGTATTAAGGAATACAATCCGTCATCCACGCAACTATAACAAGTAATTAACGTGCAAAAGATATCTAGGGAGTAGTGAAATCTAAGTAAACACAATTTCTCCACTTATTGCTCACAACCTTAGTTAATTTAGTTTATTTTCATTTCTAGTATTTTATTTTGATTGCATCTTTAGTATTGGGTTAGTTGAATAGCAACTAATTCCGCCCAAATCCTTCAAACCCGAGATTTTTACTTGCTTTCTAAAAAATATAAAAATACAAAAATAATCATCCCTCATCTTTAGAACTAGTATTTAGGTTTTCTAATCCTAGCGACACTATTACTAGCTGAACGATCAATCCCCCGGTACTTGTCACTATACTATACTACAACGATCAGGTACACTGCCTGGTGGGGGTTGTAAGCTTCTCAAGATCCCTTGAGAGGTAAAGCCTGGTGCGATTCCCACGTATCAAGTTTTTGGCGCCGCATCCCGGGGAATAGTTATTGTCTAGGTTAGAATCTCTTTTTATTAGGTCTACTTGCTTGATTCCTTTCTAGTAAGATTTTATTTTTATTTTTAGGTTTTCTTTAATCTATCTTATTTCTTTGTGTTTTTGTTCGTAACTCTTCACCACCCGACATCATGGACGATGGGAACATCTTTGAACCCGTCATCCCACCACAACAAAACCCACCACTAGAACCTCTTAGGCCCCGAACCTTAGGAGAGTATTCCCGACCTAGCCACCAAGGCTACCGAAACACCATTGAGCTCACCGGAGCCAATGTGACCCCCTTGCGATCCGACACCATCCGGTTGGTGCAAAGCGGATGTGCATTCCATGGACTTCGTTCCGAAGATCCAAACCAACATCTTAAGGACTTCCTAAAAATCGTAGACTCCATAGACCTAGATGTTGAAACTAGAGAGACAAACCGATTACGCCTATTCCAATTCTCTCTACGGGATCAAGCTAGTCAATGGCTTGAGCGTTTACCCGCGGGATCCATCACCACATGGGATGATCTCACCACTCGTTTCCTTGCTCAATTTTTCCCACCGGGGAGAACTACTAAGCTTAGAAATGACATCTTGATGTTCCAACAACGTCAAAATGAATCTCTTTATGAAGCATTGACTCATTTCAAGGACTTACTCCAAAATGTCCCTCATCATGGCATAGATCTTTGACTCCAAGTCCAAATCTTTTATGACCATATCGATCTCTCCACAAGGCGAGCCATTGACCAATCGGCCGGTGGTAAGCTACGTGATCTAAGTGCGGAACAATCATGGGAACTCATAGAAGATCTTGCTCTCTATGACAACGAAAGTTGGAATGACCCCCGTGATTTGAACAAAACGGTCAAGGCAATATCTTTGCCTTAGAACAACTCTAGCACTCCCGACCGTAGGATCATGGAACTTGAGGACCAAGTCAAGTTTCTCATGAAATCTTATGAAGCTCCTAAGCCTTCAAGCCAAGTGAACAAAATCACTTCTTCATGCGAATTATGCAGTGGTCCCCGTGACACTCGTGATTGTGTGGAACTCCCCGGAACAGCTTTTGCGGACTACGCATCCACGCATACCGACGAAGCGGGAGATAAGTGGTACACTTTCAAGCCCGAGCCAATCCCTTACGGTGATTCATACAACTCCTCTTGGAAAAATCACCCAAACCTTAGGTGGAAACAAAATCAACCCAATTCTTCCAATCCGCTTAATCGTTACCAACCAAACGGTCCGCCCTCCAACCGTACTTTCAATAACAATCCTTCTAACAATTATGGTAGTACCAACAATCTTGAAGGATTGATGTCTAAGTTCATGGAATCTCAAGAAGCTCGCATAGCTAGGTTTGAAACCGAATTCAACCAACAAACGGAGATTACCAACAAGATAGACAACTTGTTGAAAGCACTCAACAACCAAGCGTTAACCACACCTAGGAAGGACACTAGGGACACCAATAATGGAATCCAAATTAAGGATCCCTGTTAGGAATACAAATATTCCTGTAAAAGTCTCGGTCACCTAATGATTGTAATAGCATTAAGGTAGCTCGTAGTTAGTTAGTTTATTAGTTAATTAGTATTAGATTAAGTAACACCGTGGAAGAAGGAACGGGTCTTTACCCACTGTATGCCTGATCCACAGCCCGGGAGTGGGCGTTATATTGTAACTATAAATACCCCTCTCCACATGTGGAGAGGGTTGGACCTTTCATACATTTTCAATCTAATCTTTTCCTTTTTCTTTCAAGGTTCCAATCTTTCTCTCCTCTCCTCCCTTCTTCCATTTCTACGCCTAACTCACCACCACTTAATCATGTTTCCAACTTAATTAGTGTTCTACAATTGGTATCAAGAGCCAAGGTTTCATCTTAGGGCCTTGTAGAATCGAATTTGATGATGTTTTGAGTGGTTTTGTGAGTTTAGTGCCACTTTCTTGGAATACATATTGGTTTCATCCATATAGTGTTGTTATACATGTTTGTGATGTCCTTTTATGTTCATTAGTGTTTATGGAACATTGTAGTGTAGAGTGTGTTACAATATCATCAAGCTATTGGAAGTTTGGAATTGTTTTTAGGCGTTTTTCTTAGTTGCGGTTAAGTCCACTGGTTCATTTCTTAGTTGCGATTAAGTCCTGCGAGCTGCGATTAACTTTCTGCGTTTACTATTTCGGGAATACAAACAAAACGCAACGAAAGTGACAGTTTTGGACTTTTGTCTCTGCGGTTAGATTCTGCGGTTAAGTCTCCCTCAGCTTGCGTATTGCGTCTAGGTTCTGCGGCTAAATATTTTGCGTTTGGTTCTAAGTACTGCGGTTAGATTCTCTGCGGTTAAGTGTGTTGCGGTTAATTCATTGCGGTTAAGTGTCTTGTGTTCAAGTGCATTGCGGTTAACTTTTTCTGCGGTTAGTTATAATCTGCGGTTAGTGTCTTGCGGTTAGTATTTTTGGTCTGCGGTTCGTGTAGGTTGCGGTTAGTTTATATTGCGACTGGATTTTGTTGCGGTTTGGTATAACTTGCGGTTAGTACTCTGCGGTTAGTATCTTTGGCCTGCGGTTTGCTCTGGTTGCGGTTAGCTCATACTGCGGTTGGATTGTGTTCTGCGGTTTGGTCAAGTTGTGGTTAAGTTGCGGTTGGTTTTTATTGTGGTTAAGTTGTGGTTAACTTATTTGTGATGTCGACTTCTTCCGATGACATTCAAGCTGCGGGGTCTGACACTCGACCTCCGATGTTGGACAGAACTGACTATGAATCATGGGCTCAAAGGATACGGCTGTACTGTCTAGGTAAAGATAATGGGGTTAACATTCTGAAATCCATCGATGAGGGACCCTTTCAAGTGGGTACTACTAGAGACACAATCTCAGAAGCAACTGATCAATTACCGGCCGTGTTTGGTCCTGATAGACCTCGCACTTACAATGAGTTGTCTGAAGAAGAAAAGAAACGCTATGATGCAGACATCAGAGCATCTAATATCATCATTCAAGGCCTTCCCAAAGATGTCTACAAACTGATCAACTTCAACACTGAAGCAAAGGCGGTCTGGGATAATGTCAAAATGCTTCTTGCAGGGTCTGAGTTAACTAAAGAAGATCGTGAGTCACAGCTATACGATGAATTTGAGCATTTCAAAATGAATCCAGGTGAAAGCATCACTGACTATTACGTCAGATTTCACAAGCTGGTCAATGACATGAGAGCTATCAAGATGACAATGCCCAACATACAGCTCAATTCAAAATTCGTGAACAACATGGCACCGGAATGGGATAGGTTCGTCACGGCTGTGAAGCTCAACAAGGGTCTCAGGCATACCAATCATGAACAGCTGTATGCGTATCTCCAGCAACATGAGAAACATGCAGCTTATGATCGGCTAATGCGAGAAAAGCTCAATCCGTCTGCAACAAATGAATCTCTTGCTTTTGTCTCCAATGTTCAACAACCCAGTCAAACCTCTAAAGATCAAGTTCAACCATCACAATCATCCTCCAAGTCTACCCCAACCCCTAGTCAATCATCAACTTCCTCACCATCTGCATTGAATACTCAACTTGATTCTGGGTATTCTCACACTGACATGATGATTGATAATCTCTCCAACCAAGTATCTTTACTGGTCCAACAGTTCAGGGCTGCACTCCCATCTACTAACAACCAGCTCAGAATCTCATCTAATCCACGTAATCAGGCAGTCATTGAAGATGGTCGGGTAGTGGTGCAGAATGTGCAGGGAAGACAGAACTTCAACCAAAGAAATGCTGGTAGAGAGAATGGGCAGTACAGAGTTGGGAATGCTCTTCAAGCACAAGCTAAGCAACCGAAATGCTACAACTGTGGAGGGTTGGGCCACATTGCTAGGAACTGCACTCTCCCAAAACGTCCCCAAAACTCTGAGTACTTCAAAGATAAGATGCTGCTAATGCAGGCACAAGAAAATGGGACTGTGTTGGATGAAGAAGCTCTGCTCTTTCTGGCTGGTAATGATGGGAACACCTTTGACGCTGATGTGGATGATCAACCTGTTCAGGACATGGCTCTTAATGATCCAAATATCTTTCAAGTTGAAGAGTGTGATGCATTTGACTCAGACGTGGATGATGAACCAACTGCTCAAACAATCTTCATGGCTAATCTGTCTGCAGCAGCATCCTCTTCACAGCATCCTGATTCATCCATCACGTCTGCTATCTCTGAGGTACCAACATCTTCTATACATGATCTGAATGATTCTGCACCTGTACAGGGGGCATGTGGCTCTGTACAACTCAAGAATATTGTCAACACAGACATCACAAATATGGGTAATACCAATAATATCCCATATGAAATGTATGTGAATGACAATGGAACCCAAGTTGTACCGAGTGACATGCCGTCTATTGATTCTAGTAACCATGAGATGTATGAGCACTCTATATACAACCCTGATGATTCTCTGATCACTAGAATTAACGCCCTTAAGGATCAAGTAAACATTTATGAGCAGCGTGCTAAGTTTGAGTTGAATGAACGTGAGCAGAAAATGGAATGGCAACTGCGTACTTACATATCTGAAAATAATTCCAAACAAGAATCATTAAAAAGGGAACTAGTTTCTTTAAGGAGCCAATTGAATCAAACCGTCAAACAAAAACTTGAGGTTCAAAAAGGTTTGACTACAATCAAACAAGAATTCAAGGATAAAGAAACTAAACTTCTAAATGACTTCTCAAAATTAAAAACGTTAAAAAATAAATTGGAAGATAAGTTGTACACACAGGGCCAAACCATTCAATCTGCTCAAATGTTGGAAAACCACAGGAAGTTGAGTGATGAATTTAGTGAACATGATACCTCCAAACCCAAAGCAAGATTCCTTAAAATAGGTCTAGGTGCACAACCAGCATTATATGATGCAAAAACTATGCTTGAACCTAACCATGCACCTCCTGATACTCGATCCTATGACCACATCAATGAGGCAGAGGATAGAACTAGGGCAAAACTTGCTGAACGGTTAAAGGATCCTAAATGCATTGCTAAGAATCTCGTGTTTCACTATGATTATGCCAATGACAATCACACTGCAATTTTTGTTCCTCAAAAGAGAATTTGTCCTGAAAAAGTGTTTTGGAATATTGACATTGAGAAATTGCAAGCTGAAAGAGTTGTAGGCAACACACGCACTATGTTTAGAATTGCTCACCCAACTGCCTATCCCCTGAACACACCCAGGCACCTTGTCCCTCTCACTCTTCCCACACAATGTAATACTCTAATTGGGCTGTATGTGCTTGGTCAATTGTTCAATGACTTTGAGAAAACCTGTAAAATAAGAATTACACCTACAGGGATTACAGAAGGGGAAAGGGGTTTTGAGCAAACAAAACAGTGTTACCTAACTGAAGTTATGCCATTTTTTAAACTTCTAAAAGAACATTTTGAGGGACTTAAAAACACCATTAATGATGATGTGAGTCAAATGAAAAAGGTTTTTGATGAAGTGGAAAGTGAGGGTAACCAACTTGCTATTGATCTCAAACACAATGAAATTGACAGGAAAAACATTCTCAACATGAATGATAATTTGATTGCTAATTGCATTGCTAAAGATGTGTTTTATACTGTTACCGACTCTGCGCTATCTGCTCGACAATTTCATGAAATGTCAGTTACTCTGAATGTCTTCCAAAATCGTGTGATTGAGCTTGAGGGGGAGAATTACAAACTTATTAAAAAAATTCAAAACGATGATCATGATAACATGGTCAGGAATTTCTCAAAACTAGAAGTTGATAATTTGAACCTACAATTAAAATATCAACACCTAGAAGAAAGTATAAAAATATCAAATGCCAAGATATCTTCGGATGTTCCTGAATTTGATACATGTTTTGAATTAGCCAAAAAGGATGAAGTAATTCAAGCTCACTCTAACACGATTCGGAAGTTGAAGGTCCAAATTGCACAATTAAAATCAAATAGAAGCGATGTGATCAATACCAATTACCAGAAGTCTATGGATTCTCAAAATTTTCAAAAACAGGGCATTATCAATGAATTACAACATGAAAATGAGTGGCTTCGTGCTGAAATGTCCAACGCTAAACAACGTTATAAAGAATTGTTTGAGTCAATCAAAACAACACGTGACCAAAACAATGAGAAAGTCACTTCTTTGTTAAATGAAATTGAGAATCTAAAGACCATGGTAAAGGGTAAAATGCCCGTTGTTTCATGTGATCATGCAATGTCCAAGATACCTGCTTGTAATAAATATGCGTGCGATGCTGTGAATGTTTCTCTTCCCCTTAGGAACAATAAGTTAGTTCATAATAACTATCTTAGAAATCTTAAGGATTGTCTGGCCATACTTAGAGAAACCATTGAAGATGAGAGGATTGCTAAACCACTTGATGATGGTATTATTGGTGCGTGCTTTCTCACTAATAGGGCCCAGGAATTGTTAGAATATGCCATAGGATCATGCCCCAAGAATGATACCTAGTCGGATAGGACAACTGCATTGCACCCTCTCAGTGGCAACAAGCATGTCACAGTTGACTTTCCCCAAATCATGCCTCAATCCTCCATCTTGATCACCAGTAAACAAGTAGCAACTAATCAGACTAATGTTCCCATCATTGCTTCTACAGGAGTAAAAGGTGTATCTAATGCTAGCAAGTCACAGCCTAAGAGCAATACAAAGAATGATAGGACTTTGCCGGCTAAGAGCTCACTTATGAAGGAAGTAGAAGAATCATCTAGGAACAATAAAGTGTTGCTTAGTGAAAGGAATCGAGTTATTTCAAACATTTGTGTGAACAATGATGTAATTAATTCGAATTCTGATGCTATTTGTAAGACATGTAACAAATGCTTATTTTATGGTGATCATGATGCATGTGCTGTGCCTTTTCTTAAATCTATTATACAATCACCGGATATGAATGTTTCTAGTGTTAAACGAGCAAAACAAGTCTGGAATAAAACAGGAAAAGTGTTCACTAATGTTGGTTATCAATGGAGACCTACTGGAAGGAAATTCACTCCGAGGAAAATGTGCCCAGTAACTAGGACTACTAACTCTAGAGATATGCCTATTAGGAAGTGGAGACCTACTGGTAGACTATTTCCTATAGAAGCAATAGATACCACCTCTAGTTCTAGTGCATCAAAATGTGAACACTTCAGTGAGATACCTGTTACTTATGATAATCCAATATTTGTGTGTTCTAACCAAACGGACCCCAATTGTGTGTGGGGCTCCAGCTTTTTCAGTTATCCACGATTGTCTGGTTTCAAATGCAGGTCGTACAAATCGTCCTTTGGTATTTGGACTCAGGCTGCTCAAAACATATGACTGGTGATCGCTCAAGGCTCAAGAATTTCGTGGAAAAATTTATTGGTACGGTTAGGTTTGGGAATGACCATTTTGGGTCTATAATGGGTTATGGTGATTATGTCTTTGGAGACAGTGTCATATCCAGAGTCTACTACGTGGAAGGTCTCGGGCACAATCTATTTTCTGTTGGTCAATTCTGTGACTCAGATCTCGAAGTCGCCTTCAGAAAGCACACCTGTTTTGTTAGAGAATTAGATGGTGTTGATCTTCTCAAGGGAAGTCGGGGCACTAATCTTTACACCATCTCCATCGAAGATATGCTACGGTCCTCTCCAATTTGTCTGCTCTCTAAAGCATCCAAGAACAAGTCATGGTTGTGGCATCGACGTTTAAACCATTTGAACTTCGGTACCATCAATGAACTTACACGAAAGGATCTTGTTCGAGGCTTGCCCAGACTCAAGTATGAAAAAGATCATCTGTGTTCCGCCTGTCAAATGGGCAAAAGCAAAAAGCATACCCATAAACCCAAAACCGTCAATTCTATCATGGAAGTTCTTCATACCCTTCATATGGATCTTTGTGGACCAATGAGGATTCAAAGTATCAATGGAAAGAAATATGTGCTGGTTATTGTTGATGATCACTCTCGATTCACATGGGTGAAGTTTCTACGATCTAAAGATGAAACTCCTGAAACCATCATCAAACTCATCAAGATGTTGCAAGTCCGTCTCAACAAGATAGTTAGAGTCGTTCGTACTGATAATGGAACAGAATTTGTGAACAGACAACTTACTCTATTTTATGAAGGTGTCGGGATTAGTCATCAAAAGAGCATACCAAGAACTCCTCAACAAAATGGAGTTGTAGAAAGACGCAATCGCACCTTAGTTGAAGCTGCAAGGACTATGCTCATCTTTTCCAAAGCTCCTCTATTTCTTTGGGCTGAGGCAATTGCCACCGCATGTTACACTCAGAACCGATCCTTGATACATCCCCTCCACTGCAAAACTCCCTATGAACTGGTCCATGGCAGAAAACCCGACCTTTCGTTTCTTCGAGTGTTTGGTGCACTGTGTTATCCTACAAATGACAGTGAAGACCTTGGGAAACTCAAGGCCAAGGCCGACATTGGTTTCTTCGTTGGCTATGCTCCAGAGCGAAAGGGGTACCGAATCTACAACAAACGTACCAGAGATATAATGGAAACAATCCACGTTACTTTCGATGAGCTGACTGAGCACCCGGTTCCTGGACAATCAAGTTCTGGACCCGTACCTAACCTTTTGTCCCCTGGACCAATTAGTTCCAGGCTTGTACAGAATTCCATTCCTGCTGCTCCTTTTGTACCCCCTACGAGTGAAGATTGGAAGAAATTGTTTGACCCAATGTTTGATGAATACTTTGAGCCTCAACAGATGAATGCTCCAGAAGCTACAATGGTTCAACCACCAGATGGGGTGGTGAATGATCAAGATGACCATAACGGTCCATCCACTTCATTGTCATGGGATTCTGAAGCCCCCGCCATCAGTCAATCGGTCAGCACGTCCAATGTCCAACCTTCACTTGCACATCGAGCGGCAAATGTAGATAATTCATCTGAAGTTAATCCTTTTGCTCCACCTGATAATGAGCCATTTGTTAATATCTTTGCCCCTGAACCATCAAATGAAACAACATCCTCTGATGAATCTAACACGGCTACCTCAGTTCCACAGTTTCAACCCCATGAATACCTTCGAAAATGGACCAATGATCATCCTATTGACAACATCATTGGGAACCCCTCACGTCCAGTATCAACCCGCAAGCAACTTGCAACTGACGCATTATGGTGTTTCTTCAATTCTGTTCTCTCTAAAGCTGAACCAAAAAGCGTCAAGGATGCAATGTCTAAACACTCATGGTTCACTGCTATGGTGGACGAGATTCATGAATTTGACCGACTGGACGTCTGGGAACTAGTACCACCTCCCGAGTGTGCTATGATCATTGCTCTCAAATGGATATTCAAGGTCAAACTTGATGAGCATGGAGATGTTCTGAAAAACAAAGCTAGGCTCGTGGCAAAAGGATATCGACAAGAAGAAGGTATTGACTTTGAAGAATCCTTCACCCCAGTTGCTAGAATAGAAGCCATAAGGATCTTTCTCGCTAATGCTGCAAGTCAAAACATGGTGGTTTATCAAATGGATGTCAAGACCGCATTCTTAAATGGGGATCTGAAAGAGGTGGTGTATGTATCTCAACCCGAAGGTTTTGTGGATCCAGAACGCCCTAATCACGTGTATCGATTAAAGAAGGCTCTATATGGGCTTAAACAAGCACCCAGGGCGTGGTACGACACCTTGTCTAAATTTCTTCTGTCCAACAAATTCTCCAAAGGGGCTGTTGATCCTACCCTCTTTACCAGAAAAACAGGCAAACACCTTCTACATGTACAAATCTACGTCGATGACATCATCTTTGCCTCGTCTGATCCCTCAGAATGTGATCGTTTCTCTCAAGAGATGAGCTCCGAATTCCAAATGTCTATGATGGGTCAAATGTCATTCTTTCTAGGACTGCAAATTTCTCAAAACCCCAATGGCATATTCATCAATCAATCCAAATACGCTAATGAAACGTTGAAGAAATTTGGATTCGACTTCAGTGATTCAGTTGATACTCCAATGATTGAACGTTCAAAGCTTGACGAAGATGATGTGGGAATTCCGGTCGATCAAACCATGTATCGAAGCATGATTGGCTCATTAATGTACCTTACTGCAAGCAGACCCGACCTTCTGTTCGCAGTTTGCATTTGTGCCCGGTATCAATCCAAACCCACCAAGAAACATTTGGAAGCTGTCAAGAGAGTCTTTCGATACCTTAAAGGAAC
Organism: Artemisia argyi; assembly: GCA_030686995.1. Taxonomy (NCBI): domain Eukaryota; kingdom Viridiplantae; phylum Streptophyta; class Magnoliopsida; order Asterales; family Asteraceae; genus Artemisia; species Artemisia argyi. The sequence continues at coordinate 120,912,062 of CM060697.1, read as the reverse complement.
AATCCACTTGGGCCTTTGGTACCCTAAAGAAACTTCTATGGCTCTCACAGCATATTCGGATGCTGATCATGCTGGATGTCAAGACACTCGTCGCAGTACATCTGGGGGCGCACAGTTTTTAGGAAATAAGCTAGTCAGTTGGTCTTCAAAGAAACAAATGAGTACATCCATCTCCTCCACTGAAGCTGAATACATTGCCATGTCTTCATGCTGTGCTCAGATCCTCTGGATGCGATCTCAACTTTCTGACTATGGGCTCATTTGCAATAAGGTTCCTATGTACTGTGACAACAAAAGTGCAATTGCACTCTGCTGCAACAATGTCCAGCATTCAAGAACTAAACACATTGACATTCGACATCACTTCATCAGGGAACAAGTTGAGAAAGGAATTGTGGAACTTTACTTTGTGAGGACTGAGTTCCAACTAGCCGATATCTTCACCAAAGCACTTTCTAGGGAACGATTTCACTTCATCCTCCCACGCCTTGGTATGAAGAGTCTCACACTTGAGGATCTCAAATGTCTACTGGAAGATCAAGAGGAGTAAAGGGGTTGCTTCAAATATCCTTGTATAGTATCAAATCAAAAAAAAAAAAAAAAAAAAATAGAAAATTATATAACCATAAAAAAAAAAAAAAAAAAAAAAAAAAAAAAAAAAAAAATTACAAAAATTTCAAAAATATTCTTCTCACGACATGTCTCTTGTGTAATCAATATTATGTACGTTTCTAGAAATGTCATTCAATAATGACACGGAATCATACATATGCTTGAGCAAGAGTTTTTCGGTTTCAAATAAAGTTCTTTTCAAAAACATGTCGTTTCTCAAAACATTCTTTCAATATGGTTTGCTATTACTTCAGATAGCAACCCGGTTTTCAAAATTCAGGAAAACACGTCGCCAAAAAGACGGTTGTTCCTAACAAAGGGTGTCGTTCATCCGAGCGTGAATTACTTTATATTCATGCACCCTCGATCTAATGTACGTTTCAGTGCATTATTTCTTGATAAAGAAGAGAAGTCTTCTTTTTATCGCCAAATACTTTCCCTTCTATGATTTTTCCGGAAAGTGTTTGTGCAAAACTTGGTGGTACCATGAAATTTTGAATGAAAATCAAATTGAACTCAAAAGTTTGATAAAATTTCACTCAATCAATGACGTTAATAGTTTATGAAAATATTTATGCTTTCACATCCGTCATTGATTGAGGGGGAGAGTGATTTCTCAAAATTTTATGTATCAACAAAACTCCCCACACTTTGTACAAAACAAAAACAACAATCCGATTTGTGATGGTTATGTGTCAGAATGAGTAAATTTTTGAAAGAGCTTTCATTAAAACTTCGAATCTTTTGCAAACTCTTCAAATCTGACACATAACAACCTCCCTCACAGTTTGAGGGGGAGCATGAAAAAGTTCCTTTTATCAGAAAATATTAAACTTGACCGCATTTCTCTCCCAAAAACGCTTTCTAAATTATTTAAATCAATTGAGATAAAAAATCTCGAAAGATTTGAAATTTTTGATCGGGGGAGAGAATGTGATTTAAATATGAAATCTGATAATCAAAAGTGATCTTTTGTACTCAATAATAGACTCCCACATATGTGCTAAACACTTTCGAATATCGATGCACATATTGAGGGGGAGCAAAAGGCGTTTGTGGAAGTTATACCAAAGACCGACCATTTATCTTTATGCATGGAGTTATAAGGTTGGTTAAGGTTAGGTATAAGTTCCCATGATCCACCAGAACCGGAAGGATCTTCCCAGGGACAATCCATAGATAGATTAGAAGTCCTTAGGAATGATTATGAAAAAAGGAGTAAAGTGAGAAAGGGAAGAGTGCGGACTGAGATAGAGCTAGGACTGGAACAAACCCAACAAGGTTCTAGTGATGAAATCTCGGTAAGCACTGAAGGGGTTGAAGAATGAAAAAGAAATATAATGAGAAAGGGTGAAAAGAAATAGCCCTCCAATTATTCAACCTTAGGGCAGAAACCGGGTTCAATACATATGCTACTGGCGGTTACTAAGGTAACGCCGGTATTGAAGACAAGACGTCATGGACCCAGTGACGCACTGCACCAAAACTTCCCAACCACTCAAGTTCTCTTAAAAGAGCTTGTTTCATTCTCACGGGGAACCCTGTGCAATGTATCGACCGCTCATTGCGAGCTATGTTGATACCTAAAACAGGAGACGCCTCCCCAGTCTCCAGGAGTGGATCAAAACGCACTATTGAGTCTAGAGCCATGAGATCATCCATAAATCTCGATAGGACACACTTCCTAATATGCTTATTGTTTCACACAATGTGGAAAATAAGACAAAATATTTAGAGTCCTACGCATTATCCTTGTGGTATTGCCAGAACATCCGAGTGATATGAAAATATTCACAATGACGATGGAAATCCTTCTAGAGCGAACATCACTCAAGCTCTTGGTAGGTGACATGTGAGATCCATCTTGGATCAATGATCAAGTGACAACTGGAAAGCAACGATGGTGCGATTCAAATTTGAATCAAACTTGTTCCAGGATATGGATTGACGGATACTTTTGCCAAAACCTCTCAATGTGCTTACCAACTTATCTTTCGAGCACATTGATTGTGTAATATCTTTCAAACAAAAGTATTTTTGATGGAAATGTGATTCAAAGTATAAAACTCTCGTCGTGTCTCAAAAATGTTTATCATATGACACGCGAGTGATTTCTATAAATCAATTTCTCATCAATCCGTGAATATCTATTCACCGATTCACTCTATCGTGCTGTCTGCTTTGAGACGTTCCGGTATGAGAACATGCTAAGTATGAAGATTCCAAAGTGGATTCTTTGGAAAATTCATTACTACAAGCTGGAAATTCCTGTCAAGGAGAGTCTTCTTTAAAAGAGACTCTACCTGATCACAGGTCGGTTTTCACAAAACCGGAGGGTAGTCTGTCCTCGCAGAACGAATGACAAAGCCATATTCGTTCTCTATCTTTATTGCTAACTGTTTTATTTCAGGGACACATATAAAGATGGCGTTGATGGCTCCAGTTTCCAGCTGAATCGGGTCAATCCATACCTCATGCTCACACATCCTCCACACTATCAATGAAGATGAGAGACTTGCTACAGCAAATGTTGAGAGACTACCAACAACGTTTCCGCAACTCTGATGGAAAAAAGTCTCCTGATCCACAACTCTAAAGTCAAGTCTCCTGATCTAGAAGGGTGTGAGCATGATGGTCCTTAGTCACTACATCACATGAAGGCGATGCTACTATGGATGAGCTGGGAGATTTACTTTGGCTGATGATCTCAAAGAAGCTCAAAGATCACACATCACAAAGGAACTCTAATCACAAGTTCGCTTGCTTGAAGTACGAAGTGTGCTGAAATGAGAAGAATCAGATCCTACGAGCTACAAAGACTAAAGAATGCTTAAAGACCAAAGATCTTAACTTCAAAGGTGACCTCGCTTAGGGGGAGATTGTTAGGAATACAAATATTCCTGTAAAAGTCTCGGTCACCTAATGATTGTAATAGCATTAAGGTAGCTCGTAGTTAGTTAGTTTATTAGTTAATTAGTATTAGATTAAGTAACACCGTGGAAGAAGGAACGGGTCTTTACCCACTGTATGCCTGATCCACAGCCCGGGAGTGGGCGTTATATTGTAACTATAAATACCCCTCTCCACATGTGGAGAGGGTTGGACCTTTCATACATTTTCAATCTAATCTTTTCCTTTTTCTTTCAAGGTTCCAATCTTTCTCTCCTCTCCTCCCTTCTTCCATTTCTACGCCTAACTCACCACCACTTAATCATGTTTCCAACTTAATTAGTGTTCTACAATCCCTCATCATCTAAGCATGTCCACTTTGTCAATGTTGTCACCATTAAACCAATAGATAAGGAGATAGAAGAAAGTGACAAGGATGAAGTTGGAGTAGAAACCGAGACTAGGGATGAAAGTAGGGAAGTTGAGGATAATAAGGAAAAGGAGTTAGAGGAAGTAGAAACTATAGAGAAATACTTTGATAAGTTGCCCACCAAGGAAGAACGGGAATACCATAAGGATTTATTTGATAGTCCCGAGAGACCATATATCCTTGGCATACCCCTTATCAAAATGGGAGACCCCTCTAACATTAACATACCATGCAATATCGGGCACATGCATATATGGAAAGCTTACATCTATCCTAGATCTCCTGTTAACATCATGACTAGGGCTTATTACAATTGGGTAATGAAGAAATAACTTGATTTTAGGATGATGCCCAATAAGAATTTGATAAGTAATTTTGTAGGAAGAGTGAAGGGATTGCATGTGATTATAGGCAATCTCACTTATGAGATCGATTTTATGATAGTAGAAGACACTCGTCCGGTGATAGATGATTGCCTCAGCCAAGTAATATTCGGAAAACCATTTGTTGAGGCCACTAGGATGAGTTATGATCCGACTTTAGGGATAGTTAGATTCAAGGAAGAGAATGATGAGATTGCCTACCAAATGCCCTACAAAATTGAGCAATACCGCCTTCTCTCTAATATAGAAAAGGAACACAAACAAGCGGCTTATTATAGGAATGAGGAGGATAGACGTAGAGGAGTAGAGTATGTGAAGAGTAGGATGCTTGGTTTCTATAAAGAATGCTTGCAACTAGGTCTGGAATACAAAACTGGTTTAGAAAACGACCTAGAGAGTGGAACCAATGATGAGCTCACGTAGTAACCCATGACCATGAGTCTAGCTACAAGACTCGTAAATAAAGAAAACGAGGCAACCCATGCTTTGTGTAATTTTATTTTGTTTGTTTGTTATTTGCTTCCGTATGCATGCTTTATTTTTATTGTTGGTAGATCATGTTTCTCAATTAAATAGTGGAAATACTTTACTTTGTTGTTTGGCCTAGTCTTAACTCCACCTAAAAGTATTTTTGCAAAAGATAAGTGTAAGGGGAAACCCCAAATATGTTTTCAAGAAACAAACCGATCATGATTCTCCACAATATTAAATGAACATGTATATTCGTTTTTGTTAGAGTCAAATGCTTGTATTGAGTCATAATGAAGTTTTGCAGGATTTTCCAAGAAGTAGGACCAAGTTTTTCTAGAAACTTAACATAAGAATTTCTGCAGATCACTTCTGACGGCTTCACGAGTTAACTCTTGACGGCGTCACGTGTAAAAATCTGGAAATTTTACCAGTTTTGTTTTTCTAACGGAGTCTTATGGTTTTTGTGAATTATTAAGTTTTATAATCTCTAGGAAATCTGCAAACTTCATTCCACAAGCATTATATCTTACTTTGTTTTCTAGGATTAAGTAACTTATATAGGTTGCCGCTGATTTTATGCGAGGTTGTCTTGTTTGTTTTCTTAGGATTTACAGGTTATGTATGACAAGAAGATGATTTATATTCTGGAAGGGAAGCTTTGATTGTTCATTTTCTTGGAGGAAGATTTAACCTGGCCACCTTATTATCCATACCGAGCGAATCAGGGGAGTATTTGATTTCATTCTTTTTACTTTTTCACTTTTACATTCTTTACTTGAACATTGGGGACAATGTTCATCCTAAGTGTAAGGGGAGGGTAAAATGATGATACCTTACATGTACACTTTCGCTTGAGTTTGTTTTGTTTGATAGTAGATGTGTAATAAAACTATGAGAAATACTTGTTAGTGTAATTTTAGCGCCAAATTTAAAAAATTTTACAACATTTAGGAGTGAAACTTTAGCCATAGCTAGCGTCTCATGGATAGGAGATTGTATGACTAGCACATAACCGTATATTCAAAAAAAATTTCCACCCAAATATGTGAGGTTCGCCTTTAAATTTGATAGGAAAAGCATTTACTATTAGTGCTTATGAGTGTACCGGTAGCATTTAGATTCTAGAACTTGCGTTAGTGATGCATCCCGAGACCGCTAGTGAGACTACATTCGTTTAGTAGGATTTACTACATGATAAGAGGCATTAGGATCACCCTTGTGTTAAACCCGTATCATAATTACTTGACCATTTAAGTCATATTACTTGGCTAGTTAAGTCAACTAATTTTTCCCACACCTTAGCGTTGTACTCATTTTTAGTACACGAAACCCCTAGTACACCCCTCCGAGCCTATCTTTTCGTTTCTAACTTTAAGCATCTTACTTAAAGGAAGAATTTGTTACACCCCACTTAAATGTACAACCAAATCGCCTTAGCCTTCCGTGTATGCGCTCATCTTTAGTGCATTATTGTTATTTGTTAAACTTTAAGTTAACTATCTAATTGATTACATGGTTGCTAAGTCGAGTCATATCCTTGTACATATTGTTTTGGGACAATTGGGACTCATGGGTAAGTACTTATTTATGGAGTAATGGGGAAGAACATCATATATTACCCCCATATGTGCGTTAATCTTAAAAGTACTCCAAGTGTTTTGATTATCTTAATTCGAGTCGTTAGATTAGTTTATTGTAAAGTATGTAAAAATTCAAGTGTAAGGGGAATGTACATTCCCTATGATGTATTATTTTGGATGGTAGGGTAAGAGTGTATGCAAAAAAAAAAAAAAAAAAAAAAAAAAAAAAAAAAAAAAAAAACATACGGACTACCATCCCTTTTTATTCTATATTCATTTTATGTTTTTGTTATTTTTCATTTATTAGCTTAAGTCGAGTCTAGTCTTGGCTTAGCAACGCCACATTGTACATGTAATTAACCAAGATTGTTAGCTCGCCACCAGTAAAAACTTCCTTTATCCAACAAAACCGTGTATTTCATATCCCTACACCTAACGTTACAACCCTTTAAAAGATCTCTTTGATAGTTTATCCTAGGTGCTTACGCCATGTGGTGGAGGTTTGATCCTTTCCCAAGCCTATGGTAATCTATTTTGCTATGACAGGTAGTGAGAGATATCTTCCGTTTCCATATTATAATTTATACTTTATTACACCCGAGAGATGTGAGTATCCAAACACTATTTGTGAGGTGCTAGTGTATGACCTCCGTGCTTGTCTTTGGTCTTTAGTGGAACGATTATTTGTTGTAATTACTTTTATATTAGTGTTAAATGACCCCTAACTTGTATTTTGACTAGAATAAAAGCGCATTTGCTTGAGGACAAGCAAATCTCAAGTGTAAGGGTATATGATGAGGCGAAAAATGAACCACTTTTAGGGGGTCATTTAAGCCCGGAATTGAATTTATTTGATCAAATATTACCCTAAATCGTTCCTTTTGTGATTTTAGGTACTTTGGGAGAGAAATCTGGAAAAGGAAGCAATTCGGACGTTTTTGGAGCATAAAAGTGAAGAAAACGCCAAAGACTTAATTTTCCAAGCTGGGAACAGTAGGTGACGGCGTCAAGAGTAAAATCCTGACGGCGTCAAGAGTAATTTTCATGACGACCCATTACAGAAATGAAGGCGTCACAAGGTAGAGCGTCAAGAGTAAAATATGTGATGGCCTGGAAAAAGTTATAACGTGACGGCGTCAGAAGTAGATCAAGGCAGTCCGAGAATTCTTTTGGCGGCGAGATGACGGCGTCACCAATTTGGTCTTGACGCCGTCAGCCTCAATTTCCCATATATAGTTTTCTAATTTTCATTCATAAAAAAAAGGGAAGTTTTGGAGAAACCCTAAGGCCGAACTTAGTACGAATTTTACAGGTTTTTCAAGGGTTCTTAGCCCTTGAACCATTTCATGTGTAATTGAGATAAGTGTTCTTTTAATTCAATCAATATGTCTATGTGTTGGTTGTCTATATCTTGTTCTTGTCTTAATTCCATCATGCTAGGCTAGATCTATCTTGTGTTTGCTTATATCTAATGAAACCTAGATGTTGATTATGTGTTGATTACTTGTTTATGGTTGTATTGGATGAATGATTTCGATTTTAGGCTTAAGAAAACTGGCAGATCTCCAATTGGTAACATGCTTGAACGTCTTAGGAAACATGAACTGACGTGCACTAGGTTTTATTGGTTGTATTTAATGCATGAGTAAATTCTAATGATCCCATGTTAGGAGCTTCTTAGCCGGCTCGACATAGGAGTGAAGTAGGCACTCATAGGATTGGGGAATTAAGTGCGCCACCCCATGAATGGTATTAAGGAATACAATCCATCATCCACGCAACTATAACTAGTAATTAACGTGTAAAAGATATCTAGAGAGTAGTGAAATCTAAGTAAACACAATTTCTCCACTTATTGCTCACAACCTTAGTTAATTTAGTTTATTTTCATTTCTAGTATTTTATTTTGATTGCATATTTAGTATTGGGTTAGTTGAATAGCAACTAATTCCGCCCAAATCCTTCAAACCCGAGATTTTTACTTGCTTTCTAAAAAATATAAAAATACAAAAATAATCATCCCTCATCTTTAGAACTAGTATTTAGGTTTTCTAATCCTAGCGACACTATTCCTAGCTGAACGATCAATCCCCCGGTACTTGTCACTATACTATACTACAACGATCAGGTACACTGCCTGGTGGGGGTTGTAAGCTTCTCAAGATCCCTTGAGAGGTAAAGCCTGGTGCGATTCCCACGTATCAAACGTTAATATACAACGTAAGGTTACCGTAGATGAGTATCTTTATTTTGTGTACTTTGAACCAAGATTTTTAAGCAATCGTATAATTTAACTGCTAACAGAGGGTTGCGACCCACTCCATCTTTATCCTTATAGTCATAGGGCTTCGAATACCCATAGATGGTTTAGGAAAGTCAATGTGAATTATAGTGGATGTCATGTACAAGATATAAATATCATCCTTCGAACATTGAAACTTGTAGTACTTGGCTGAATAAATATTTGTTGTAAAAAACGAAACAAGAGATTTAAGGGAAATACGTTGTATCATTAATTGGGTATGGAGGATTACATCATTTTATGAAATGAATACTAAGACGCCTACCATTAATGCTTCTTTCCCCAAATGAGAAGAGTTCAATACATAAATTTGAAATAAACAAATTCTCTGAAAGGTTGTAAGTTTTATATGTAAAACTTATGAAGGTTGGTGCCATTTCATGTCCTGTCAACTTCATCCCCAAAGATTGTGGCCAGTTTATAGGCTCCTTTGCCGTAGGCTTCTGCTACTATGTAAGGTCCTTCCCATGTTGGTCATAACTTTCCTTGGTATTCAGCTTTGCATGCGCTATTAAGTCGAAGGACTTATTGGCCTGGCTTGAAGCTCGAAGGCCGAACCCTGTTGTTGTAATATCTTTCCAACTTTTGCTTGTACAGAGCTTCTCTGATGGAGGCTATTTCTCTTCGCTCTTCGAGTAAATCTAGATTTTCCCGAAGCTTTTCCTAATTTTCCGAATCTTCAAAGCTCATAATACGATCCGTTTCCACGCTTATCTCTGAGGGAATGACAGCTTATGTTCCATAAGTCAGGCTAAAAGGTGTTTCCCCGTGACTCGACTTAGTGTGTGTCCTATGGGCCCAGAGAACTTGGGGTAACTCGTCCACCCACCCATGGTGACTTCGTCCTAGCCGTGTTACAATTCCATTGATAATGTCTCTGTTGGTAACTTCTACTTGGCCGTTACCTTGAGGGTGATACACAGACGTGAATGATTACTTGATTTTTAAACCATTGCAAAAAGTAGGGAATACTCCTTTGGCAAATTGCTTCCCATTGTCAGAAATGATGATGTGAGGGACTCAGAAGCGGCAAATGATGTGTTCCCATACAAATTTCTCCATGTGGCTGCCTGTCACGGATGCCAAGGGTTTGGCTTCGACCCATTTGGTGAAATAGTCGATAGCTATGACCAGAAACTTCACTCCTCCTGGCGCAACTGGCATGGGTCCTACTATGTCGATTCCCCATTGGGAAAAAGGCCATGCAGATGTGACAGAAGTCATATCTTGTTTGGGTAGTCTTGGGACCTTCGAGTGAATCTGCCACGCCTCACATTTGTGTATTATTTCCATTGCATCCCTGTGCATTGATGGCCAGTAGTACCCCAGCTTCATTATTTTAAAGACAACAGAGCGGGGTCCTGCGTGTAGGCTGCACGATCCTTCGTGAACCTCATAAATTATGTTTGCAGCTTGTTTGGGTCCGACACAACGAAGCCAAGGAGATAAGAAGGACCTTCTGTAGAGGTATTCTCCTATTAGCCTGTATTGAGGAGCTTTGATTCTAACTTTCCTTGCTAACTTTGGATCTTCCGGTAGGATTCCACTTATTAAGTATTCCCTTATAGGAGTCATCCAATTGGTTTCTTCCTCGGTTATTACATCCGATATTTCCTTCCTTTGGATAGATCTGTCAGCTAACACCTCAACCAGGACCTCTTTGGTTAAGTGAGCGAAGGCCATTGAGGCTAGCTTGCTTAACGCATCTGCCTTTTTATTTTGGTTTCTTCGGGCGTGCTCGATGTTGTAGGATTCAAACCCCTGTAAGAGTTCTTTTGCTTTATCCAGGTACTGTTTGATAGTGGACTGTCTTGCCTCATAGGAGCCTTTAATTTGATTGGCGACCAGCTGCGAGTCGACAAAAATTGAAAGGTTGCGTACCTCCATGTCTTTAGCTAGGCGTAGGCCTGCTAACAAAGCTTCATATTCTGCTTCATTGTTGGTTGCCTCAAATTCGAATCGCAGTGCATAAGTGTATTCTTTCCCTTCTGGATTGACTAACATCAACCCTGCTCCTGAACCGTCAGAGCTTGAGGCTCCATCTGTGTATAACTTCCAGTTATCCTCCTTTTTCCAAGGCCTCTTCATGGGAGGTTCTTTATCTTTACTTGGCTCGGAAGGAGTTTTAGCGATAAAGTCTGTGAGTATTTGACCTTTTATGGAGTTTCTCCCTTTGTATTCTATTTCATGCTCTCCCAATTCGATGGCCCATTTAGATACCCTCCCCGATTTCTCGGGCTTCAATAGTATTTGTTTGATGGGCTTATCAGTCAGTACCGTGATTGGGTGAGCTTGGAAGTACCTTCAGAGGCGTCTCGCGGTGTGAACTAGAGCAAGAATTAACTTTTCCAATTCTAGGTAGTTTAATTCAGCTCCTTGCAAAACCTGGCTGACGAAGTAGATCGGAACTTGCCTCTTCTCTCTTTCTGCCAGGAGTACTACACTAATGCTTTCATATGACGTTGCAATGTACATGTACAATACTTCTCCATTAATTGGGGCTGTGAGTGTCGGTAGGATTTCTATGAACTCCTTCAGCTTTTGAAAAGCAGCTTCAGCTTCGACACTCCATTGAAAAGTCTTCTTATCCACACATCCTTTAAGGGTCTTAAAGAATGGTAGCGATCGATCTGCGCCCTTTGACAAGAACCTGCTCAATGCTGCCAGATTTCCATTAAGGCTTTGTACCTCCTTCAATGTCTTTGGGGCTTGCAGATCGGTGATGGCCTTCACCTTCGAAGGGTTTGCTTTGATTCCTTGCTTTGTAATTAGATGCCCAAGGAATTTCCCCTCTTCAACACTGATGCGTGGGAATCGCAACAGGCTTTACCTCTCGAGGGATCTCGAGAAGCTTACAACCCCCACCAGGCAGTGTACCTGATCGTTGTAGTATAGTATAGTGACAAGTACCGGGGGATTGATCGTTCAGCTTAGGAATAGTGTCGGTAGGATTAGAAAGCCTAAATTACTAGTTCTAAAGGTGAGGGATGATTATTTTTGTGTTTTTATATTTTTTTGAAAGCAATTAAAATCTCGGGTTTTTGGAAGAGTGGGCGGAATTAGTTGCTATTTAACTAACCCAAAACTAAGATGCAATTAAAATAAAATAACAAAAATGAAAATAAGCTAATTATACTAAGGTTGTGAGCAGTAATTGGAGAAAATGTGTTTACTTAGATTTCACTACTCCCTAGATATCTTTTACACGTTAATTACTTGTTATAATTGCATGGATGACGGATTGTATTCCTTAATACCTGATGAGGCAAAAAATGATCTGTTTTTAGGGGGTCATTTAAGCCCGAATCTGACTTTATTTGATCAAATATTGCCCTAAATCGTTCCTTTTGTGATTTTAGGTACTTGGAGAGTGAATTCTGGAAAAGGAGCCGTTTCGGACGTTTTTGGAGCATAAAAGTGAAGAAAACGGCAAAGTCTCAAATTTCTATGCTGGGAACAGTACCTGAAGGCGTCAAGAGTTGTTCTTGACGGCGTCAAAATCCCAAGAATAAAATACCGTGGTTGATGACGGTGTCACATAGGCCGTCATAAGTAGATCAAGGCCGTCCGAGGAAGTATTTGGCGGCGAGATGACGGCGTCACACCCTTGCTCTTGACGCCGTCACCCTTGTTTTCCTATATATAGTTTTCTAGTTTTTCACATTAAAAAGAGAAGTTTTGGAGAAACCCTAAAGACGAATTTGGTGCAACTTTTACAGGTTTTTCAAGGGTTCCAAACCCTTGATACCTTGCATTGTAATTGAGATAAGTGTTCTTCTAATTCAATCAATATGTCTATGTGTTGGTTGTCTATATCTTGTTCTTGTCTCAATTCCATTATGCTAGGCTAGATCTCTTTTGTGTTTGCTTAGATCTAATGAAACCTAGATATTGATTATGTGTTGATTACTTGTTCTTGGATGAATGATTTATATGTTAGGCTTAAGAAAACTGGCAGATCTCCAAATGGTAACATGCTTGAACGTCTTAAGAAACATGAACCGAGGCGTACTAGGTCTTTATTGGTTGTATTTAATGCATGAGCCACTGTTTACAATCCCTATAGTTGTGCTGGGCATGGTGTAGGAGGAGATAAGAGCTCATAGAATTGGGGAGTTATGTATGCCACCCCATGAATGGTATTAAGGAATACGATCCGTCATCCATGCAATTATAACAAGTAATTAACGTGTAAAAGATATCTAGGGAATAATGAAATCTAAGTAAACACATTTTCTCCAATTACTGCTCACAACCTTAGTATAAATTAGTTTAATTTCATTTTCTGTATTTTATTTTGATTGCATCTTAGTTTTGGGTTAGTTGAATAGCAACTAATTCCGCCCACTCTTTCAAAACCCCGAGATTTTAATTGCTTTCCATAAAATATAAAAACACAAAAATAATCATCCATCACCTTTAGAACTAGTAATTAGGTTTTCTAATCCTAGCGACACTATTCCTAAGCTGAACGATCAATCCCCCGGTACTTGTCACTATACTATACTACAACGATCAGGTACACTGCCTGGTGGGGGTTGTAAGCTTCTCGAGATCCCTCGAGAGGTAAAGCCTGTTGCGATTCCCACGCATCAATACCATTCATGGGGTGGCATACATAACTCCCCAATTCTATGAGCTCTTATCTCCTCCTACACCATGCCCAGCACAACTATAGGGATTGTAAACAGTGGCTCATGCATTAAATACAACCAATAAAGAACTAGTACGCCTCGGTTCATGTTTCTTAAGACGTTCAAGCATGTTACCATTTGGAGATCTGCCAGTTTTCTTAAGCCTAACATATAAATCATTCATCCAAGACAAGAATAAACAAGTAATCAACACATAATTAATATCTAGGTTTCATTATATCTAAGCAAACACAAAGGAGATCTAGCCTAGCATAATGGAATTGAGACAAGAACAAGATATAGACAACCAACACATAGACATATTGATTGAATTAGAAGAACACTTATCTCAATTACAATGCAAGGTATCAAGGGTTTGGAACCCTTGAAAAACCTGTAAAAGTTGCACCAAAATCGTCTTTAGGGTTTCTCCAAAACTTCTCTCTCTTAATGTGAAAAACTAGAAAACTATATATAGGAAAATCGGGGTGACGGCGTCAAGAACAAAGGTGTGACGCCGTCATCTCGCCGCCAAATACTTCCTCGGACGGCCTTGATCTACTTCTGACGCCCTGTGTGACGCCGTCATCAACTACGGATTTTTATTCTTAGGGTTTTGACGCCGTCAAGAACAACTCTTGACGCCTTCATGAGCTACGGATTTTAATTCTTGAGGTTTGACGCCGTCATGATTTTACTCTTGACGCCTTCATGTACTGTTCCAGCATGGAAAATTGAGACTTTGCCGTTTTCTTCACTTTTATGCTCAAAAAACGTCCAAAATGGCTTCTTTTCCAGAATTCACTCTCCAAGTACCTAAAATCACAAAAGGAACGATTTAGGGCAATATTTGATCAAATAAAGTCAGATTCGGGCTTAAATGACCCCCTAAAAACGGATCATTTTTCGCCTCATCATATACCCTTACAATTGAGATTTGCTTGTCCTCAAGCAAATGCGCTTTTATTCTACTCAAAAGACAAGTTAGGGGTCATTTAACACTAATATAAAAGTAATTACAACAAATAATCGTTCCACTAAAGACCAATAGACAAGCACGGAGGTCATACACTAGCACCTCACAAATAGTGTCTAGATACTCACATCTCTCGGGTGTAATAAAGTAATATAACATCATGGAAATGGAAGATATCTCTCACTACCTGTCATAGCAAAATAGATTACCATAGGCTTGGGAAAGGATCAAACCTCCACCACATGGCGTAAGCACCTAGGATAAACTATCAAAGAGGTCTTTTAAAGGGTTGTAACGTTAGGTATAGGGATATGAATTACACGGTTTTGTTGGATAAAGGAAGTTTTACTGGTGGCGAGTTAACAATCTTAGTTAATTACATGAACAATATGGCGTTGCTAAGCCAAGACTAGACTCGACTTAAGCTAATAAATGAAAAATAACTAAAACATAAAATGAACATAGAATAAAAAGGGATGGTAGTCCGTATGTTTTTCTCTCTTTTTTTTTTTCATTTTCTATTATTTTATTTTATTTTTTTTTTTATTTATTTATTTTTTTTTGCGCATACACTCTTACCCTACCATCCAAAATAATACATCATAGGGAATGAGAGTTCCCCTTACACTTGAATCTTTACATACTTTACAATCAACTATTCTAATGACTCGAATTAAGAAAATCAAAACACTTGGAGCACTTTTAAGATTAACGTACATATGGGGGTAATAAATGATGTTCTTCCCCATTACTCCATAAAATAAGTACTTACCCATGAGTCCCAATCGTCCCAAAACAATATGTACAAGGATATGACTCGACTTAGCAACCATGTAATCAATTAGAAAGTTAACTTAGGGTTTAACAAATAACAATAATGCACTAAAAATGAGCGCATACACGGAAGGCTAAGGCGATTTGGGTGTACATTTAAGTGGGGTGTAACAAATTCTTCCTTTAAGTAAAATGCTTAAAGTTAGAAACGAAAAGATAGGCTCGGAGGGGTGTACTAGGGGTTTCGTGTACTAAAAATGAGTACAACGCTAAGGGTGTGGTAAAAATTAGTTGACTTAACTAGCCAAGTAATATGACTTAAATGGTCAAGTAATTATAATACGGGTTTAACACAAGGGTGATCCTAATGCCTCTTATCATGTAGTAAATCCTACCACACAAATGTAGTCTCACTAGCGGTCTCGGGATGCATCACTAACGCAAGTTCTAGAATCTAAATGCTACCGGTACACTCATAAGCACTAATAGTAAATGCTTTTCCTATCAAATCTAAAGGCGAACCTCACAATTTTGGGTGGAAAATTTTTCTGAATATACGGTTATGTGCTAATCATACAATCTCCTATCCATGAGACGCTTGCTATGGCTAAAGTTTCACTCCTAAATGTTGTAAAAAATTTTAAATTTGGCGCTAAAATTACACTAACAAGTATTTCTCATAGTTTTATTACACATCTACCATCAAACAAGACAAACTCAAGCGAAAGTGCATATGTAAGGTATCATCTTTTTACCCTCCCCTTACACTTAAGATGAACATTGTCCCCAATGTTCAAGTAAAGAATGTAAAAGTGAAAAAGTAAAGAGAATGAAATCAAATACTCCCCTGATTCGCTCGGTATGGATTATAGGTTGGCCAGGTTAAATCTTCCTCCAAGAAAATGAAACAATCAAAGCTTCCCTTCCAGAATATAAATCATCTTCTTTTCATACACAACCTGTAAATCCTGACAAAAATAGACAAGACAACCTCGCGTAAAATCGGCGGCATCCTATATAAGTTACTAAATCCTAGAAAACAAAGTAAGATATAATGCTTGTGGAATGAAGTTTGCAGATCTCCTGGAGATTATAAAACTTAATAATTCACAAAAACCATAAGACTCCGTTAGAAAAACAAAACCAGTAAAATTTCCAGATTTTAACTCCTGACGCCGTCAAGAGTAAAACTCTGACGCCGTCAGAATGTACCTGCAGAAATTCTTATGTTAAGTTTCTGGAAAATTTCTGGAAAAACTTGGTTCCACTTCCTGGAAAATCCTGCAAAACTTCATTATGACTCAATACAAGCATTTGACTTTAACAAATACGAATATACATGCTCACTTGAAATTGTGGAGAATCATGATCGTGTGTTTCTTGAAAACATATTTGGGGTTTCCCCTTACACTTATCTTTTGCCAAAATACTTTTAAGTTGGAGTTAAGACTAGGCCAAACAACATAGTAAAGTATTTCCACATTTTAATTAAGAAACATGATCAACCAACAATAAAAATAAAACATGCATACGGAAGCAAATAACAAACAAACAATTAAAATCACACAAAACATGGGTTGCCTCCCAAGAAGCGCTTTTCTTTATTTACGAGTCTTGTAGCTAGACTCAAGGCTATGGGTTACTACGTGATTCGGGTGAGTTCCTCATTGAGGATATCTTTGGGATCAAACTTTTCCTTAGTGTGGTATGACCTTTCAAACTTTTCTCCATCCGGATCATACAAAGTCATTCTAATATGCCATGACCCGTCACCTTCATTAGGTGGCTTGTCCCACCTCCATTTACACTTATCTCCCTCTCTTTTCCATTTATTCCTTTCTATGTTAATGGGCATTACACTTAATAACTCAATCATCTTCCTAAAGACTAAGGGGTCCTCAAAGGGGTCTAGCTCTTCATCTCTAGCTATGAGTTGTTCTACCGAATGTGTCTTTTCAACAAAGTCTTTTTCTCGATAGAATGGGCATTGAGGTCCTATAAAGTTTCTTTCTATCCAAGGTCCATATCTAGACGGTCTCCTATTCATCTCTACCCAATGCGGTGTCGGTTCATCATCACAATCATAACTATTTACTAGTTCTAAAGGTGAGGGATGATTATTTTTGTGTTTTTATATTTTTTTGAAAGCAATTAAAATCTCGGGTTTTTGGAAGAGTGGGCGGAATTAGTTGCTATTCAACTAACCCAAAACTAAGATGCAATTAAAATAAAATAACAAAAATGAAAATAAGCTAATTATACTAAGGTTGTGAGCAGTAATTGGAGAAAATGTGTTTACTTAGATTTCACTACTCCCTAGATATCTTTTACACGTTAATTACTTGTTATAATTGCATGGATGACGGATTGTATTCCTTAATACCATTCATGGGGTGGCATACATAACTCCCCAATTCTATGAGCTCTTATCTCCTCCTACACCATGCCCAACACAACTATAGGGATTGTAAATAGTGGCTCATGCATTAAATACAACCAATAAAGACCTAGTACACCTCAGTTCATGTTTCTTAAGACGTTCAAGCATGTTACCATTTGGAGATCTGCCAGTTTTCTTAAGCCTAACATATAAAATCATTCATCCAAGACAAGAATAAACAAGTCATCAACACATAATTAATATCTAGGTTTCATTAGATCTAAGCAAACACAAAGGAGATCTAGCCTAGCATAATGGAATTGAGACAAGAACAAGATATAGACAACCAACACATAGACATATTGATTGAATTAGAAGAACACTTATCTCAATTACAATGCAAGGTATCAAGGGTTTGGAACCCTTGAAAAACCTGTAAAAGTTGCACCAAAATCGTCTTTAGGGATTCTCCAAAACTTCTCTCTCTTAATGTGAAAAACTAGAAAACTATATATAGGAAAATCGGGGTGACGGCGTCAAGAACAAAGGTGTGACGCCGTCATCTCGCCGCCAAATACTTCCTCGGACGGCCTTGATCTACTTCTGACGCCCTGTGTGACGCCGTCATCAACTACGGATTTTTATTCTTAGGGTTTTGACGCCGTCAAGAACAACTCTTGACGCCTTCATGAGCTACGGATTTTAATTCTTGAGGTTTGACGCCGTCATGACTTTACTCTTGACGCCTTCATGTACTGTTCCAGCATGGAAAATTGGGACTTTGCCGTTTTCTTCACTTGTATGCTCCAAAAACGTCCAAAATGGCTTCTTTTCCAGAATTCACTCTCCAAGTACCTAAAATCACAAAAGGAACGATTTAGGGCAATATTTGATCAAATAAAGTCAGATTCGGGCTTAAATGACCCCCTAAAAACGGATCATTTTTCGCCTCATCAAACACCAAACGAGCATTTCTTCGGATTGAGCTTCATATTGATAGCTCTTAGCTGGTTGAAGGTTTCTTGGATGTCGGAGAGTAGGTCTTCCTCTGTCCTACTCTTTATGACCATATCGTCAATGTACGCTTCCAAATTTCTTCCTATCTGCTTATTGAAGGCCTTATCTACCAAAAGCTGGTAGGTTGCCCCTGCGTTTTTCAAACCGAAGGGCATCTTCTTATAGCAGTAAACTCCTTTTCCCGTGTAGAAGGCTGTTTTTTCCTCGTCTTCTACTGCCATTTGTATCTGATGATATCCTTTGTAAGCGTCTAAAAAGCATTTCAAGCGGAATCCTGATAAGGATTCCACCTTCTAGTCTATTTCTGGGAGGGGGTAGCAATCCTTTGGATACGCTTTGTTGATGTCAGTAAAGTCAACCACATACGCCATCCCCCGTCACTTTTCTTTACCATAACTGGATTAGCCACCCGCGTTTAGTATTTTACTTCTCTGAGTATGCCTGCATGTACTAGTTTGTCTACTTCTTTGCAGGCTGCGGTGTTTCTTTCAGGCGCCAGACTCCGACGCTTTTGTTTGATATGCTCAATGTGCTTGAACTCGTTAAGTTTGTGTTCTGTTTCGAAGGGCTTACCATCAATCATGAGACTTTTCGAAACCCCTGTCATATCGGAGTATGTCCATGTGAAGATATCCTTGTTGTCTTTCAAGAATTTTTCCAGGCTTGCTTTAAAGGTGACAGGGAGTTGTTTTCCGATTACTACTGTTTGCTCCGGATGAAGCTCATTTACCACGATACCCTCTTCGGCGTCTCCGCAGCTCAAAATATCCTTCGGAGGCTCCTGAGGATTTTCTTTAATCTTCTTTCCCGCCTCTGGTGCTCCTTTCTTGTTATAATTAGATAGTACGGTCCCTATCCCGTTGCTCGTCATGCGAGGAGGGGGTTCGAAAGCCTTTGCTGCCCTTTCTGTAGCCAAAATTTCTTTTGGGGACTTCGTCAAGCTTTCCACCAGGCTATGATTAGGGACTTTGTTATAAGGAGAGAATCTGTGCTGATTCTTGTTTTTACTCCTTTGTCCTTCCCAAGAAAATTGCTTTGAGGACTTTCCGCTATGTTCCCTGCTTTCCGCAGGAGCTCCGTTGGTGGACACCTCCTTGGCCTCTATCCAAGTGTATGTTTTTTCCATCAGGCCTTTGTAGGTTGCCGGAAGGTCTGTGGACAAGAATTCCACAAGATTCCGGTTGCGTAGGCCATGGACGAAGCCAGAAATGCGTTGCTCTTCATGTAAGCCTAGGATCTGCAGAGTTTCGTCAGTGTATCTAGTGACGAAGCTTCTTGTGCTCTCGTTCTCCTTCTGCTTAATGTTGTGCACCGTGAGGTGTGTTCTTGTGAACTTCTTCTGTTGGCTGAAGTGAGATCGAAACTTAGCCTTCAGATCATCAAGGTTAACGATACTTCCTGGTTTCTGCCCATTCCACCAGATACGTGCAGAATCTCGGAGGGTGTAGGTAAACATGTGACAGGCTACGGGCATGACCCACTTTTGCATCTTTATAGCTCCCTCGAACAAGTGCAGGAAATTATCAGGATCCCCTTTCCCATCATAGGTGCCTATGTGTGAAGGCATCTTTAAACCGTCTAGTAGAGGATAATCCTCAATCCATCTTACAAAAGGTGTCGTAGGACCCGTAGATTCAGGGTACAAGTAGGTGTAAGGCGGCATGTTCATGGGGACATTGTTGTATGGATTATGAAGAGGGGGTATCCCCGAAGAGGATTGATTAGGATAAAAAGGATGAGGTGTGCTCGTGTTTGGAGGGTAGCTATTATACATGGTATACGGAGGGTATATCATGGGATGGTTGTATGGTACGGCAGTTTGTGAGGGATATTGATTGCTAGGTTGCCCATTCATGGGGGGATAAAGGCTTAGAGTTTTGAGCTGGAAGCTGGGGGTATATACCGATGGGAGGAAGATTTCCTCCTGTGTTGTATGAACATGGGTTACCTCCCACACCGGATGCATGGGAGGGCTGTAGTGGAATCCCTGCTTCGGTTCGTCCTAAATGCGCAGCTAGCAGTGGAGGTAAGTTTACCTCCGTGTTTCCCCTCTGTTAGCTCCTCCCATTGGAGCCTTCAACAATCGTTCCCTCTCTCCTTGTGGGAGTCCTTTCGGGGACTCCCTCGAAGCCTACATTCCTTCCATTGGTCCTTCTACTAGCAGGAGACCCAATACGTAAGACTGGGTGATTAGCTCTAGAAGCCGAAGGCCTTGGCTCCATCTCGATCTCCTCGTCATATTCATCGTTGGAATATTCTAACTCCCTTCGCATTTCCGTGTTCCTTACTTGCCTCCTTCGAGCCCTTAGTAAGGACTCTAGCTCTTCGTAATTAGCATCGACGAAAGCACGGCTAATGATAGGTTCTGGGTTAGCTGACGTGGATGCACGGAGGTTAGGCGTTATTTCAGGATGAGATCGTGTGGTAAAGGTGGAGGCCGTGATTGGCGGAAGACTGTTGGTCAGTTACGGGTATTGGGGTTAAAGTCGAGAAACCCGGTGGGGGTGTAACTTCTCTTTCTGGATTCATGCCGGAATAATAGTGAGTGTATTTGACTGGTTATTTTACTTGGGAATAACGGGACTAATTGTAGCGGGTCCCACGGATGGCGCCGTTGATTGTACAATAATTTGCACGACCAGGCCTTCGATGATGATCAAAGGATATAGGGGATGTTGTGAATGAGCCAAGCTTGTGTCTAACCTGAAAATAAGAAATATAAAGACACTACATTAGTGATTGCACAAGGGTTGGACCCTGCGAACCACCTACGGCGTGTGAATAAGTATTTGGTATGATAATGTAAGTGAAATGTAGCTAAGTAAAGTAGTTGAGATTGCATACCAGAACTGAAACTCGTCCAAGACTATTTATAGGGGAAAAAACAGCCTTGGGGAGTGTTTCCATCGTATGTTTATTGAAGTGTACCCCGAAGGGCTTATACCTTCATTTGGCGAATTCCCATCTGGTAACTAGATCATAAGAGATTAGTTTTAAGCCCAAGAAGGATTAAGGAGGTTAGCTAGAGCCTGCGATTATGTAGGTTTCGAGCATACTCGAAGGGGAGTCCTTCGACCTGCTCGGAGGGTACATCATCATATTCATTTACATCTTCTATGTATGTTGACTCGTGGGGTCGGATTAGTTATGCTCGTGCGTTGGTTGAAGTGTGTTCAAATTCTGAATTGAAAAAGGAAGTTAGTATGGATATTCCATTAGATGATGATAGTGGTTATTTGACGGAAATCATTCGTGTCGGATATGAATGGACACCTCCTCATTCCAGCGTCTGTAAAAGATATTTGGTCACACACTTAGTGAGTGTCCAAAACAAGTGAAGGAGGTGGTTCATGTGGTTTCTAATGTGGTGACTAATGCATCGATTCAGGTGGTTAATAACGATGAGGGGTTCACAGAGGTAAGGAATCGCAAGAATAAAGGTAAGAGTGTGGTTTCTATGTCTCAACCTAAGCCAATTGAAGGGTAAAACTCTCCAAGCCTATGGCTAATTTTTGGAGACCTAAAGTCACGACAACCTCTAATCAGGTTGATACCAAGAAAGATTCAGATACTAACTAAAGTAGGCTTCTATTTCAAATGTTAAATCTGGTAAGGACCCACAGTTTTCTAACTTTTTTGGTATCTTGGAGTCATTGGTGGATGAGGATGTTCTTGGTTTTGTTAACAATGGTAAGGGGTCACAAGATCAGTCTATTAGTAACATGGAATCGCAGGTGCTGGGTGAGGCTTCTAAGTCGTCTATTGTCCCATCTTCTAGTACATCCGCAACAAAAAAAGGCGTTGGAGCAGTCTACTATCCGATCTCCAAGTACTTCTGCATCGAAGAGGGGTAACCCAATTTCTAAGGTGGGTGAAGTAGTTGTTTCTGACAGTGATGAAGATGAGGTGTATGAACCTAATGATTATTTTGGAGATGATTTTTTTCAAATGAGTATGCGGCTCAAGTAAACGACTTACCGGAACAATTCAAAGAGTTCAAGCTTCAAGGACGTGCCGGGAAGTAGTATTTTATTTTGTTTGTTTTATCATAAGATTGACATGTCATCTTATGTTGTTTTTTGGTTGTTCTAGTTGTTGGTAGCTAGTGGGTTCATTTATGGCATGTCATAAATGATATAGGGTAGTTCAAGCGGTTGTTTGAGGTTAATGTGGTACTTCAGCCACATTCCATTGTACTTTCAATGTTTTATTGGTTAACATATTTTACCAGGGTGGAAGCTCCCTTTTACCCAAAAAAAGTATTATAGTTGAAAACGTGCACACTTGGCCCTTCTCCTTGTGCTTAACACACAAATAGGTTTTTACGTTTAAAAAATATTCAGTTAGGCTACTGAATTATCTCAAGGAAGTCACTAATTGTCCAATTAATTAAACTTTTGAAACCTCAATCATCAACTTAGCAATTGTTGTGACGGTATCAAGCTACTTAAAATGAGCATGCACTCTAAGTTTCCTACCTTTTAATTTCTTGTTTAGTTTAACTGGAGTATCTCAATAGTCTCAACTCTCAAGTACAATTACATCAACAAGTGATAGTACTAAAATACCTACCAAAACATGTCAAAGCCCATAGATAACGTTTCGAGGCACATGTTAATGAACGTGTGTGGTGCAACATGAAGCACGCTCTAAAGGAGAACTCGAACTCTCTTCACAAGCTAGTACGTGGAATCCAAAACATTCAAGAGGTTGTTAAGACACGATCATGGGTTCATGACACATCTACTATAGGAACATCTAATAAATGGATAGTACACCCCAAAGGCCATCCTATCTACACATTCCTTCACCTGCATGAAGTGAGCCTCTAGCTTTAGCTAGACTTCGATCATATCAAAATATTCCATAAAAAAGAACATTACCAAGTTTTAGTAAGACTGGTTATGAGTTTATGACATACAACGTCGAAAATTGTCCAACCCAAACATATATTAAGAGAAAGAGAAACACCAAAACCTAAAAGCATTTTATAGTTCCATTCATCATAAAATAATTGGCATAGACAAGAAACATGCGTTTAAAAAAACAAAACAAATTATAAAATGACAATTTTACCTTAATTTATTTATTTAATATTTTGTTTACAATTTATTTATTTATTTTTTGAAAGACAACTAATTATTTCACAATATTAATTACATAACAGATCAATCTCACAATGTCATAAGCATTACTTGAACCTACAATCATTTGATTGAAGAACATTCTTACACATAAGGTACCATTTAAGTATGAACAACTAAAATGAGACAAAAAAATACAGCAATAAAATGGATAGAGTATGTTAGGGTGTGTTTAGTCAGTAATTTCTCATAGGAAAATGAAATAAATAAATAAAATAAAATAAAATAAAATCTGTTTCATCACACTTTTTTTCAATAATTTTCATAAAAAGTGAATTCTCACTTTTCAAATTTTAACTAGAAAAATAAAAACCCCAATTTACCCTTCTCCATTTTTTTCTCTCTAACAAATAAATAAATAAATAAATAATAAAAGACGGGATTTCCCAATCTACTATTCAAGTATCTCATTCTAACCCTAAGAATGATGGGCATGGCAGCGGGCTTCCCAGCCAAATCCGACGTGGCACATCAGCCGGCGCCACCGAACCCCCGCTGTGACACCTCTTGAGCCCGTCGAACCTTCATCCGCCAAATCCCGGCGTGAAAAAGACAAGAAAAAGTATTTTTTGTTTTTAAAGAAGTTTTGTGTGTGGGTGTTGTGTTTTAATTAGGTATGGTAGGGCCCAAATGACATGTTGTGAGTGAATGTGTATTTTGAGGTGTGATGTTGTGTTTTAATTAGGTATGGTGGGGCTCAAATGACATGTTGTGAGTGAATGGGTGTTTTGAGGTGTGTTGAAAGTGGAGATGTTGATATGGCCTTTAGTGAGGCTTAAATGACATGTTGTCATACCCATTGTTCTAACCACCATTGGTTACATATCCACCTTAGGCTAGTAGGCAAGGGAGGGAATCCCTCACCAAACGGGTCCACTTCACGCACATATGCTCTTACCTTCTATCATCAATCACGCGCTATGCACAAAAATTAAGATAATATTTGGTGAAGCAGTCACCTAGCGGAAAAGAAGAAAAACTGGGCCCCACGTTGAATATTATAGCTTTCACTTTTGAATATTATAGCTTTGAACGTTGAATATTTATTACACTACTTCGTATAGCCCCATTGAATATTAGCTTGTACAAGAATTAAATGTTTGAATATATACGTTGCACTTTAAATGTTTCACTTTAAATGTTTCACTTTAAACATTTGAATATATACGTTGGGAGTTAAAAAAAAAAATCATACCACCCCACTATTTATTTTATATAAATACCCACAAATCTCATTTTTTTTAACATAATCTCAAATCAACACAATCTCAAACAATATATATTTCATTCATTTTATTTTCCAAATGAATTCCGATATAATTATGTTCACCGACTCAGAAGAAGAACGAGAAGTTACAAGTCGGAATTTGAATTTTATTGCAAGATTGTTGTCGTTTATGTAACGTTTTAATTTCGTACGTTGTATGTTTTTAAATTTGAAGTTTAGGTATTTATATTTTTACGTTTATGTTTTTAATTGTGTAAGTATTAAAAAAAATAGAGTTAAGGTGAAAAAACATATCCCTTGCCCACTAATTGATGAAGAGTGGTGAAGGGGAGTGAGAGGAGAGAGAAAGCTGACGTGGCGCTGATGTGTATGGTGAAAAACTTTGTTCCTTGCCTTGTAGCCTTACATGTAAACATCTTTTCATCTTTTAAAAAGGAAAAATATAAGTCAATCTAAATGGGTTTTCAAAATTATCAACTATTCTCTAAAGAAGAAAAACCATTCACTTCTAAAAGAATCTAAGGGGTGTTTCATATGACATTTTGAATTAGGTTTAGAGTTGGCAAGACATTAAGTATAGTATATGTTTGGTTCCCTCTTTTGATTGAAAGAATGATTATTGGAATCAAAAATGATTCTTGGCTATTTTCAAAGTATTGCATGTTTTCTAATTTTTGTGGGCCCATGCTTTTTTCTTTCTCTCTATTTATGTGGGACCTACACATCATATACTACTCTTTCCGTCTCATATTAATTGTTCACTTTGACTTTTTTAAGTTTTTTTTGTTTAACTTTGACTATGAATATATTTATTTTTGTTATATAATACTTGATGAAAATATACCAATGAAAATACATTTAAAACACAATCCATTCATATATTTATCATCAAGTATTGTATAATACAAATAAAAATATTTATGATCAAAGTTGAATAAAAAAAACTCAAAAAATTTAAAATGGACAATTATTATTGGACAGAGGTAGTATCATTTTTTTTTTTTACTATCAAATAGTATTATTTTATTTAAATTATATTATTAAATAAATTTAATTAAATATCATTTCTTTTTTCTAAACCTTTACCAAATCCATATCCAATATTCAATTCAAATCCTACTCCAAATCAACTTGTGAACAAGGTGGACCTTAAAAACGAAAAATATATAACTAAACACTACCTTAATAGCTCCATTACTTGAAGGTCTAAAAGCGTTTGAATCCAAAATGTAGGGACCTAAACATTAATACCTCCTCGGCAACACAAACACAAACAAGTGATCAACAAATTTTCAGGTAACTAAATGCAGCAACATAACAACCCAAATTCGAAAAATGAAACCTTTTTCCGATCTATTAAAACCCCCAAAAACTTTATTAAAAACAGTTGGAATCATATTCCTAGCCTTATCATTCTTCTACTTCGGTAAACACTGGTCCAACAATATTAACAACTACCAACAATACATCTTCTTCAATTCATATTCAAACTCACCTTCAGTCTCCCTTTCACCCAATCTCAACAAAACATTTGACTTAACCACATTGCCACTGGCGGCGCCGCCACCGCATATGACGGCGCCGCCAGCCCAGAAGTCACTGGTGGCGGATGAGAATGGAGGGTTATCAAAGGCGGCGCCGCCAGTAGTGGTGGCGGCGCCGCCAGATGTGGTGGTGGCTGTGCATAGGTTAGGGGTGGTGGATGAGAATGGGGTGATGAGGGATGATTTTGAGGTGGGTGCGTTTGATGGGGAAGTGGTGGAGAATGGGGGTAATGAGAGTGAAGTGGCGGAAGGTGGTGGGGGTGTGAGGGTGAAGGTTGGGAGGTTTGGGAAGTGTGCGGCGAGTATGAGGGAGTATATTCCGTGTTTGGATAATGTGGGGGTGATTAAGAAGTTGGGGGCGGGGAAGAGAGGGGAGAAGTTTGAGCGGCATTGTCCGGAGAAGGATAAGGGGTTGGATTGTTTGGTGCCGACACCGAAAGGGTATAAGGCGCCTATTCCGTGGCCGAGGAGTCGTGATGAGGTAGTTTGTGTTTTTATGTTTATTGTGAATTTGGATATAGTTTTATGCTAGTGCCTAGTGATTATCGATACGTGAATAAGTAGTAGTATGATTTGGCCAGGATAATGCATTGTGAGTCAAATAACATTATGGTAATTTGTAATAATCGAGTTTCAATATCTATGCAAATATGCATTGTTGTATGGAGACCTTGAACAATAAACCTATAAACATAACCCGTGAGCGAGTGTAAGACATTAGTTTGTGTGGTTATGTAGTTGAAATGATGGTATAGACATTAGTGGTGCAAATGGCGGCTTTGTATTGATGGTTATGTGCTTGGAACTTATTACAGGTGTGGTATAACAATGTACCACATGCACAGCTAGCTGAATATAAGGGTGGCCAAAATTGGATCGTTGTATACAAAGATAAATTTAGGTTTCCTGGCGGTGGAACACAGTTCATACATGGTGCAGATCAGTACTTGGATCAAATTTCAAAGGTATAAATTGCTTTTCTTTTATCTAGTTGCAAAACAGCTGGTTTACGTATTTGTTGTTTGGCGTGTGTTAATAGATGATCCCAGCCATTGCATTTGGGCGTCAAACCCGGGTTGTATTAGACGTTGGATGTGGTGTAGCAAGTTTTGGTGCATATTTAGCTTCGCGGAATGTCCTCACTATGTCTGTAGCTCCAAAAGATGTACATGAGAATCAGATTCAGTTTGCATTGGAGCGTGGTGTGCCTGCAATGGTGGCAGCTTTTGCAACAAGGCGACTGCTTTATCCTAGCCAGGCTTTTGATTTAATTCATTGCTCAAGATGTAGAGTTAATTGGACTCGTGATGGTAAGCATTCATGGGTGATTGCAAGTAGCTATGTCAAATTGATGTCCTTTATTATGTTTCTGCATAACATGAAATCAGTGATCACTTCACATATTTTTAAGTTTCTACCACTTTTTTTCTCTTTATCATGTTAGGCCTAGATCTAGGACTTTAGCCTGCGCAGCATGTTAATTATCACAATTCCCACATTCCTTAAACAAAAATCTGTTAATCTACTTGCAATGTGATTAGTATTGTTTGATTGCCAATGTAGCTTGTCCTGTTTCCAGACTTGGGTATGGACTTGGAATTCATTTTGCATTGTGTTCAGTCATGTTAGCTAAATATCAAAATTTGACTCATTAGTGTATGAATGGGCTGTTTCGGGTTATGTGTTATTGCTAACAAAGTGGTAAAAAATATGGCTTAAAACGAAGTGGATCTCATGGGTTGTATGAATTAAGCAGGTTGAAAGTCACTTTAAGTGTATAATTATTGCTCAAGACTTCCTAAATTTTTGACTTCATAAAAATTGATAGTCGAAAATCAAAATAGTATAATTTCTTTACACATGTTTGATACACTAGTAATCTATAATAATTTTTTCTGGAAAATGCTGTTTCTGGTCAACTTTAAACAACCTGGATTTGACCTGTTTGCCGCCCACCCATTTTGCCACTTCTAACATTAATGCATATTAGTAAAATAGCTTTACAGTGAACTACTTCTGGGGGTACTTTTTGGCTCCCCAATCAACTTGTACGCTTGTTCTTTTGACCATACATGTGCATAAATCTGTTTTATAAGTACTATTTTTGAGTTTCTACCCCACACATGTTGATAGTTCTCGTTCCTGTTTTACACGAACCAAAGTTATCCAAAATGGGGCATGTCTAAATTTACTCACTTTTCTATTTGTGTTGCTATGTAGATGGAATTTTGCTGCTTGAAGTCAATAGATTGCTTCGGGCGGGAGGATACTTTGTCTGGGCAGCACAGCCAGTTTATAAGCATGAACCGCTTCTTGAAGAACAATGGCAAGGTAACTTAGCAAGTCTGCTGTTAGAATGTTTTATAAAAGTTTTAAATGTCTACGTGGAGATGACTATACCCTCTCGGCTTTCAGTTATTCTTGCTCAGTTAGTATTACTTGACTACGATCATGTAGAATGTGCGGTATGCCTTCAAGACAGGAAAACTAATGCACTTATAAATATTAACCTACGTCACTGTGATACCACAAACTTCTGAATCTCTGTTGTAAGCATAATCTTTAAATAAAAAATCCAAATATGTGATAATATTGCTAATCGAATCTGCTAAAATGGTTATGGTACCATATTACTGACCTGTTAGGAGGGAGTGGTGGTGTAACTGGACAACACTGCTAATGGTGCTAGCAAGTAGCAACTCTTTTTTTTTTTTTTTTTTTTTTTTTTTTAATACCAAAATAATTCTTGATAGTTTTTGAACCAATTTTGAGATTAAAAATGACTTTTGAGTGCAAGACGTCTCTGTAGTGCTTTTGATTAGGTTCAAATGTTGTCTGATCCATTAGGGTTGAAAGTCCAGGCTCTAAGCATTTGTCAGATCTTATCTTTTACTATTTGCTAGCTGGTCTCTGTTAGAGGTGGCAGTTTTGACTCATTTACTTATGAATGGGCCGATTCGTGTTATGTTTGATCTCTAACGAGCTGAACAGCTAAATTCATTTAGCTTAAAAGGAAATGAATAAAAGGTCACCAACGTTATTTTTAATGATAAAAATCTTCTAAATCGTCTTTCAGAAATCGTATATGACACATATATATCAATAAAAAGTATGCTTGTTTAAAGAAAGAGTATGTATTTTGTGGAGAAGTGTGTTGGATTAAAACGGAACGACTCTTCAACCAGCGCCAAAATTGCGTGTTTTGACTCGTTATCCAACACTCTCGATCCATCCATTTTGGCATCTCTAGTCTCTTGCAATAATAAATTTGTGACTTTAATGATAAATCTGTTTACATAAGACTGTTTTTATTTTTCTTTCCAGAGATGATCAACCTTACAAATCGTCTTTGCTGGAATCTTGTGAAGAAGGAGGGATACATTGCAATATGGCAGAAACCCCTTGACAACAATTGCTATTTAAGCCGTGATGCTCAGACCCAACCCCCATTGTGTGATAAGGAGGATAACCCAGACGATGTTTGGTAAATTTCTGCTCATATTGTAATTATTCTGAATTATTGTATGCCTTTTTTCATGCATGAATTCATGATTACAATTTCTTTACCAATCATGTCTTACGTAGTCCTATCCGACTCTCGATTACTTTATTGAATTTATAGGTATGTTAATCTAAAGCCGTGTATTACTCCATTGCCGGAGGACGGGTCTGGAGCAAACATTACCACATGGCCTGCAAGATTGCATAATCCTCCTGAGAGGCTTCAAAGCATAAAGATTGATGCCTTTGTATCTAGAAAAGATCTTTTCAAAGCGGAATCAAAATACTGGAAAGAAATTATAGATAGTTATCTCCGCTCTTACTGGAAAAAGTTTAAACTTAGAAATGTCATGGACATGAGAGCCGGCTTTGGAGGGTACTTTTTTCAATCATCTTGCCATGATTTTTTATTTTTATTTTCCTTAAAAACGATTTGTGCGTTGTAATATTAACCTCTTTATTTTGGCAGATTTGCGACAGCCTTGATTGACAATAAACTAGATTGCTGGGTTATGAATGTTGTTCCTGTTAGTGGTCCAAACACCTTACCTGTCATTTATGATCGTGGACTTCTGGGAGTTATGCATGACTGGTATGAACTCATCCATTTTTCCGAATCCTCATGATTTTCATCTTTTTGGTCTTGTTGATTTTATTCTTTTTCTTCTTAATTTTATCATCCTTAAATATACAATACTGAACCCATCTATACTTTGCCATATGACCGGAACTGTCTGAACTCTTAACCGTTGAGCTATTTAACTACAGGTGTGAAGCATTTGACACATACCCGAGAACCTATGATCTCTTGCATGCAGCGGGTCTTTTCTCAATTGAGCAAAAAAGGTATATTTCCTCTTGATATAAAGGGCACGAGGTTAATATGTTGTACCATTAGTTAAAGTAGTTTTTGAGTTCAACTATAATAACCATATGCTGATTCCGGATAATTGTGTTCTGTTTTGATATGCATCAGATGCAACATTTCAAGCATCATGCTTGAGATGAACAGGATACTAAGACCTGGGGGACGAGTGTATATTCGTGATTCTATTTTGGTGATGGATGAACTTCAAGAGATAGGAAAGGCCATTGGTTGGCGTGTAACTATGCGCGATACATCTGAGGGGCCTCATGCAAGTTACAGAATTCTGATATGTGATAAACGTCTTCGGTAAACAAAATCTATCAAAGTTGGCAATTTAGTAACTTGTGAAGCAAACATACAAGAGCATATTCACCAATATTCTCTCTGACATATATACAAGACTACCGCTTTTTATTCTTTTGTACTTCGGTTTTAACAGTTTCATAGGTAACATGTACATCTCTCTTAGTGTTCACACTCTATGTAAGATTTATGTTTAGGATCATCTCCTCTGAAAATAGATACGCTGATCGTTTTAATAAATGAAATTATTGTTATTTGTGTGTCCTGTCAATTTATTTAAGTTGGCTAATATTGAGGTTTGAAGTTAAAAAAATCGTTTGTTCAAGCAATTCATGATACTAGTGTTATTTTAGTTATTTATATATATTTTGTAACAAGCATTGCAAATAAGGTTAACTAGACGAGTACCCGTGCATAGATAGTTTTTGTGATAAAAAATGGGTTATAAAAGAAAAATAATAAAAGTTTGAGGATTTGGAGATTAAATATAATGTTTTGAAATCCGGTTCGACCCGGGTGATTTAACCGGTTGAACCGTTTTGGTCGAAAAAAAGGTCAAGTTAAACCGGGTCAACCCGATGGGCTGGGTAAAAAACGAGTCAAATTAAACCGGGTCAACCCGTCAGGTTTGAAGCATTCCGGATCAACCTGGTTTTCGATGTGTATTAATTGTTTCCTTTTGAAATATATGTTTTTCACATTTCTTTTTTTAGTTTCAACTTATATGTATATAGTGTATATTTATTTCAGAACCCTGTTAAGTGCGGGAACTTCAATTTTGCATTAGAAAACATGCATGTTCATATAAAACATGTATGTTTTCTTACATACACATTAATACACATACCTGCGTAACATAATATGTTGCACTTAATAGGGTTTTATATGAACATGTATGTTATGCAAGTATTTGTATTAAGGTGTATGTAAGAAAACATACATGTTTTATATGAACATGCATGTTTTCTAATGCAAAATTGGAGTTCTCGCACTTAACAGGGTTCTAAAAATAAAGCCCCCCTTTATTTTCAGAACCCTGTTAAGTGCAGTAAATGCGAGAACTCCAATTTTGCATTAGAAAACATGCATGTTCATATAAAACATGTATGTTTCTTATATACACCTTAATACACATACCTGCGTAACATACATGCTCATATAAAACCATGTTAAGTGCAACATATCAATGCAAAATGGTTTTATATGAACATGTATGTTACACAGATATTTGTATTAAGGTGTATGTAAGAAAACATACATGTTTTATATGAACATGCATGTTTTCTAATGCAAAATTGGAGTTATCGCAGTTCCCGCACTTAACAAAGTTCTGAAAATAAAGCCCTTCATTTTAATCAATTTTCACTGTCCATAACTTTTATTTTATTTATGTACATCATAACTAAGTATACAAATAAATTTATCACATGTTTTAAGCAAAAACAACTACCGTATCGATTTTTTTTCCTGTTATTAAGTATTTGAATTTCAATTGTCTAGTTTAGTTATAAATTGTTGTATAGATTTAAATTGTATACTACGAGGAATGGTTTAAATTGTGGATTATGTATTGATCCTACTCTTTATAACGCGTTGCTCAATAAATGATCAAATGTTGTGTCCTCATTATTTTTCCAAAAGCATGAAATAGAACCGGAGAAACTAAAGCTTGGAAAGAAAGAAAGAATGGAAGAAAAGTGGCTTGCTCAACAACGGAAAAGTGAAGAACTTAGGCTTGTACACGAGAGACAACAACTTGAGTTTCAACTTTAACAATATGAATGACAAAAACAATAAAAAATTGGAGAAAGAAGCGCTACAAGTTTGACTATTAGTTTAAGTTTGTTTTAATTTTTATCGTAATATTTTTTATTTTAGTTGAATTATTATTGTAATGTTTATTTAATTATGAAATAAATTTTAATTAAAAAAAATAGTTATGGTCGCCATTGCAAATTATGGTCAGTGTGTAGTTTTGGAGAGAAAGCTGAGTTGACGTTGATATAACGAAGATGACCCTATAAAATTATGGTCACCATATTTCCATCAGTCTTTATCTCACACAAGAAACATGTGTTTAAAAAAACATAAACAATGGCAATTATTCATTTGTCTTCCACCTCAGCTCTATGTAGCAGTACTTATATCCGGCCGAAACCTTTATTTCTCTTGCCTGCATGCGCGGCCCTAGGAAGGGGACAAAGAGTCGCGATCCCGCGAAGATTATCCAAAATCTAGGGACCTAAACATTATACCTCCTCGGCAAACAAAACTAACCACTGACTCCAACAGACAGTGATCATCAAATTTCAGGTAAGTAAATGCAGCAAACCAAAATCATAAAATGAAACTATTAAAACCCGCCAAAATTATATTAAAAACAGTTGGAATCATATTCATAGCCTTATCATTCTTCTACTTCGGTAAACACTGGTCCAACAATATTAACAACTACCAACAATACACCTTCTTCAATTCATATTCAAACTCACCTTCAGTCTCCCTTTCACCCAATCTCAACAAAACATTTGACTTAACCACATTGCCTCTGGCGGCGCCGCCACCGCATATGACGGCGCCGCCAGCCCAGAAGTCACTGGTGGCGGATGAGAATGGAGGGTTATCAAAGGCGCCGCCGCCAGTAGTGGTGGCGGCGCCGCCGGATGTGGTGGCTGTGCATAGGTTGGGGGTGGTGGATGAGAATGGGGTGATGAGGGATGATTTTGAGGTGGGTGCGTTTGATGGGGAAGTGGTGGAGAATGGGAGTAATGAGAGTGAAGTGGCGGAAGGTGGTGGGGGTGTGAGGGTGAAGGTTGGGAGGTTTGGGAAGTGTGCGGCGAGTATGAGGGAGTATATTCCGTGTTTGGATAATGTAGGGGTGATTAAGAAGTTGGGGGCTGGGAAGAACGGGGAGAAGTTTGAGCGGCATTGTCCGGAGAAGGATAAGGGGTTGGATTGTTTGGTGCCGAAGCCTAAAGGGTATAAGGCGCCGATTCCGTGGCCGAGGAGTCGTGATGAGGTAGTTTGTGATTTTACGTTTATTTTGAATTTGGATATAATCTTATGCTAGTGATTACCGATATATGAATAACGTTATGGTAATTTGTAATGATCTAGTTTCAATATCGGAGCAAATATGCATTTTTGTAAATGGTGTCTTTGTATTGACGGTTAACCGGTTATCTGTTTGGAACTGATAACAGGTGTGGTATAATAATGTACCACATGCACAGCTAGCTGAATATAAGGGTGGTCAAAATTGGATTGTTGTATACAAAGATAAATTTAGGTTTCCTGGCGGTGGAACACAGTTTATACATGGTGCAGATCAGTACTTGGATCAAATTTCAAAGGTATAAATTGCTTTTCTTTTATCTAGTTGCAAAACAGCTGGTTTACGTATTTGTTGTTTGGCGTGTGTTAATAGATGATCCCAGCCATTGCATTTGGGCGTCAAACCCGGGTTGTATTGGACGTTGGATGTGGTGTAGCAAGTTTTGGTGCATATTTAGCTTCACGGAATGTACTCACTATGTCTGTAGCTCCAAAAGATGTACATGAGAATCAGATTCAGTTTGCATTGGAGCGTGGTGTGCCTGCAATGGTGGCAGCTTTTGCAACAAGGCGACTGCTTTATCCTAGCCAGGCTTTTGATTTAATTCATTGCTCAAGATGTAGAGTTAATTGGACTCGTGATGGTAAGCTTTCATGGGTGATTGCAAGTAGCTATATCAAATTGATGTCCTCTATTATGTTTCTGCGTAACATGAAATCAGTGACCACTTCACATTATTTTAAGTTTCTACTACTTTTTTTTTCTCTCTTTATCATATTAGGCCTAGATCCACGACTTCAGCCTGCGCAGCATGTTAATTATCACAATTCCCACATTCCTTAAACAAAAATCTGTTAATCTATTTGCAATGTGATTAGTATTGGTTGATTGCCATGTAGCTTGTCGATGAGGGGAGAGGACAATAGTTTTGTTTCCAGACTTGGGTATGGGTGTGGAATTCATTTTGCATTGTGTTCAGTCATGTGCGTTAGTTAAAGATCAAAACTTGACTCATTAATGGATGAATGGGCTGTTTCGGGTTATGTGTTATCGCTAAGGATCAAACAGGTAAAAACAATATGGCTTAAAAGGAAGTGGATCTCATGGATCTCATGGGTTGTATAATTATTGCTCAAGACTTCCTAAATTTTTGACTTCATAAAAATTGATAGTCGAAAATCAAAATAGTCTAATTTCTTTCCCCATGTTTGATACACTAATTATCTATAATATTTTTTCTGGAAAATGCTGTTTCTGGTCAACTTTAAACAACCTGGATTTGACCTGTTTACCGCCCGCTCATTTTGCCACTTCTAACATTAATGCATATTAGTAAAATAGCTTTACAGTGAACTACTTCTGGGGGTACTTTTTGGCTCCCCAACCAACTTGTACGCTTGTTCTTTTGACCATACATGTGCATAAATCTGTTTTATAAGTACTATTTTTGAGTTTCTACCCCTCACATGTTGATAGTTCTCGTTCCTGTTTTACAAAAAACCAAAGTTATCCAAAATGGGGCATGTCTAAATTTACTCACTTTTCTATTTGTGTTGCTATGTAGATGGAATTTTGCTGCTTGAAGTCAATAGATTGCTTCGGGCGGGAGGATACTTTGTCTGGGCAGCACAGCCAGTTTATAAGCACGAACCGCTCCTAGAAGAACAATGGCAAGGTAACTTAGCTAGTCTGCTGTTAGAATGTTTTATAAAAGTTTTAAATGTCTACGTGGAGATAACTATACTCTCTCGGCTTTCAGTTATTCTTGCTCAGTTAGTATTACTTGACTAAGATCATGTAAAATGTGCAGTATGCCTTCAAGACAGGAAACCTAATGCACTTATAAATATGAACCTACGTCACTGTGATACCACAAACTTCTGAATCTCTGTTGTAAGCATAATCTTTAAAAAAAAAATCTAAATATGTGATAATGTTGCTAATCTAGTCTGCTACCAAATTACTGACCTGTTAGGAGTGGTGGTGTAACTGTTGAACTGGAGGACACTACTAATTGTGCTAGTAAGTAGCAACTCTAGATCTTCTGTCAGCTCAGTTTTTTTTACCAGAATAATTCTTGATAGTTTTTGAACCAATTTTGAGATTAAAATGACTTTTGAGTGCAAGACGTCTCTGTAGTGCTTTTGATTAGGTGCAAACATTGTCTGATCCATGAGGGTTAAAAGTCCAAGGCTCTAAGCATTTATCAGATCTTATGTTTTACTATATGCTAGCTGGTCTCTGTTAGAGGTGGCAGTTTCGACTCATTTACTTATGAATCGGTCAATCGGCCGATTCGTGTTATGTATGATCTCTAACGAGCTGAACAGCTAAAATCATTAATCTTAAAAGGAAATGAATCAAAAGTCACCAAAGTTATTTTTATTGATAAAAATCTTCTAAATCGTCTTTCAGAAATCGTATATGACACACATATCAATAAAAAGTATGTTTGTTTAAAAAAAGAGTGTATTTTGTGGAGAAGTGTGTCGGATTAAAACAGAACGACCCTTCAACCAGCGCCAAAATTGCGTGTTTTGACTCGTTATCCAACACTCTCGACCCACCCATTTTGGCATCTCTAGTCTCTTGCAATTGACTGCAATGATAAATCTGTTTACATAAGACCGTTTTTATTTTTCTTTCCAGAGATGATCAACCTTACAAATCGTCTTTGCTGGAATCTTGTGAAGAAGGAGGGATACATTGCAATATGGCAGAAACCCCTTGACAACAATTGCTATTTAAGCCGTGATGCTCAGACCCAACCCCCATTGTGTGATAAGGAGGATAACCCAGACGATGTTTGGTAAATTTCTGCTCATATTGTAATTATTCTGAATTATTGTATGCCTTTTTCATGCATGATTACAATTTCTTTACCAATTATGTCTTACGTAGTCCTATCTGACTCTCGATTATATTACTTTATCGAATTTATAGGTATGTTAATCTAAAGCCGTGTATCGCTCCACTGCCTGAGGACGGGTCTGGAGCAAACATTACCACATGGCCTGCAAGGTTGCATAATCCTCCTGAGAGGCTCCAAAGCATAAAGATTGATGCATTTGTATCTAGAAAAGATCTCTTTAAAGCAGAATCAAAATACTGGAAAGAAATAATAGATAGTTATGTCCGCTCTTTACACTGGAAAAAGTTTAAACTCAGAAATGTCATGGACATGAGAGCCGGCTTTGGAGGGTACTCTGTCTTTCATCAGGCCATGTTTTTTTTTCTTCTTTTCCTTTTAGCTTTTGAAAATGGGTACTTTGAAATATTAACCTCGTTATTTTGGCAGATTTGCAGCAGCCTTGATTGACAACCAACTAGATTGCTGGGTTATGAATGTTGTTCCTGTCAGTGGTCCAAACACCTTGCCTGTCATTTATGATCGTGGACTTCTGGGAGTCATGCATGACTGGTATGAACTCATCCATTTTTCCGAATCATCATGATTTTCATCTTTTTCATCTTTTTGGTCTTGTTGATTTTGTTCTTTTTCTTCTTAATTTGATCATCCTTAAATATACAATACTGAATCCATCTATACTTTGCCATATGACTGGAACTGTCTGAACTCTGAACCGTTGAGCTATTAACTACAGGTGTGAAGCATTTGACACATACCCGAGAACCTATGATCTCTTGCATGCAGCGGGTCTTTTCTCAATTGAGCAAAAAAGGTATATTTCCTCTTGATATAAAGGGCACAAGATTAATACGTTTTACCATTAGTTAAAATAGTTTGTGAGTTCAATTATAATAACCAAATGCTGATTCTAAATAATTGTGTTCTGTTTTGATATGCATCAGATGCAACATTTCAAGCATCATGCTTGAGATGAACAGGATACTAAGACCTGGGGGACGAGTGTATATTCGTGATTCTATTTTGGTGATGGATGAACTTCAAGAGATAGGAAAGGCCATTGGTTGGCGTGTAACTATGCGCGATACATCTGAGGGGCCTCATGCAAGTTACAGAATTCTGATATGTGATAAACGCCTTCGGTAAACAAAATCTAACAAAGTTGGCAATTTAGTAACTTGTGAAGCAAACATACAAGAAGAGCATATTCACCAACTAGCTAAAAGACCCATGAAATTCACGGGTATTGTTAAGAAACTTCAAAAAGTAGTGAATGACATTGTATATTATGAAGTTATAATTAAGAAAGAACCACATCTGAGTAAACAAACGTAAAGTATGCAGTTGATAATAATGAAACATACATTATATGAAACACATAGTCAAATAATCCAAAAAAAAGAAAATTAACATTTTCAATCCATTATTTTCTACTAAACCGAGATACTTTTACATGTAGATGTGATCGCAAATTGTGTACTTCTTTGTAGACCACGTTGGTAGTGATATTTGTGAGATTTTTGTCTTCGTCACGAATAACCATCTCCAAGCCTTTTTTTTCTCCTAATGCGAGGGACGGAAACATATAGCTGGCAATGTGTAAGAACATGTCATGGAGAATACAAATAAATTGCCAGAGAGATTGTCCCTAACTTTTGTTGATTGTCATCATGAAAGAGCGGACACGGGAAACTGTTATCTTACAATCTTCAATGGCAAATGTTTATCAGAAGGTGATGCTTTCATCCTTACGATAAGCACCCGTCAATGCAACTTTTACTTCAACTGATGCCCATGAAGTCTTATTCTGTTGCACAAACCATTTGATTAATCAATGTTCTGTAACAACATGATCGGAACACCCACTTTCAGTTAAAGTTTGTGGTTTGGCAACCAGAGAATTTCAGACCAGTAACGAACTCTGTAAAGTACACGTCATCGTTTTGTACATATTCTGACGTGCAAACACTATTGCAACTGAAGTACGTGACTTGTTCGCGTGGAATAACCGACAACATTTTATTGTTTATAGTTTCTAAAACCTCGTTTGTGGGGGCAAGTATGGTTTTTCTGTGAAACATTTGTGGTCGTTAAGGTTATCCAGCATATTCGATAAGTAAAAAAAGTCTCTTGAATCCTTATTGAGCACTTCTTCAAGTATGTCAATATTAACCACTCTAACGTTTGCCTCTCCTAGAGTACCATCTCAAGATTCATAATCCATTCAATAAAGTCTCTAATCTCATTCATATCTTCAAGACAACAACCCACAGTCAGACGCATATTTGCGTTTAATCGCAACACTTTATAACAAAGGATCTTCTTCATGACATCACACCATTTTCTCATGCATCAGCTTGTTATTTAAAGATCGTACTATTTTTTTATTATATCCATAAAATATCCAATTTTATTATATCTATAATGTTATTTACAAATCTTATGCATGTCTACTCCAAAATCCACATATTTAACTCACTGGATAATATTCAAGGGTTTATGAGATATTCGTTTATATGAATTTCAAAAAAGATTTAAATAGTTCAACCCACACCATGTATAGATTAGTTTCCAACAGAATATTATCTAAGCTTTGGTTTTTAATGGCCCAAAATCATAATGTGTCGTTAGATCACCAAGAAAGTTCATGAAACTACCACTTGGTTTAATAAAAGCTACATATTTCAAAAATACAATGGACTTACTCAAGAGTCAAGGTCGATAAATTTGTAAGTTTTCTTTTTCTCTTGTTTACCGTTTCATCGTGAATGCAGGGGTGACTCAAGGGTAAAGTTACTAAAGCCATCGCTTTAGGCCACCGAATTTTTAAGGCCCCTAATTTTCTAAGGCACCATTATATATAAATTCTTCACTAATATTCCCTTGCATCGCCTTTAGGGCCCTGGAAATTATTAGGCCCTCATAATTTAATAAAATACCATATACGGTTTAGGATTTGAAACCACATCAATTTTCATCTTTATTCTTTATGCCTAAAAATGATTAGCTAAATGCTAAGTCCAAATTTAGTTTTATAAAAAAGACCAAGATCATCTTTCAAGGTAATGTAAAAAAATGGATTAAGCTCATTTAAGTAATTTTTAGAACCCTCAATTTACTAAAATGCCTGATACAGTTTAGGATTTGACGTCACATTTGTTTTTCATGCTTATTCTTTATGGCCTACAAACTGTCATATACCAAGTCCATCATTTTAGTTTTATCAAAAATGACCAATATCACTTTTAGGGTAGTGGTAAAAAAATGGATTAAGCTCATTTTAGTGTTCCAATTCTTAGAGACTAATAGATAGGATTGTAAATAAACTATAAGTTTGCCGATCACTTGTGAACTGTTCAAAGGATGACTATTTTTATATGTTCTATGCTCTTTTGATCATATATTTTTTACTTTTTGTTTAGTGTGTTAATAAATGAATACGAAGAAACTGTTTAAGTATTTATGTATGGTTTGTTTGATTAAATGTTCACGAACGAACACGTACAAGCCCACTTGTTTCGGTTCAGTTCGTTGTCATAGCCCTACTTCTAGTTCATCAAAACAGCGGCATTTGGTTTCTCTATTTGTCATCTTGTTTTTCAATCATCAATTGGCTCTCAATGAGGCTTTAGCCACCCCTGCGTGAATGTGTAATTTTAGAGACTCAATTACTTGCCCGGTGACATCTAAGAAAAAATACACCCTTTTAAACATCATCCTACAAAAATTTAAAGTTTCATATTTAACAAATTGGCCTAAGGCTTTAGTTTCACATTACAAAATTTCTTTAAAGGGATTGAAGTCAAAGCCGTGAATGGATCCTTGGAAATCAACACACTCACTGAAATGGGTATTTCTATTAAAGTTTATTCTTATCGGGTTAGACACAATTCAATACGAAGAATGGATTTGACCCAAACTGTATATCCGCAACACAGCCGCATCACCTTTATTCAATTGTGGTTTAAACACACGGGCAGACCCATTCCAACTGTAACTTGCATCTTGGCGCCCTAACAAAATTTAAAAAAATACACATACTCAGGAAATATTTGGCAATCAATAATCAAATAGGTGGATAAATATAGAGAAAATTATATAATTTTTGGAATGGAAACGGATGATGAATTATTTATGTGATACCTATCGTCCATTATGATGAGTTCCATGTTGATTGTTTTGGGTTTACTGTGCAACGGTTGCATCCAAGTCGTAACAATACGGCCATGTAATATAATATTGTCTCTTACACCACTGGGATCCAAGATGAAACCATTACCAAACCTAATAGCAATTTGGCTTTTGATAAGAAGGAAGCAAAATATTGATCGAGATGTAATATGCATATGAATGGTGATATTATATTTCATGAATAAAGGTTTTTATAGGTGTTCGGTTGACAAAATTAGTATAATGTATTCATAGAATTGATTGTAATTGTCGACCAGGAAAACATTTTATCTAAAATAAGTTAATAATTTCAAGAGATTGCAAGAACGCACTAATTAATTATATGATTTCTGATTGATGATAGGATTTCAACCATCCCAAAAATATATTTCAAACATGACATGATTATATTAGTTTTCATATATATAAGCGGTGTTAATTTTTGCTTTGTGATAACACTTGAGCCAAGTATAAAAACACTTACAATTGAGTGAATCTGTGTACCGTCTAGAGCATAAAAGGAATCAAGTGAACAAAACTAAAATAAAAAATTTCAAACTTTAACAATCGAACTTGAATGATTTTTCCTTAAATTCTCTACGTAAATGATTT
Organism: Artemisia argyi; assembly: GCA_030686995.1. Lineage (NCBI taxonomy): Eukaryota > Viridiplantae > Streptophyta > Magnoliopsida > Asterales > Asteraceae > Artemisia > Artemisia argyi. The sequence goes on along the minus strand of CM060697.1, from coordinate 120,870,320 downwards.
TTAAGGTACAATCAAAAATTGCACTTAAAATTCGAGTGACTAAATAATATCAGTGATAAAACTTTGTTACTATTAGGACATATTTTTCCTTAAATTCTCCGTAAATGATTCCAAACTTTAAAACACAATTACCAATTGCAAATGACTTTCTAACTGGTTGAATAGAATGAGACCAAAAAATATTATTTTTTGAGGCTTTGAGCCATAATATGTAAAGTTGTATTGTCATTTTTGTTGATATGTTTATTTATATACAGCTTTGTTGATACATGTGTATTTATATACAAGTATACAACATCCAAATAGTTAGAATGGAAAGAAAATATTTAATTTTAATAAGTAGTCAAATCATTTATTAGTACTAAAAATGCATTACATGGAGATATATTCAATTCTCTCTAAATATTAAAACGTTTTATTCAATTATCTCTAAATATTAAAACACTTTGGATCAAATAATAATAAAAATTAAAATAAGAATAATAAAAATAAACAATAACCACTTATTTGAGATGCATAAAAAAAATAGATATATATCCTCTTAAAATTCTCCCTCATTTTGAAATAGATGGTCAGAAATTCTTATTGTTTTTCCTATTTTAGTTTTTCTTCTTACTCGATTCCTTCCATATATATGGAAGGGATCTGGCAAAAAGAAAAACTAAAATAGGAAGAATAAAAAAGATTTTTAGCCACACATTTCAAATGTGAGATAGAATTTTAAGGGAGATGCATCAATTTTTGTAGGTACATCTGAAATGAGTGGTTGTAGTTTCTTCTTATCATTTTTATTTTAATTTTTCTTTTTATTTAATCATAACTCTATTATGTGTAGATAACAAATGTTTTAATTTACAAATATTTTTTTCTAACACTTTTAGGAGCCCTCCAAAAGTATAACAATATGGTTATACAATTGAAAAAAAATGATAAAAACGGAACAAAAGAAAAATTGAACACCTACCATCAAATATTGAATTTGAATCAAACTTACGTCACAAAAACTTGCAATCTATCAAATATTTTCCTATCCAAATTTTTCGTTGGTAGCATCTTTTATTATGAAGTTTAGTATTACTTGAGAAGATTGTCTTGGTTTAATAAAAATGATGACTTCGTATTCGTGTCTCACACTATTGTGATACAGTAATTAATTGCTAAATTTGAATATAAGTATAGGCGTATAGCATATTTCATTTGTTTATCTTTTTGAACAAATAATAGTTTTCATTTGAATATGTATAAAAGTTTTAATATCAAGTATATAAATGGAAGATATTGAATGAAAATATACTTTGCATTCCTAGCATACTCAATATACGATTTTAAATGAACAACTCATTAAATGTTTCCTAATTTAACGATTTTAAATAGTAACTGCTTCGTTGTCTGAATTAATGTGTAGTCAAAAAGGCTCTTGTGCAATGACTCTTGTACACGTGTCACCACTACCTTAGAAGGTATTTTAGGAAAATATTGATGAAGAGTGAGGCTCAAAACTGTGTTTTATTAGATAAAATAGATAGATATTCTCTCTGACATATATACAAGACTACCGCTTTTTATTCTTTTGTACTTCGGTTTTAACAGTTTCATAGGTAACATGTACATCTCTCTTAGTGTTCACACTCTATGTAAGATTTATGTTTAGGATCATCTCCTCTGAAAATAGATACGCTGATCGTTTTAATAAATGAAATTATTGTTATTTGTGTGTCCTGTCAGTTTATTTAAGTTGGCTAATATCGAGGTTTGAAGTTAAAAAAATCGTTTGTTCAAGCAATTCATGATACTAGTGTTATTTTAATAATTTATATATATTTTGTAAAAAGCGTTGCAAATAAGGTTAACTAGACGAGTACCCGTGAATAGCAGGCAGATAGTTTTTGTGATAAAAAAAGGGTTATAAAAGAAAAATAACAAAAGTTTGAGGATTTGGAGATTAAATATAATGTTTTGAAATCTGGTTCAACCCGGGTGGTTCAACCGGTTGAACCATTTCGGTCGAAAAAAAGGTCCCCGACGGGCTGAGTAAAAAACGGGTCAAACTAAACCGGGTCAACCCGTCGGGTTTGAAGCGTTCCGGATCAACCTGGTTTCGATGTGTATTAATTGTTTCCTTTTGAAATATATGTTTTCCACATTTCCTTTTTTAGTTTCAACTTATATATATATATATATATATATATATATATATATATATATATATATATATATATATATATAGTGAAGCGTTCAAATGAGAATCCTAAATTTTGTGATAACGCGAGAAGCAATTCTAGCACACATTTTAACCTCCTTTAACTTTAATCTAATAGCTAATAAAAATTTTAAAAAATTTTCAAAAAAATTTCGAAAATTTTCAAAAAAATTTCGTAAAAAAAAAATTTTTCGAAAAAAATTTTTCAAAAAAAAATTTTCAATTTTTTTTTCAAATAATTTTTTTTCGAAATTTTTTTTTTCGAATTTTTTTTTTTCGAAATATTTTTTTTCGAAAAAAAATTTTTTCGAAATTATTTTTCTCGAAAATTTTTTTTCGAAAAAAAATTTTTTTGAAAATTTTTTTTTTAGAAAAAAATTTTTTTTCTGAAATTTTTTTTCTTCACATGTGAAAAAAAATTTGGAAATTTTCATGAAATTTTTTTTTTCACGTGTGAAAAAAAAAATCGTCACATGTGAAGAAAAAAAATTCCTATCACATGTGGAAAAAAAAATTTCGTCACATGTGAAAAAAAATTTTGAAATTTTTCACGAAATGTTTTTTGTCACGTGTGAAAAAACAATTCATCACATGTGAAAAAAAAATTTCGTCATATGTAAATTTTTTTTTTGTCACATGTGAAAAAAAAAATTTCGGAAATTTTTCAAAAAAATTTTCGAAAATTTTTCAGAAAATTTTTTGAAAATTTTTCAAAAAAAAATTCGAAATTTTTTTGAAAATTTTTCGAAAATATTTTCGAAAATTTTTTGAAAATTTTTGAAATTTTTTCGAAATTTTTTTGAAATTTTTCAAAAAAAAATAGTTAGCTAATAATAGCTATTAGATCAAAGTTTAACGAGGATAAAATGAATGCTAGGATTAGTTCTCGCGTTCTCACAAAAATTAGATTTCTCACATGAATGACCCCCTATTATTTATATATATATATATATATATATATATATATATATATATATATATATATATATATATATATATATATATATATATATATAGGGTAGGGTTATAATAAAAAGTTTAGGAAGGCGAATTTTGGTACATCACAGTTACAAAGGCGAATTTTGAAATGGTATATATAGGCTAGAATGTGACCGTTGGACACTATTTACTAGCCGTTATTTCACTGTTCATGACCACTATTTTCAATATTCACAACCCTTAAATACGTCAGTTACCTTGTCTTGTTTGGTACAAGTAAATCTAACTGAATCACGTATCCTTAATTTTAGGAATAAAAAAATCTCCCGACAACTTCTGTTCGAAAATTCTTTACTCAAGTAATCACATTAAATTTGAATTTCGGGACGAAATTCAGAATGACATGTGGGTACTGTAAAACCTCGCAAAAATTCGTATAATTAACTTCGGTTAATTAAATAAATAATCTCTGTCATTAATGTAATCACCATTTTTACGGGGAAATTTAAAATTTTTGTTAGTGATGAGGCGAAAAATGAACCACTTTTAGGGGGTCATTTAAGCCCGAAATTGAATTTATTTGATCAAATATTGCCCTAAATCGTTCCTTTTGTGATTTTAGGTACTTTGGGAGAGAAATCTGAAAAAGGAAGCAATTCGGACGTTTTTGGAGCATAAAAGTGAAGAAAACGCAAAAGTCTTAATTTTCCTTGCTGAGAACAGTAGGTGACGGCGTCAAGAGTAAATTGCATGACGGTCCAGTACAAACGTGAAGGCGTCACAAGTAGAGCGTCAAGAGTAAAAGACGTGACGGCCTGGAAGACCATAACACATGACGGCGTCAGATGAAGATTAAGGCAGTCCGAGAAGTATTTTGGCGGCGAGATGACGACGTTACCTATTTGGTATTGACGCCGTCATCCTCAGTTTTCTTTATATAGTTTTTTAATTTTCATTCATTAAAAAAAGGAGAAGTTTTGGAGAAACCCTAGGGCCGAACCTATTACGAATTTTACAGGTTTTTCAAGGGTTTTCAGCCCTTGAACCCTTTCATATGTACTTGAGATAAGTATTCTTTTAATTCAATCAATATGTCTATGTGTTGGTTGTCTATATCTTGTTCTTGTCTTAATTCCATCATGCTAGGCTAGATCTATCTTGTGTTTGCTTAGATCTAATGAAACCTAGATGTTGATTATGTGTTGATTACTTGTTTATTGTTGTATTGGATGAATGATTTCGATGTTAGACTTAAGAAAACTGGCAGATCTCCAAATGGTAACATGCTTGAACGTCTTAGGAAACATGAACTGACGTGCACTAGGTTTTATTGGTTGTATTTAATGCATGAGTAAATTCTAATGATCCCATGTTAGGAGCTTCTTAGCCGGCTCGACATAGGAGTGAAGTAGACACTCATAGGATTGGGGAATTAAGTGCGCCACCCCATGAATGGTATTAAGGAATACAATCCGTCATCCACGCAACTATAACAAGTAATTAACGTGTAAAAGATATCTAGGGAGTAATGAAATCTAAGTAAACACAATTTCTCCACTTATTGCTCACAACTTTAGTTTAATTTAGTTTTATTTTTATTTCTAGTATTTTATTTTAATTGCATCTTTAGTATTGGGTTAGTTGACTAGCAACTAATTCCGCCCAAATCCTTAAAACCCGAGATTTTTACTTGCTTTCTAAAAAATATAAAAATACAAAAATAATCATCTCTCATCTCTAGAACTAGGATTTAGGTTTTCTAATCCTAGTGACACTATTCCTAGCTGAACGATCAATCCCCCGGTACTTGTCACTATACTATACTATAACGATCAGGTACACTGCCTGGTGGGGGTTGTAAGCTTCTCAAGATCCCTTGAGAGGTAAAGCCTGGTGCGATTCCCACGTATCAAGTTTTTGGTGTCGCAGCCCGGGGAATAGTTATTGTCTAGGCTAGAATCTCTTTTTATTAGGTCTACTTGCTAGATTCTTTTCTAGTAAGATTTTATTTTTATTTTTAGGTTTCTTTAGTCTATCTTATTTCTTTGTGTTTTTGTTCGTAACTCTTCACCACCCGACATCATGGACGATGGGAACATCTTTGAACCCGTCATCCCACCACAACAAAACCCACCACTAGAACCTCTTAGGCCCCGAACCTTATGAGAGTATTCCCGACCTAGCCACCAAGGCTACCGAAACACCATTGAGCTCACCGGAGCCAATGTGACCCCCTTGTGATCCGACACCATCCGGTTGGTGCAAAGCGGATGTGCATTCCATGGACTTCGTTCTGAAGATCCAAACCAACATCTAAAGGACTTCCTTAAAATCGTAGATTCCATAGACCTAGATGTTGAAACTAGAGAGACAACCCGATTACGCCTATTCCAATTCTCTCTACGGGATCAAGCTAGTCAATGGCTTGAGCGTTTACCCGCGGGATCCATCACCAAATGGGATGATCTCACCACTCGTTTCCTTGCTCAATTTTTCCCACCGGGGAGAACTACTAAGCTTAGAAATGACATCTTGATGTTCCAACAACGTCAAAATGAATCTCTTTATGAAGCATGGACTCGTTTCAAGGACTTACTCCAAAAAGTCCCTCATCATGGCATAGATCTTTGGCTCCAAGTCCAAATCTTTTATGACCATATCGATCTCTCCACGAGGCGAGCCATTGACCAATCGGCCGGTGGTAAGCTACGTGATCTAAGTGCGGAACAATCATGGGAACTCATAGAATATCTTGCTCTCTATGACAATGAAAGTTGGAATGATCCCCGTGATTTGAACAAAACGGTCAAGGCAATATCTTTGCCTTCGAACAACTCTAGCACTCCCGACCGTAGGATCATGGAACTTGAGGACCAAGTCAAGTTTCTCATGAAATCTTACGAAGCTCCTAAGCCTTCAAGCCAAGTGAACAAAATCACTTCTTCATGCGAATTATGTAGTGGTCCCCATGACACTCGTGATTGTGTGGAACTCCCCGGAACAACTTTTGCGGACTACGCATCCACGCGTACCGACGAAGCGGGAGATAAGTGGTACACTTTCAAGCCCGAGCCAAACCCTTACGGTGATTCATACAACCCCTCTTGGAAAAATCACCCAAACCTTAGGTGGAAACAAAATCAACCCAATTCTTCCAATCCGCCTAATCGTTACCAACCCAACGGTCCACCCTCCAACCGCACTTTCAACAACAATCCTTCTAACAATTATGGTAGTACCAACAATATTGAAGGATTGATGTCTAAGTTCATGGCATCTCAAGAAGCTCGCATAGCTAGGTTTGAAACCGAATTCAACCAACAACAAACGGAGATGACCAACAAGATTGACAACTTGTTGAAAGCCCTCAACAACCAAGCGTTAACTACACCTAGGAAGGACACTAGGGACACCAATAACAGAATCCAAATTAAGGACCCCTCATCATCTAAACATGTCCACTTTGTCAATGTTGTCACCATTAAGCCAATAGATAAGGAGATAGAAGAAAGTGACAAGGATGAAGTTGGAGTAGAAACCGAAACTAGGGATGAAAGTAGGGGAGTTGAGGTTAATAAGGAAAAGGAGTTAGAGGAAGTAGAAACTATAGAGAAATACTTTGATAAGTTGCCCACCAAGGAAGAACGGGAATACCATAAGGATTTATTCGATAGTCCCGAGAGACCATATATCCTTGGCACACCCCTTATCAAAATGGGAGACCCCTCTAACATTAGCATACCATGCAACATAGGGCATATGCATATATGGAAATCTTACATCGATCCTAGGTCTCCTGTTAACATCATGACTAGGACTTATTACAATTGGGTGATGAAGAAACAACTTGATTTTAGGATGATGCCCAATACGAATCTGATAAGTAATTTTGCAGGAAGAGTGAAGGGATTGCATGTGATAATAGGCAATCTCACTTATGAGATCGATTTTATGATAGTAGAAGACACTCGTCCGGTGATAGATGCTTGCCTAAGCCAAATAATATTTGGAAAACCATTTGTTGAGGCCACTAGGATGAGTTATGACCCGACTCTCGGGATAGTTAGATTAAAGGAAGAAAATGATGAGGTTGCCTATCAAATGCCCTACAAGATTGAGCAATACCGCCTTCTCTCCAATATAGAAAAGGAACACAAGCAAGCGGCTTATTATAGGAATGAGGAGGATAGACATAGAGGAGTAGAGTATGTGAAGAATAGGATGCTTGGTTTCTACAAAGAATGCTTGCAACTAGGTCCGGAATACAAAACTAGTTTAGAAGACGACCTAGAGAGTGAAACCAACGATGAGGTCACGTAGTAACCCATGACCTTGAGTCTAGCTACAAGACTCGTAAATAAAGAAAAGCGCTTCTTGGGAGGCAACCCATGCTTTGTGTGATTTTTATTTTGTTTGTTTGTTTGTTATTTGCTTCCGTATGCATGCTTTATTTTTATTGTTGGTAGATCATGTTTCTCAATTAAATAGTGGAAATACTTTACTTTGTTGTTTTGGCCTAGTCTTAACTCCACCTAAAAGTATTTTTGCAAAAGCTAAGTGTAAGGGGAAACCCCAAATATGATTTTAAGAAACAAACCGGTCATGATTCTCCACAATATTAAGTGAACATGTATATTCGTATTTGTTAGAGTCAAATGCTTGTATTGAGTCATAATGAAGTTTTGCAGGATTTTCCAGGAAGTAGGACCAAGTTTTTCCAAAAATTTTCTGGAAACTTAACATAAGAATTTCTGCAGATCACTTCTGACGGTGTCACGAGATAACTCTTGACGGCGTCACGTGTAAAAATCTGAAAATTTTACCGGTTTTGTTTTTCTAACGGAGTCTTACGGTTTTTGTGAATTATTAAGTTTTATAATCTCCAGGAAATCTGCAAACTTCATTCCACAAGCATTATATCTTACTTTGTTTTCTAGGATTTAGTAACTTATGTAGATTGCCGCCGATTTTATGTGAGGTTGCTTTGTTTGTTTTCTCAGGATTTACAGGTTATGTATGACAAGAAGATGATTTATATTCTAGAAGGGAAGCTTTGATTGTTCATTTTCTTGGAGGAAGATCTAACCTGGCCACCTTATTATCCATACCGAGCGAATCAGGGGAGTATTTGATTTCATTTGTTTTACTTATTTCACTTTTACATTCTTTACTTGAACATTGGGGACAATGTTCATCTTAAGTGTAAGGGGAGGGTAAAATGATGATACCTTACAAATACACTTTCGCTTGAGTTTGTTTGTTTGATAGTAGATGTGTAATAAAATTATGAGAAATACTTGTTAGTGCAATTTTAGCGCCAAATTTAAAATTTTTTATAACATTTAGGAGTGAAACTTTAGCCATAGCAAGCGTCTCATGGATAGGAGATTGTATGACTAGCACATAACTGTACTTTCAGAAAAATTTTCCACCCAAATATGTGAGGTTCGCCTTTAGATTTGATAGGAAAAGCATTCACTATTAGTGCTTATGAGTGTACCGGTAGCATTTAGATTCTAGAACTTGCGTCAGTGATGCATCCCGAGACCGCTAGTGAGACTACATTCGTGTAGTAGGATTTACTACATGATAAGAGGCATTAGGATCACCCTTGTGTTAAACCCGTATTATAATTACTTGACCATTTAAGTCATATTACTTGGCTAGTTAAGTCAACTAATTTTTCCCACACCTTTAGCGTTGTACTCATTTTTAGTACACGAAACCCCTAGTACACCCCTCCGGGCCTATCTTTTCGTTTCTAACTTTAAGCATCTTACTTAAAGGAAGAATTTGTTACACCCCACTTAAATGTACAACTAAATCGCCTTAGCCTTCCGTGTATGCACTCATCTTTAGTGCATTATTGTTATTTGTTTAAACCCTAAGTTGACTATCTAATTGATTACATGGTTGCTAAGTCGAGTCATATCCTTGTACATATTGTTTTGGGATGATTGGGACTCATGGGTAAAGTACTTATTTTATGGAGTAATGGGGAAGAACATCATTTATTACCCCCATATGTGCGTTAATCTTAAAAGTGCTCCAAGTGTTTTGATTTTCTTAATTCGAGTTATTAGATTAGTTTATTGTAAAGTATGCAAAGATTCAAGTGTAAGTGGAATTTTCATTCCCTATGATGTATTATTTTGGATGGTAGGGTAAGAGTGTATGCAAAAAAAAAAAAAAAAAAAAAAAAAAAAAAAATAGAAAAAATAGAAAAAGAAAAAGAGAAAAAACATACGGACTACCATCCCATTTCATCCTATGTTTATTTTTTGTTTTTGTTATTTTTCATCTATTAGCTTAAGTCGAGTCTAGTCTTGGCTTAGCAACGCCATATTGTACATGTAATTAACCAAGATTGTTAACTCGCCACCAGTAAAAACTTCCTTTATCCAACAAAATCGTGTATTTCATATCCCTACACCTAACGTTACAACCCTTTAAAAAGACCTCTTTGATAGTTTATCCTAGGTGCTTAAGCCATGTGGTGGAGGTTTGATCCTTTCTCAAGCCTATGGTAATCTATTTTGCTATGACAGGTAGTGAGAGATATCTTCCGTTTCCATATTGTAATTTATACTTTATTACACCTGAGAGATGTGAGTATCTAAACACTATTTGTGAGGTGCTTGTGTATGACCTCCGTGCTTGTCTTTGGTCTTTAGTGGAACGATTATTTGTTGTAATTACTTTTATATAAGTGTTAAATGACCCCTAACTTGTATTTTGACTAGAATAAAAGCGCATTTGCTTGAGGACAAGCAAATCTCAAGTGTAAGGGTATACGATGAGGCAAAAAATGAACCACTTTTAGGGGGTCATTTAAGCCCGGAATTGAATTTATTTGATCAAATATTGCCCTAAATCGTTTCTTTTGTGATTTTAGGTACTTTGGGAGAGAAATCTGGAAAATGAAGCAATTCGGACGTTTTTGGAGCATAAAAGTGAAGAAAACGCCAAAGTCTTAATTTTCCTTGTTGAGAACAGTAGGTGACGGCGTCAAGAGCAACATCCTGACGGCGTCAAGAGTAAATTGCATGACGGTCCAGTACAAACGTGAAGGCGTCATAAGTAGAGCGTCAAGAGTAAAAGACGTGACGGCCTGGAAGACCATAACACATGACGGCGTCAGTTGAAGATTAAGGCAGTCCGAGAAGTATTTTGGCGGCGAGATGACGGCGTCACCTATGTGGTCTTGACGCCGTCGGCCTCAGTTTTCTATATATAGTTTTCTAATTTTCATTCATTAAAAAATGGAGAAGTTTTGGAGAAACCCTAGGGCCGAACCTATTACGAATTTTACAGGTTTTTCAAGGGTTTTTAGCCCTTGAACCCTTTCATGTGTAATTGAGATAAGTATTATTTTAATTCAATCAATATGTCTATGTGTTAGTTGTCTATATCTTGTTCTTGTCTTAATTCCATCATGCTAGGCTAGATCTATCTTGCGTTTGCTTAGATCTAATGAAACCTAGATGTTGATTATGTGTTGATTAATTGTTTATTGTTGTATTGGATGAATGATTTCAATGTTAGGCTTAAGAAAACTGGCAGATCTCCAAATGGTAACATGCTTGAACGTCTTAGGAAACATGAACTGACGTGCACTAGGTTTTATTGGTTGTATTTAATGCATGAGTAAATTCTAATGATCTCATGTTAGGAGCTTCTTAGCCGGCTCGACATAGGAGTGAAGTAGACACTCATAGGATTGGGGAATTAAGTGCGCCACCCCATGAATGGTATTAAGGAATACAATCCGTCATCCACGCAACTATAACAAGTAATTAACGTGTAAAAGATATCTAGGGAGTAATGAAATCTAAGTAAACACAATTTCTCCACTTATTGCTCACAACTTTAGTTTAATTTAGTTTTATTTTCATTTCTAGTATTTTATTTTAATTGCATCTTTAGTATTGGGTTAGTTGACTAGCAACTAATTCCGCCCAAAGGAATCTTCAATAGGTTGATCCGCTATGACAAATAAGACTCCCACCAATAAAACAATAGCAAGAGCCACCACAGGATGAATCACTTTAATTATGCTGAAAAATAAATATAAACCAAATATTAAAAACAATAATTAGACAAATTCTAAAAAAAAAAAAAAAAAAAAACGAGTTTTATTCATTATTCGTTACAAGTACATAGAAACATAACAAGAACATAATTCAAAACAACCCTAGCTCAAGATTTTACCCCCAGATCTTGTCGACGGTAATAGCAAGGATAGTAAGGGGTACGACGAATATCAAGATCGCGACCAAGAATCCAAAGTCTTCATCCGGAACGTACGCTAAGTAGATGGCGGCAAGGACGACATACACAATCGCTAAGATGGTTATGAGATGCGGCATTTTGATGGAAAATGAGAGGAAAATGGTTGATGGAAGGAGTGGAAATTTGAAATGGTACATATAGGCTAGAATGTGACCGTTGAGTTACTATTCCCGACCGTTGGGCACTATTTACTAGCCGTTATTTCACTGTTCATGACCACTATTTTCAATATTCACAACCCTTAAATACGTCAGTTACCTTGTCTTGTTTGGTACAAGTAAATCTAACTGAATCACGTATCCTTAATTTTAGGAATAAAAAAATCTCCCGACAACTTCTGTTCGAAAATTCTTTACTCAAGTAATCACATTAAATTTGAATTTCGGGACAAAATTCAGAATGACATATGGGTACTGTAAAACCTCGCAAAAATTCGTATAATTAACTTCGGTTAATTAAATAAATAATCTCTGTCATTATTGTAATCACCATTTTTACGGGGTAATTTAAAATTTTCTTAGTATATTAAAATGGTCACGATTACGATATTGCAAAATTCGTCAAACGACAAAACAAGTTCTCGACACAATTAACAAAATATTAATAATTCACTAATAATAATTAATATTTCCTAATCATTAAATTAACAAACCAGACCATTAATACTCGGCCCAATCACTCGTTCACTATTCACCGGCCCAATGCCACAAGCCCATTTTTTTTATTTATCTTAATCCTTATTTGATCGACTAACCATGCTCCAAATCACCTCGTTCATTTCTAATTTCTACATACGACATATGTATTTTATTGTCTCATTTCATTAACCTCCTAGCCAACTATTAGTGTGTCAAATCTCACGTTCATACGTTGAGTTTTGATATGTTTTTACGAGGCAAATCGTTTAGCCATCAACTAAACCAAACGTTTCATATTTAATTCAAAACTTAACCGTTTTGATTTCCATTTGTTTCTAATGGTTCCTAATAATATTTCCGAGATGATTCTATGCTCAAATGTCGAAGATGATCATGTATGTACAAGTAGTATACGATTTTGTAAATCGTACACCAAGATATATATGGTTGTCGACATGTATAAATGAGTCACCAGACAAGTACCTCAAATTTAGCTCTCACATCCTATATTATAACCATATAATTGTCCTAAGAAGCCAAGTATCACTGACATGCATAGTTCATTGTGTTCTTTGGATGATTTCAAACCATTCGATTCATTCAAATTGATACATATATACGTCCCATGCATGCACTTATTTCATTTCATTCTCATACACTTTCACATAGTAAATTTGTCCTAAAAACTACTCCTACGAGACCTGAAGTCGATTACTATATGTTTGGAAGCAAGAAAAGTGAAATCGGGTTTAATAAATACGTATAACGTTTGGGTTATACGATTAGACAAGATTTTCTTGTGTTTCACTCGTTCCTACTCGACTCTCTACCACCTCTAAGGTGTTGTAAGTTATTTCAAATCATTTCCATTCACAATCCCACGTTAAATATAATCATGCACTTTGTTATTAATTGTTTCGATCCTATATAGTTCATGCATATTTTTTTTACGTACGTATACATTTGTAGCAACACCAACGTGACTAGCCTCTATCTTGGAAGGCCTAGGAGTCACGTAACACACACACTTCACATTTATTCTCATGTACATGCATCAAATAAATCATTTTCGAACCATAATCCATCGTATGAAATTGTACCAAAAATACTTGGTAAAATTTTCCATATTTTCAAAATATATGAACGAGCCATGTAGCCAAGGAAACGCACGCATACCTTGAAATTTAATTTAACGAGCACCATATATTATTACTCGACCTAATAGACCACCTAAAAACTATTAGTTTCGTTTACACAACTTACAAAAATAATCACGTTTTGACACACTAAACGAGCCATATTGAATTGACAATCACAAGTTTTTCAAACCAAAACTTTCTATAAAAACTTTACATTTTGTCGAGTGGGCTTAACCAAGGCCCAATAAGATTTTACGTTTAGACATCCCACTGGGCCCATAAAATATATTTTTGGAATCACAAAAGAAGCCCAAGTTCAAGCCCAAAACAATTTTCATGCCCTCGCCTCTAAATTTCAAAATGGGCTTTTGTTTGGTTCGAATTAAGGCCGATAAGCTAAATAAATAAGCTTTTCATAAAATAAGTTGTTGAAATAAGCTTAGCATTAATAAAATAAGCTACGGAAATTTTTATAAAATTTTTGTAATCATTTTTGTAATTTTGGACTAAAAATGTAACGCGACGACACCTAAAAGGACTAAAAATGTCAAACCAAGAAAGATAAGGACTGAAATGGTAAAAACAGAAAATATAAGTTATAAAATGACATATTATTAATTTCCAAGCTTAGATTGTAATTTTGGACAAGTAGTGGACTATAAATGTAAATTAGATACGAAAAGGACTAACGGTGTAACGCTAACGCCGTTAGTATAAAAAGTGTAAAAATTGGAAAAGGACAAGGACTAAACATAATTTATTTGACATTCTTATTTTATTTTCTATTTTACGGCAACCATCACGTCATATGCATTTTATTACGTTTTATTTATATATTATTTATTTTTACGTTAATAATATATATATAACGATATCTAAAAAAGTTAATATTTTTAATTACGATTAAAAAGGTACAACTACGATGGATAATTTAAATAAAGTATTTTATCATATCATGCATGACATAATAATTACACTGCACATCATCTATTCGTCATAACGATTAAATATTATTCGTTATTCGTTCGTATTTACCAAATAGTATTTGGTCAAATTCTCAGATAAATTTATTTATCAGGTTCCGTATCAAAGACGTTTCCATAATCGTTCCCATAAATCTCATCCTACTTTACTTTTCATCATTTCCAAATCAATCCAGGTGAGTCATAGCCTCATTTTCAATTATTGTTTTTAACTCATTGGGGGGAGATACATGCTTACATATACTTTGATAAATTGATAAGTATATGAATAAAATACATGATTCAAATCAATTTCCTAATTGATATTAAATTAATATGATTTACAATTTAAAATGTGATATATACAATACATGACAAAATACTTAATTGAAATGTTGATACTCGTATGATAATGCTTCCAAATTGATTATTGTGGTATGTGATATATATATTTTACTGATGAATTACTTGACTGAAATACTGATACTCTGATGATAATGTTTTCAATTCGATTATTGTGGTATGTGATATATATATGTTACTGGCGAAATACTTAAACTGAATTTCTGATACTCAAACGATAATATTTTCAAACTGATTTCTGTGGTATGATACTTGATTACATGATGTTATTCTAAATGATCCCATTATTACCTTGATATTGCCAAAGTTACCTTATCGCCATAAAGTCCCTCAATCATGAGCCATTAATCACATGTAAAGTGGGCGCGAATATAGTGAGCAGCTTCGAAACCTGTTAACAATGTTGCAAAAATCGGAAAAATCGGTCGATTAATCGCCGATTCCATGGTAATCGGCCATAGACCTTGGCGATTTAGGCTAATCGGCTAAAAAAATCGGTCTGGGAAAAAAATCGGCCAAAAATCGGCCGAATCGGTCAAAAATCGACCGAATCGGTCAAAAATCGGCCGAATCGGCCAAAAATCGGCCGAATCGGCCGAATCGGTCAAATTTAAAAAAATAAAAATTTAGGCATTTTACTTAATTTGGGGATCGTTTATTTCACTTATAACGCACAATGGGCCTCATAATCAGAATTGAAGCCTTTTATTGAGGTTTGAAAATATAGAAGGCTTGAATCAGTTAAGATCTTTAGTTTGCTCTCCAGAAATCCCCAAAACATGCAGGAAATGCCAAACCGATTAATCACCGATTAATCACCGCCTTGACCGATTACAGGCTGCAGGGTGGTCGACCGCCCGGCTACCGATTCACGATTTTTGCAACATTTCCTGTTAAGGACTGACCTCCTGTCCCACTAATACTTGACGGAATGCCATTTGCAAATGGTTAGTCGTATTAGTCGTGATACACTATATTCGTAGACAAATAGGAATTGGCAAATCACCTATTATTAGAGGGCAAAATTTATCATTGATTTGATAAAACACCTCTTTTGGTTAAGCTTGTGTGTCATGAGGCTTGGGGCAATATCTATAAGGAAATGTATGTTTTCAACATATATTTAGATACAACTGTATAGGAATTTGACCATAATTGAATTGTATATCTGATTAAATTAGCATTATGAGTTTCCAGCTCATGATAGGATTATTGATTCCTTACTTGATTTTGATTGAATACTTATATGATTTATTTGTGAGTATAGTCGACATTACTCAATACTTGTTTCATTACTGTGTGTATTTTATCAATATTAAATATTCCTGAAATCTAACAAAATAAAGGGTTTTTCATAAAACTCTATGAACTCACCAACCTTTGTGTTGACACTTTTAAGCATGTGTATCTCAGGTAATTTAAAGGAGCAGGACAAGACACGGAGTGCACAATTATTACTCTGATAAATTAAAATGGTGTAAAAATCAAATTTGTCATTTTTACAAGCCTTTATATCTTTTAATAAGATTTTAAATCAAATGGTTTATCTTTTTATAAAAAATATTATTTGAATGACAAATAACTTTCAAAACGCTTCTTTTAAGCCGTTTTATGAGATTAAAACTTCGATCCTCACCGTAACACCCAAAATTACTTTTCCGCTGCGACAAATTTAAATTTGGGGGTGTTACAGATTGGCATCAGAGCTACAGTTATAGAGAATTAAATGTTTTCAAACATTAAAACTATAACTACATTTTCAAAATAATGATTTTACACCATAACATTTTATGCCCTCCGTGTCTGCTGACTGTCATGCTCCATACTGTATCTGTTGAGATTATCTTACATGTTTAGAAGTTACTCTTACACAATAATTATTTCATCTGTACTGTTATATTTTAACATACAAAATACTCATAATATATTATTCTCGGTTACTACTGTAGCATGTCTTCAGGAACGCCCGTGAATGTCAAAACAAATATCCATAATACTAATACCTCATCTATCAATAAAAATTCTCCGAATACTGAAGATCCTTACGTACAAATATCAAAATCCCAACCTAATATAAAACTCACTCCGAGATCACCTCCATCGTCACCTATTCGTTCACCTTTACGTCAAAGAATCAGGAGAGCTACTGAATCATATGAAGATTTGATTGGTGGCCAGGCAACATTCGAAGTTGGACAAGGTTCAAGCCAAGAGATATCATGAACGAATGTTGAGCCAAATTCTCCGTTACCTTATACTTCAGATTCTACAATACCAGATTCTCCAAATAATTTATCCTCACCTAACTCTCCCGACTGCGATATAAGCACTCCTGAATCAATATGGAATCTTATTTATCGACATGCCGGCATATTAGATGCTCACACTGAACAGCTAAAAGGGTTACGACCAACTCAATTTGAATGGTACAACCGTAACCTTGATGCATTGTTCAAAAGGGCAGATGCTGAAAGGCGAACAATATGTGAGTTAAGTATAAAAATTAATGAAATAAAGGACAACACCAACCAGGAACTTGGAAGTTTGGACTCCAGGGTCCATTGTACAAGAAGAGAACACGGTCAGACACATGTAAGAATTGGAGATATTGAGAGAACCCTATGGATGGCCAGAGATGCAGCCAGAAACCAGGGTCAAAAGATTGCCTCATTAGAGAATATGTTGGCAAACCAAATGAACATGTGTCAAGAACGTTTCTCAAACATGGAAGCTGCACAACTTGAACTTGAGAAAGAAATTAGATATTTACGTCAGAGGCGTAACTAATCTTAAGTTTACAAGTTTCCTTGTTGTTCCTAATAAACCAAATAGACTTGGTTAATATTTCATGTAATGTTCAATAAATTCTGAAACTTCAGAACGTGTAATCAAAACATATTGTATAATAACATCCTTTCTGTTATATCTCTATGTTATGAATCAATATTTTCTTCCGTATCAATCATGCATGTAATGAATCCTCATATTTTTCATGCAAAAATCTCATCATTTGTTATTTCTTTGATAACCAAATGATTCTACATAGATCAATGGAAGATTAATAAAAGATCTTGTATCGTTTATCTTGCAAAAATAATCGGTCAAGTTATTAAAATTCTGTTTATCTCTGTAATATTATTCAAATCTACCGTAAGATTTCTTACAAATTGTTAAGATTTCTTAAAATTTACCATAGTTAACCTAAAACTTTAAGAATCGTCTAAATACCAATTTTTGAAAAGGAATATAAAGAATGAAGAAAAGATAATTAAATTTCATTTTAAATAGACAAGTCGGTTTGTTCCTTAGTAATCCCATATCAAGAGTTGATCATTGATAAATGATACAACAAAGACATATCTTGAAATTAGATTACAGTAGGGAGTCAATTCAGTCTATCATCAATGAAATAATTAACTTCATTATTTAAATTTTTCTGATATTATATGGATTCTAATGTTGAGTTTCATTTATGTTTACAGAAAATGGACAACATGAACAATGCATATCAATCATCATCAGAAATCACCATGACTCCTGGAGCTATCCAGAAATTGGTAAAAGACATAGTGTCGGTGGTACTAGAAGGACTACTGTAGTTTATCCGAGAAGAGAGACGGGTATAATTGGTAATCAAAACCCTGCAAGTTTCATGAAGTATAGGCCACCTCACTTAAAGATTCAAAAAGGAATGATCAACCCTATCATCAACCATCATCAAGGAATTAGGCATGGAATTTTACCAAATGGAAATAATCAGAAGAGGAAACTCCCCGAGACAGGAACCATCAATCCCATCTACTGCAACATTTTCAATGCTCAAGACCGTTATCGTAAACATCTAGAAGACCGTATGGAGTATCAACGTCAGCTGGGACTCAATCAGAAAGCTAATAGAAATTGTCTTGTCACACCTGTTACTGGAAGTGGTTATCGTGGAACTTTACCCTGGTGTCAAAAATGCAACCAGCATCACACCGGAAGCTGTAGGGTTAAATGCACGAAATGTCATAAAACAGGTCACCAGGCAATTAGCTATAGGACTAAGGACAGGAAAGTACAACCAATAACAATTGTATGCCACGGATGTGGTGGACAAGGTCATCATGTGAGACGATGTCCGAACTACAATGTTAATTGGAAAGCCAAGACCTTTACAAGAAAATGAAGAATCTTTAAAGACCTTGATAGTATCAAGGGAATGGCAACTAGATTGGAACAGATGAATAAATTCCTGTTGAAGATAAATAAAATCTAGTTTAAAATTTCCTAAGTTGTATCTCTTTCCTGTATTTCACTTCAAGTTACGATGGATGTAACTTAAACAATAATCTTTCTACTGTATCGAAAAATCTCCCTTGTAATATTTCCATAATAATGATAATATAAGTTAATTTCAATTTCTGTTTCATTTACCAAATGACAATATACAATAATTACTCCATAAATTTCTGATTTATAGTATGAATCCTAAAATTTTCCACTTTATTTCAAAAAGGAATTACGTGTTATATCATAAAAACAACACGTTGAACATCATCTAAACCAATTTATAGAAATATATGATTGAACCAAACATCACATCATTTGGTCCTCAATTATACAAAGCCTGATCAACTATGTATAATTTAGGAAGAATTATGTTATGAAAGGAACAATGATATTTTCAAATAATTAAATAACAATCTTCATTCAAAAGCAAGATAAAGAGCTAAAATAAACTGTTCATAATTAATACATTGAACAACCCATAATAAATACCTATCATATATCATCACCATTATGATAGGAAATCAACAAAAGTACAAGCAAGAAAACACCAATAATTCACAACAACTGATAAAAGACATCAATAGCGAAATTTTTATTAAAATCCATAAAAGTTAATACATAAACAAATAATTAGCATCGGAAGTGCTATCGTTATAATTATTACAATACAAACAAAGGAATCTTCAATAGGTTGATCCGCTATGACAAATAAGACTCCCACCAACAAAACAATAGCAAGAGCCACCACAGGATGAATCACTTTAATTATGCTGAAAAATAAATATAAACCAAATATTAAAAACAATAATTAGACAAATTCTAAAAAAAAAAACAAAACGAGTTTTATTCATTATTCGTTACAAGTACATAGAAACATAACAAGAACTTAATTCAAAACAACCCTAGCTCAAGATTTTACCCCCAGATCTTGTCGACGGTAATAGCAAGGATAGTAAGGGGTACGACGAACATCAAGATCGCGACCAAGAATCCAAAGTCTTCATCCGGAACGTACGCTAAGTAGATGGCGGCAAGGACGACATACACAATCGCTAAGATGGTTATGAGATGCGGCATTTTGATGGAAAATGAGAGGAAAATGGTTGATGGAAGGAGTGGAAATTTGAAATGGTATATATAGGCTAGAATGTGACCGTTGGGTTACTATTCCCGACCGTTGGGCACTATTTACTAGCCGTTATTTCACTGTTCATGACCACTATTTTCAATATTCACAACCCTTAAATACGTCAGTTACCTTGTCTTGTTTGGTACAAATAAATCTAACTGAATCACGTATCCTTAATTTTAGGAATAAAAAAATCTCCCGACAACTTCTGTTCGAAAATTCTTTACTCAAGTAATCACATTAAATTTGAATTTCGGGACGAAATTCAGAATGACATGTGGGTACTGTAAAACCTCGCAAAAATTCGTATAATTAACTTTGGTTAATTAAATAAATAATCTCTGTCATTATTGTAATCACCATTTTTACGGGGAAATTTAAAATTTTTTTAGTATATTAAAATGGTCACGATTACGATATTGCAAAATTCGTCAAACGACAAAACAAGTTCTCGACACAATTAACAAAATATTAATAATTCACTAATACTAATTAATATTTCCTAATCACTAAATTAACAAACCAGACCATTAATACTTGGCCCAATCACCCGTTCACTATTCACCGGCCCAATGCCACAAGCCCATTTTTTTTTTATTTATCTTAATCCTTATTTGATCGACTAACCATGCTCCAAATCACCTCGTTCATTTCTAATTTCTACACACGACATACGTATTTTATTGTCTCATTTCATTAACCTCCTAGCCAACTATTAGTGTGTCAAATCTCACGTTCATACGTTGAGTTTTGATATGTTTTTACGAGGCAAATCGTTTAGCCATCAACTAAACCAAACGTTTCATATTTAATTCAAAACTTAACCCTTTTGATTTCCGTTTGATTCTAATGGTTCCTAATAATATTTCCGAGATGATTCTATTCTCAAATGTCGAAGATGATCATGTATGTACAAGTAGTATACGATTTTGTAAATCGTACACCAAGATATATATGGTTGTCGACATGTATAAATGAGTCACCAAACAAGTACCTCAAATTTAGCTCTCACATCCTATATTATAACCATATAATTGTCCTAAGAAGCCAAGTATCATTGACATGCATAGTTCATTGTGTTCTTTGGATGATTTCAAACCATTCGATTCATTCAAATTGATACATATATACGTCCCATGCATGCACTTATTTCATTTCATTCTCATACACTTTCACATAGTAAATTTGTCCTAAAAACTACTCCTACGAGACCTGAAGTCGATTACTATATGTTTGGAAGCAAGAAAAGTGAAATCGGGTTTAATAAATACGTATAACGTTTGGGTTATACGATTAGACAAGATTTTCTTGTGTTTCACTCATTCCTACTCGACTCTTTACCACCTCTAAGGTGTTGTAAGTTATTTCAAATCATTTCCATTCACAATCCCACGTTAAATATAATCATGCACTTTGTTATTAATTGTTTCGATCCTATATAGTTCATGCATATTTTTTTTTACGTACGTATACATTTGTAGCAACACCAACGTGACTAGCCTCTATCTTGGAAGGCCTAGGAGTCACGTAACACACACACTTCACATTTATTCTCACGTTACATGCATCAAATAAATCATTTTCGAACCATAATCCATCGTATGAAATTGTACCAAAAATACTTAGTAAAATTTTCCATATTTTCAAAATATATGAACGAGCCATGTAGCCAAGAAAACGCACGCATACCTTGAAATTTAATTTAACGAGCACCATATATTATTACTCGACCTAATAGACCACCTAGAAAACTATTAGTTTCGTTTACACAACTTACAAAAATAATCACGTTTTGACACACTAAACGAGCCATATTGAATCGACAATCACAAGTTTTTCAAACCAAAACTTTCTATAAAAACTTTATATTTTGTCGAGTGGGCTTAACCAAGGCCCAATAAGATTTTACGTTTAGACAGCCCACTGGGCCCATAAAATATATTTTTGGAATCACAAAAGAAGCCCAAGTTCAAGCCCAAAACAATTTTCATGCCCTCGCCTCTAAATTTCAAAATGGGCTTTTGTTTGGTTCGAATTAAGGCCCATAAGCTAAATAAATAAGCTTTTCATAAAATAAGCTGTTGAAATAAGCTTAGCATTAATAAAATAAGCTACGGATATTTTTATAAAATTTTTGTAATCATTTTTGTAATTTTGGACTAAAAATGTAACGCGACGACATCTAAAAGGACTAAAAATGTCAAACCGAGAAAGATAAGGGCTGAAATGGTAAAAACAGAAAATATAAGTTATAAAATGACATATTATTAATTTCCAAGCTTAGATTTTAATTTTGGACAAGTAGTGGACTATAAATGTAAATTAGATACGAAAAGGACTAACGGTGTAACGCTAACGCCGTTAGTATAAAAAGTGTAAAAATTGGAAAAGGACAAGGACTAAACATAATCTATTTGACATTCTTATTTTATTTTCTATTTTACGGCAACAATCACGTCATATGCATTTTATTACGTTTTATTTATATATTATTTATTTTTACGTTAATAATATATATATATATATATATATATATATATATATATATATATATATATATATATATATATATATATATATATATATATATATATATATATATATATATATAACGATATCTAAAAAAGTTAATATTTTTAATTACGATTAAAAAGGTAAAACTACGATGGATAATTTAAATAAAGTATTTTATCATATCATGCATGATATAATAATTACACTGCACATCATCTATTCGTCATAACGAATAAATATTATTCGTTATTCGTTCGTATTTACCAAATTGTATTTGGCCAAATTCTCAGATAAATTTATTTATCAGGTTCCGTATCAAAGACGTTTCCATAATCGTTCCCATAAATCTCATCCTACTTTACTTTTCATCATTTCCAAATCAATCCAGGTGAGTCATAGCCCCATTTCCAATTATTGTTTTTAACTTATTGGGGGAGATACATGATTACATATACTTTGATAAATTGATAAGTATATGAATAAAATACATGATTCAAATCAATTTCCTAATTGATATTAAATTAATATGATTTATAATTTAAAATGTGATATATACAATACATGACAAAATACTTAATTGAAATACTGATACTCGTATGATAATGCTTCCAAATTGATTATTGTGGTATGTGATATATATATTTTACTGATGAATTACTTGACTGAAATACTGATACTCTGATGATAATGTTTTCAATTCGATTATTGTGGTATGTTATATATATATATATATATATATATATATATATATATATATATATATATATATATATATATATATATATATATATATATATATATATATATATATATATATATGTTACTGGCGAAATACTTAAACTGAATTTCTGATACTCAAACGATAATATTTTCAAACTGATTTCTGTAGTATGATACTTAATTACATGATGTTATTCTAAATGATCCCATTATTACCTTGATATTGCCTAAGTTACCTTATCGCCATAAAGTCCCTCAATCATGAGCCATTAATCACATGTAAAGTGGGCGCGAATATAGTGAGCAGCTTCGAAACCTGTTAAGGACTGACCTCCTGTCCCACTAATACTTGACGGAATGCCATTTGCAAATGGTTAGTCGTATTAGTCGTGATACACTATATTCGTAGACAAATAAGAATTGGCAAATCACCTATTATTAGAGGGCAAAATTTATCATTGATTTGATAAAACACCTCTTTTGGTTAAGCTTATGTGTCATGAGGCTTGAGGCAATATCTATAAGGAAATGTATATTTTCAACATATATTTAGATACAACTGTATAGGAATTTGACCATAATTGAATTGTATATCTGATTAAATTAGCATTATGAGTTTCCAGCTCATGTTAGGATTATTGATTCCTTACTTGATTTTGATTGAATACTTATATGATTTATTTGTGATTATAGTCGACATTACTCAATACTTGTTTCATTACTGTGTGTATTTTATTAATATTAAATATTCCTGAAATCTAACAAAATAAAGGGTTTTCCATAAAACTCTATGAACTCACCAACCTTTGTGTTGATACTTTTAAGCATGCGTATCTCAGGTAATTTAAAGGAGCAGGACAAGACACGGAGTGGGCAATTATTACTTTGATAAATTAAAATGGTGTAAAAATCAAATTTGTCATTTTTACAAGCCTTTATATCTTTTAATAAGATTTTAAATCAAATGGTTTATCTTTTTATCAAAAATATTATTTGAATGACAAATAACTTTCAAAACGCTTCTTTTAAGCCGTTTTATGAGATTAAAACTTCGATCTTCACCGTAACACCAAAATTACTTTTCCGCTGCGATAAACTTAAATTTGGGGGTGTTACATATAAAAAGTTACGACATCACAGTTAGTGCATTGCAGTTATTAAGTTACTGCATCACATTTTAAGTCACTGCATCATAGTTATAAATTTAGTGCATCAGAGACTTTTTATTCTTTTTATTTTAACCCAAACTTATATATATATATATATATATATATATATATATATATATATATATATATATATATATATATATATATATATATATATATATATCTACATTATATATAACAGGAGGCGTTACACGTAGATAAATCAACATAACGCCACCTCATTGCCATGTAATTCATTATCTGCCATGTCATCACAATTAGATGCCACCTAAGGATATTTTGATTTTGATTAAAATTCGTATATGCCACCTAAGCAGTATTTTGATTAAAATTCGTATATTAAATTAAATCCGGATTTAATTAGTGTAAAAATTAATTGTAGTGTACAGGATTCGAACCTTGGATCTTTAGCATAACATTCAAACGTTTCAACCAATGGAGCTAAGCCATTGATTGTGATCAAGGACCGAAAACAAAAATAATATACTAGACAAAAGAGCAATTTAAATTATCACTCATATCTTTTCCTTAAATATTGTTTCTCAATATTAATTTGTTTTACGTTATCTCATTCATTCTCATAACCTAGAGACGGTTTTCTACGTGTTCTTTTCCAAAACCCTATTTTTTATGTAATCATTAATAATTATGATTGTACCAGATTTTTTGGGTAAAGGGTGTTCATGCATACCAGTTAAGTAGCTTCAATTAGGTTAATTAATGTGTTCATGCATCTTTTGGCTTCTGTTGGTGTTGGTTTTTTTCGTTATGAATTCTTGCTAATCTGATACGTGTATCTCTTCTACAGACTTCCAGCTACCACCGCCTCTTAAGTCTCAACTCACCGGCACTCTACTACCAAGATCTATGAGAGTTATGGTCCAGTAACCCAATGACAATAAGAGGCTGTCTGTATCTTTTTGAGATTATTTTTAAGATTTATTATATTTTTGTAAGTTTTTTGTTTCGATTGCATACAACTGACTAAAAAAATAATCTATTTTTGTTAACAATGATTTATGAATCTCATCACCTTAATAGTACTTTTCTTCCTCTTCCCTACAGAACTTGGTGATGGTTTCACTTTCCAAGGAGGTTAGCAGCATCGCCTATTGCATTGTATTTATTTTTTAAAACACACTTATAAGGTTGTCAATAAAAATATAACATGTATCGTCAGATTTTGCAGTTCTTTAATGATGTTTCGGTGAACTTAATTCCATACAACTTGCATACAAGTCCATTTTGACAGTAAGCGCTGAATGTTTTTGAGATAATGAGTCTTCTGTTATGTAAATCAACATTTTAAGGAAATTCTAGCTCTATATAACCAGGTATGTTTATTATATAATCTGTTGTGAATTCTAATAGTAAGTTCAATAACAATACCCTAAATATTGTTCAAATATATTAATACCTTTTTGTTAAAGGTTAGGTCATTTTTTGATGAGAGTTCACATGAAGATTCTTCATCTAATGAAGAATAGCCCTAGAAGAAAAAAAAACGAAGGTTTTATTCTCAAAAATATCATAAATTTCACTAAAAGAGATAATTATTGAAGGAGAGAATTAACACGCCTATAGTTATCCCGTTTATTACGTACGAAATTAATCTACATTCTCTTCTATGCCTAACGTGTGATGATGTGGTGGAAGCATTGGATCATGGCATAGTGTTGCATCTAGACTCTAGAAAGCTTAAAAGTGCGGGAGGAAGTATTTTCATGGTGGGTGTGGGCTTGGTTCAAATGCTCACAACAAAGGAGTTAATTAAATTATTGGTGATTTCAGACCTTTTGGGGAGAACAAAAAGAACGGTGACGTAAATTTGTTATGTTTCCCACACCTCTGGGACAGATGTGTTTCGGCCCGTTTTTGACAACTGATCCCTATGTGGCACAATAAAAAGGAGTTTCAACCAGATGTCAATAGGTGATTTACATTTATGTTACATACGTTGTAAGGATTTAGATACATTCCAATGGACACTCATTTATCCCTTTATGTCCCGGTCATTATAGGTGAGCGGTGTATGGAAGGACGCCAGCCAACAACAGATCCTGAAAGATTGTCTGCACCGGCATCATCGCGCAGGCGTAAGTAACATGTTATTATTTTCTGTGTTATTTGAATTTTTGTAAATGCCTTCATGAAATAGTAGTAGGATGCCTGCTCTATAGGATTGTTCAAAAAGAATTTATTATCCTGTTAAGCCTTTGTTGTTATTGCAGGCGTATTAGAACAAGGACAACGCACTGCCATTCTATGCAGGTTCATCCACATCACAAATGGTTGTGCCATCTACTTTAAGGATGGACAGGACATGCACATGTACGGCATATACAATAGTACCAGGTTTGTTTTTCAAGTTTTACATCAGCTTTACAAATATTTTGCTGAAACTCATGATCACGTGAGATCTTTAATATGAAAGTGTCGACTCAAAACTTTTGTTAAGTGTATATGCATCCTGCAGTATCGTCGTAACATCCATTAACATGGTACTTGATCTGTCATGTTATTGTCATTGAAGGAATATCATGTCCAGCTTATTCACTTCGCTTTGATTCTCGAAGGAGAATGTGATTCTATATCCATTTCTATGAAAGACTTTCAGCTATTGATTTCTATGTTGAGTGAGTTTTTTTTGGCATTAACCTTATGGTAGCAATTTTGGGAAGGTTCGGTAACAGGTCTGGGTTAGAATTGGTAATCTTTGACAAAAAAGATGGTCACTTATAAGATTATAATCAGGTTTACATCCGAGGTGGGATGTGAAACCCTAAAATGTTATGCAATCTCACACAAAAACAGGTAATTCAATTTACTAATTTATTGAATTTATCATATTACAATAAGTATCACGTTTGTCTTCAATTTTAGTTATGCATGCAGTTTAAATCGGTAATCGGTTGTTATGATTTTGCAACAAAACTTTGGTCAGTTTATGGATATCTATGTTTTCTTCATGACTTGTGATATGTATAATTTACACGCTGCCCATGTTTAATTTGCACAAATAAACATACTTGTGCTTGAGAGATGCACATGAACGAAATTTATCCAACCAAAGGGAGGACTTAAGAGAATGGGAGAGGAAGTTACAAGAGGGAGAGGAAAAGCTGGCTGAGGTTCGTCGACTGCTCAACTAAAGGGAAGAGCTTGCGAATGATATTGATAGAGTATTTAAACAGAAACAACTTGATCTTGAAGAAGCACAGAAGCGGATAAATGTGGCTAATTCGGAGTTGAAAAATAAAGAAGATGATATTAGTACCAGGATCGAAAACCAAGCTTTGAAAGAGAAGGTTTTTCATCGTTAGGCTTTTGGTTGATTGATATCTTAAAGTTGTCTCTTAGGTTTGAAGGTTCGTCTATATTTCGTTTAACCTTTATGGTAGCTTTTGATTGCAGGTGTATACAAGCTTTTCTAAACTATGATGGACTCACAGTAGCAGAACAAAAAGGTATGAGGAGTCGCAGGAATGTCGAGATTAACAAAACAGGTCAGATTATTCTGCTTGCCACTTTTTTTTTTTAAAAGCTTCCCTGCATAAATTATTCATTCGGTAAGTAGTATTATATATAGATAATTCCGTCAGTATAATAAGCGTATGCCATGTTTTTTATAGTAACATTACAATGATTATTGATATCAACAAAATTCCTGCAAATATCCAATGCGATAAATGCTTATAGGATTATTAATAAATGGAGCTGCAAGTATTGTGTGAAATGGATTTTAACGTTCACAAGTCATATATATTAACAAGCATAAGGTAAGGGTGTCCATGAGGCAATATTAGTGGCTTCAAAAGGTGTGGTGAAGCATGCTGATAGTTGCATGGTAGTATTGGTTGAAACGTAGAAGAAGGTAACTTAGCTAAGCGAAACGGTAAAAAAATAGGCTCATTAATCTGAAGTTTCCAAAATATACCTCATGGACACTTCTTTCACTCTTATTCATATGAAGGTACATTAATCTCAAGGCCAACGTTTGCTTCTGTTTAAACATGTTTTGATAGTGGGACCAGTAATTTGTTAAATTTTTTGGCCTATGAAGTTGTAAAAATGAGGTAAGGTTTGGTTTATTATGATTAATAGTGCTTTATTCTTCATTTGATCTGCTTATAAGTTAAATACTTGAATGGTTATGGAGAAAATTACACATTTGGGTAAAACTTTTTCAACCTTTTATGCACGTTTTGAAATTGACTTGATGCGATGAGGTTTTACGATGAATGATTCAGGTTTTTATTTCTTGCAGGTTCTTTTGTATTGGGAAGTATCGACGTAAGGTACTAAGATGTCCTAAGTCGTCACTCGGCACCATATTCGTGGTTCAGGTAATTTCATGTTCGCTTTTCAAATCGAATTGTGTTCCTTTAATTTCTGAATAGTTATATTTGGTTGCATTTTTAAACAACAATTATTCGACTAAAAGACAAGGATAACGCAGATCATGGAATATAAAAGTTTACGTTTTCATTTTGTGCATCCTGAAGGAGGAGTTGCTGGCCGGCAACAGCACTTGGACTTTAACCAAGACAGATTGCTACATGCTGATACGCGTTAAGCAAAT
The DNA here is from genome assembly GCA_030686995.1 of Artemisia argyi. Taxonomy (NCBI): domain Eukaryota; kingdom Viridiplantae; phylum Streptophyta; class Magnoliopsida; order Asterales; family Asteraceae; genus Artemisia; species Artemisia argyi. Next base: position 120,841,401 of record CM060697.1, on the reverse strand, counting down.
TTTGGGGATAAAGAATTAAGGCGATGGAGAGTGAACTCAATTTAAAAAAATGGGAAAAGCACAGTCGCTGCAAAAACAATGTGAACTTAGAAAGCTTATCGAAAAGGTAAGGCTTACCACATTTTCGAATGTTGGGTTATTAAATGTGATTACTAAGTTGATTGGGTTTTATAAATTTTTGTTTATTTACGATATGATATCAAAGTATTTGAGGCAAACTGATGCACTATATGTAAATTCTTAATCATTTTTTGTTGCAGTCATTGGACCATGATGCTCGAAAGTGGATGGCACCAAAAAAACGAGCTAAGTTTACCAGAGCTGTTCTGAAGCAAAAAGGGGTTTGTTCACGTCATGACTTCACATAATCAAAAATAGTTACTAAACTGCATCTTCTATTTTTTTTTTTTTTTTTTAATTTGACTGTATACTTCGAATGTTCTAGATCGTCCAGGCTGCCTAAAGATAAACTGAAAGACGAACAGCTCTCTAAAGATAGGATTAGAGCCCAGAAAGTGCAACATTTCGAAGACCCTGTGCCTCCTCTAAAGCGAAGGTATGTGTTTGTTGTCGACTTAGGTTACGCTAGGATCAGGCCACTATAAAAATTAGTATAGGGTGTGCTTGACCAAAATTTCAAACGGCTGTTGGTACCATATGTTCCATATTTTAACCGTTATGTTATCCTTAAGGCATTGTAGGACTTAATATAGTCAAGTTGATTAAATACAAGATGTCCAAATAAATATATTGCTTCAATATATACAGGAAATTGTGTGGGGTTTTTCGTCAGATTTCAAAACATATACGTGTTTAGCATGTTTGTGAAATTACTTAGGAGTCCAGAATTATGCAATATTACATACTTACTTCCCTGTATTGCTGTCGTAATGGGTTCATAAGGTAAGCAACTTTGTGTTCTGATAAAGACTTTTTATTGCCTGTCTTGGGTTCATAAGGTAAGTAAGTTTGTGTTTTCTATATTTCTGTCGTAATGGGTTCACAAGGTAAGTAAATTTGTGTTCTGATAAAGACGTTTTGTTGCATGTATTCCCTTTTTTCAGGTTTATAATATTGATATACTTAACTCTTTCATGCCACTTTTGATAAATAAAATATTAGAAGCGTTGATGGCTTCGTACATTGCAAGAAAATATAGGTGACGGGATGATGAATAATTACAAAATCTGTATTTTAAAACAACTTGAATGAAGTGATTATAAATGTTTCTTAAAAGTTATGTTTCTATGTTTTTAGTAAAACTTGGGTTGGTTCAATGGGTTGCTTTTGAGGTTGCTTCAGTTGGTTGGTTAGCTGTTGATTCAATGAGTTTGTTCACCGGGTTGGTTCAGGGTGGGGGTTCAGGGTGTGTGTTAATTGGGTAGGTTCAGTGGGTGTGTTTGTTCACTGCGTACAATATTTCAACTAAATATTATATGTGGGATACTCTTCTTTGATGCAGATGGCTCGATGGTGTTCCGTCTGGATGCATTGTTGCCAGGGATCGGCTTGGTGATTGTTCACATCCAATAGTTAGGCACCACTCAAGATTGCAATTGAATAAAGTTCTCATGATTTTGCAGGTACATTTGATAGGATTCTGTGTTAAAGGATCATTGATTTTGGTCTATGAATTTATCAAAAATGGAAATTTGATTTAACATTCACATGGCTCCTGAGGTAAGGAGACGAAAAATACAAGAATACTCTTTATAATAATATGGCACCAACATTCCATACACCTGACATGTTGAAAATCTGTGAAATTCACTTTGACTTCACATGACGTCATTTTTTGACAGCCCAGCCCAAAAAAAGACCCGCGAAAACCAGGTTTTCTTTTCTTTTTTACAATAACAATCGCCATTGCAAAATGCTACGCATGTTGTCTCCAATCAGTTGTTGGTCCATAAATATGAACCAGAATAAGGCACTAAGGGTAGCAAGCAATAAGCAACTTTCGGGCCAACGCGTATCTGAGTTGGATTCGGAGGAGAGGACTTTATATGAAAAAAGTGCAAGGGAAACATTGCCTTCCATATATTGTCCTTAGGAGAGGCATGTGGGTCGGTTTTTACAAAACAAGTGCTTTATATAATTAAGCTAAAATAAAAGCAATCCTTAAAACTACTTATTATGTTTGGTTTCTTGCATTTGATAAAATGATCGGGTTTAAGACCTCTTTGCTTATCCAAACACCCCTTAATGAACATCAAGTGCAGTAAGAAAAACTATGAATGTCCCAACAGATATTCGGTTTGAGGTAGATATATTCTTGTGAATTGTAAGCTGTTAAAATGATGAATGATGTTAATAAGTAGGCCATGTACACATAAATAAACAATTATATTTTTCCACCTAATGAACACTCTTTACTTAATTAGTTAAATGAATGGCATTATTAAATTTTAGTAACTAAGTAGCCATGGCATCATTTAGATATTTTGTAAGATATATAACCTTTCACCATTTGATTTTAACTTCAAAATGAATGTCGTGTGTCAACTTTAGGAACTTGATGAAAATGTTGCCTATGACTGTAGTAATTATGCTATCAAATGATGATAGTACTGGGGTGCTCACAATATTCAAATTAAGTGTTTCGATAATATAGAGATGCAAAGGAAATCAGTTTTGGCATTTTTACAGGATTCAAGATTCTTCATTGACATGGGAACAACATCAAGATATGTAATGGGGCTCCAAGAAGGTTATTGGTATTGGATTATTAGATAGTCATTCATGTTAATATAAAAAGTGCAAACATATACTGTTTCGGAATGTATAAACTAAAATTGTGCCTCCCAGTTTGCAGATTTCGTATTATTAAAGACGAGCTGCAAGCCAACAATATATCAAAGTGATCACATATGAGTATCTAAGAAGATTTATAATTTTTTTGATTTTACTTACTTTTGTGGTAAAGATAAACACACTGTTATAAATTTAATTTACTCGTCTGAATGAATCTTTGTTTGATGTTTTATTGAACCAGATTAATGAAGATAGAAGAGGATGAAAATTGACTTTATTTGATGAAAGTTACAAAGATAAAAATTACGGAGACAACAAATTCACATGTGTTTCATGGATTATTATGCATGAGCACAACTCAAGATAGATGTCGTTAATATAAGACATTCAAGATATAGATGTTCGCAAACAAACATACATGCACCTGTACATACATCATTGTATTTTATCTATATCATTTTATTTGATTTAATCGAATTAGATATTATATGATGATGAAATTTGAATTAGTGTTATATTGCCAAAAAAAATCATACGTGAATCGTTCTTATCTTCTATGCATTCCCTTTTCGCATTTGAGTTTATTTTGTAGTATACGTTGTTCTTGCGGGCCACTTTGTAAATTCGTAGTGGTTTTATAAGATTGATGTTAAAAAATTAATGGCTCATATATTATGGTTACACCAACATTGAAATAACTTGGTCGATAGCGTGTTTGAGGTCATATAATATTGAAAAGCTTTCTTTGAACATGTCTACTTTTCAAAATTAAAATAAAATAATAAAAATAAAAATAAAATGTTAACGCACTTCTTTTGCTAAACTAAACTAAGATAACGATGTTTATAAGTCGCCCGCCCAACAGGAAAGCTTATATCAATTATGGTCCTTAGCACTTTTGAGAATAAGATGGCGTAAAAATTTAACAGTAAACAAATCACTATTGCAGTGTGTCTTTATGGGGCTGTTTGCAGTAATGGGTCAAACTGACGCGCTTTAATGAAATGTGCCGGCTTTCAAGGTTCTGGAATGAAGGTGTCAATCAGGAATCTTGGCCCATCTAAGATTTTGCAAATGCAACGTTCATGTCAATAATTTTGTAAGCACGAAAGTTGTCAAGCTTTATATTTTCTCTCAGATTCGAAAAACGTATATTTCTATTCAAACGTAATATATAATGTTGCAGTAACAGGTCAAAGTTGAAGGTGCCAATCAGGCATCTTGGCCCATCTATGACTTAGCAAATGCAACATTCATGTAAATAAGTTTGTAACACGAAGGTTGTCAAGTTTTATATCTTCTCTCATATTCAATAAACATATATTTCTTTTCGTTTTTAACCAATTCAATATATTATTTAATATGTTTATATTGATTTTCGTTATTAATCCATTCAAGATATGAATTATGGGCATTAGGCATTTTGAAAAAAAAATAATTGTTTAAATTGGAAAAAACGAATACACCATCGTGGTGTGTTTCCAAATAACTATCCATATAAGAAAACGTAAAACATAGCCGCCCATACTAACATTTCTTCAGTGGTCGGTGATGGGTATGTTTCTTAAGCATTCGGTGCCCGTCAAGAAAAGTCGTATAATTCTTCAGAGATCAAAAGTATATCCTTATTAATTCCCATCCGCAAGTATTCTTCATTCTTAATGAAAAAAAAGCGTTTACATACTCTTAACATTTAAGCTCGATTTTTTTTTTTTTTTTTTTTTTTTTTTTTTTTTTTTTTTTTTATGTATGACCCTTTTTCTTTAAACATTTACACTTTTCGACCATTTTTTACCATCCTTCTTTCGTTATGATAAAATATGCCAACGATAATTAAAACTAAAAATAAAAATTAACAAATCCATAATTTAAACTTTTCAAGACTTACAAATATATATACAAATAAAATCACATGTCTAATGCGAATCACAAAACATGCCCGCCCATCGGGCGGGCTTTGACCACTAGTATATATATATATATATATATATATATATATATATATATATATATATATATATATAGAAGGGTACCCGCGCAATGCAGCGGCGGGTACCTTGTGATTAAATTTTGTGGTGAGTAAATGTTGTTCATTTATACATTATTTCTAACGATAACTTTACGAAAGAATGATAATTTTTAATTGAAATAACTATAACCCATAATAATTCAAACTATTTGATCTCCAAATAAACATGTAAGAGAGATATGAAATAGTTGTAGATTTATATGTTAGATGCGATTACACGTTTTTAATAATCATTATTGATAATAACTAACTTTTAGCGGTTACAAGTATTAATATGGTGACATTTTTTTTTCTCATTAAAAATCACATTTATTTCATTAATATGACATGTTATAAATTTTGACCAAGTAAATTACATTTAAGTTTTTATAGCTTTCTTTAATAAGAAATGTTTTTGGTCTTAAGAATTTTAAGACTTCCTCTTTTAGAATGTCCTAAATGCTTTATAAATGAGTATATATATATATATATATATATATATATATATATATATATATATATATATATATATATATATATATATATATATGTTCATTTTAATCAATTGTCACTGTCCATAACTTTTATTTTATTTATGAACATCATAACTATCAACTAAGTATACAAATAAATTTATCACATGTTTTAAGCAAAAACAGCTACCGTATCGAGTTTTTTTGTTTTTTTTGTTTTTTTTTTTTTAATTATTTGAATTTGAATTGTCTAGTTTAGTTATAAATTGTTGTATAGGTTTAAATTGTATACGAGGAATGGTTTAAATTGTGGTTTTGTATTGATCCTACTCTTTATAACGCGTTGCTCAATAAATGTTCAAATGTCGTGTCATTATTTTTCCAAAAGCATGAATCTTCAGCTTAATATTCGAAAATAAAGGAGCATGAAATAGAACTGGAGAAACTAAAGCTTGGAAAGAAAGAAAGAATAGAAGAAAAGCGGCTTGCTCAACAACGGGAAAGTGAAGAACATAAGCTTGTACATTAGAGACAACAACTTGAGTTTCAACTTTAACAACATGAATGACAAAAACAATAAAAAATTGAGAAAGAAGCGCTACAAGTTTGACTATTAGTTTAAGTTTGTTTTAATTTTTATCGTAATATTTTTTTATTTTAGTTGAATTATTATTGTAATGTTTATTTAATTATGAAAGAAATTTTAATTAAAAAAAATAGTTATGGTCGCCATTGCAAATTATGATTTGTGTGTAGTTTTGGAGAGAAAGTTGAGTTGACGTTGATATAACGAAGATGACCCTATAAAATTATGGTCACCATATTTCCATCGGTCTTTATCTCACACAAGAAACATGTGTTTAAAAAAACATAAACAATGACAATTATTCATTTGTCTTCCACCTCAGCTCTATGTAGCAGTACTTATATTCGGCCGATACCTTTATTTCTCTTGCCTGCATGCGCGGCCCTAGGAAGGGGACAAAGAGTCGCGATCCCGCGAAGATTATCCAAAATCTAGGGACCTAAACATTATACCTCCTCGGCAAACAAAACTAACCACTGACTCCAACAGACAGTGATCATCAAATTTCAGGTAACTAAATGCAGCAAACCAAAATCATAAAATGAAACTATTAAAACCCGCCAAAATTATATTAAAAACAGTTGGAATCATATTCATAGCCTTATCATTCTTCTACGTTGGTAAACACTGGTCCAACTATTATGACTACCAACAATATATCTTCTTCAATTCATATTCAAACACACCTTCAGTCTCACTTTCACCTAATGACAACAAGTCATTTGACTTAACCACATTGCCAATGGCGCCGCCGCCACCATCTATGACGGCGCCGCCACTTCAAATGTCCAGGGTGGCGGATAATGGCGGGCCGTCAAAGGCGCCGCCGCCGGAAAATGTGGTGGCGGCGCCGCCAGTTCTGGTGGAGGCTGTGCAGAGGTTAGGGGTGGTGGATGAGAACGGGGTGATGAGGGATGATTTTGAGGTGGGTGTGTTTGATGTGGAAGTGGTGGAGATATGGGGTAACGAGAGTGAAGTGGCTGAAGGTGGTGGTGTGAGGGTCAAGGTTGGGAGGTTTAAGGAGTGTGCGGTGAGTATGAGGGAGTATATTCCGTGTTTGGATAATGTGGTGGCGGAGAAGAACGGGGAGTTTGAGCGGCATTGTCAGGAGAAAGATAAGGGGTTGGATTGTTTGATGTCAACGCCAAAAGGATATAAGGCACCAATTCCGTGGCCGAGGAGTCGTGATGAGGTAGTTTGTGTTTTTATGTTTATTGTGAATTTGGATATAGTTTTATTGTGATTATCAATACGTGAATAAGTAGTAGTATGATCTGGCCAGGATAATGCATTGTGAGTCAAATAACATTATGGTAATTTGTAATAATCGAGTTTCAAACTTTCAATATCTGTGCAAATATGCATTTTTGTATGGAGACCTTGAACAATAAACCTATAAACATAGTGCAAGGAAAATGTGATTCATAGTTTCGTACGAGGTTATGTATTTGAATGATGGTATAGACGTTAGTGGTGCAAATGGCGGCTTTGTAGTGATGGTTATGTGTTTGGAACTTATTACAGGTGTGGTATAACAACGTACCACATGCACAGCTAGCTGAATATAAGGGTGGTCAAAATTGGATTGTTGTATACAAAGATAAATTTAGGTTTCCTGGCGGTGGAACACAGTTCATACATGGTGCAGATCAGTACTTGGATCAAATTTCAAAGGTATAAATTGCTTTTCTTTTATCGATCTAGTTGCAAAACAGCTGGTTTACGTATTTGTTGTTTGGCGTGTGTTAATAGATGATCCCAGCCATTGCATTTGGGCGTCAAACCCGGGTTGTATTAGACGTTGGATGTGGTGTAGCAAGTTTTGGTGCATATTTAGCTTCACGGAATGTACTCACTATGTCTGTAGCTCCAAAAGATGTACATGAGAATCAGATTCAGTTTGCATTGGAGCGTGGTGTGCCTGCAATGGTGGCAGCTTTTGCAACAAGGCGACTGCTTTATCCTAGCCAGGCTTTTGATTTAATTCATTGCTCAAGATGTAGAGTTAATTGGACTCGTGATGGTAAGCTTTCATGGGTGATTGCAAGTAGCTATATCAAATTGATGTCCTCTATTATGTTTCTGCGTAACATGAAATCAGTGACCACTTCACATTATTTTAAGTTTCTACTACTTTTTTTTTTTTTTTTCCTCTTTATCATGTTAGGCCTAGATCCACGACTTTAGCCTGCGCAGCATGTTAATTATCACAATTCCCACATTCCTTAAACAAAAATCTGTTAATCTATTTGCAATGTGATTAGTATTGGTTGATTGCCATGTAGCTTGTCGATGAGGGGAGAGGACAATAGTTTTGTTTCCAGACTTGGGTATGGGTGTGGAATTCATTTTGCATTGTGTTCAGTCATGTGCGTTAGTTAAAGATCAAAACTTGACTCATTAATGGATGAATGGGCTGTTTCGGGTTATGTGTTATCGCTAAGGATCAAACAGGTAAAAACAATATGGCTTAAAAGGAAGTGGATCTCATGGATCTCATGGGTTGTATAATTATTGCTCAAGACTTCCTAAATTTTTGACTTCATAAAAATTGATAGTCGAAAATCAAAATAGTCTAATTTCTTTCCCCATGTTTGATACACTAATTATCTATAATATTTTTTCTGGAAAATGCTGTTTCTGGTCAACTTTAAACAACCTGGATTTGACCTGTTTACCGCCCGCTCATTTTGCCACTTCTAACATTAATGCATATTAGTAAAATAGCTTTACAGTGAACTACTTCTGGGGGTACTTTTTGGCTCCCCAACCAACTTGTACGCTTGTTCTTTTGACCATACATGTGCATAAATCTGTTTTATAAGTACTATTTTTGAGTTTCTACCCCTCACATGTTGATAGTTCTCGTTCCTGTTTTACAAAAAACCAAAGTTATCCAAAATGGGGCATGTCTAAATTTACTCACTTTTCTATTTGTGTTGCTATGTAGATGGAATTTTGCTGCTTGAAGTCAATAGATTGCTTCGGGCGGGAGGATACTTTGTCTGGGCAGCACAGCCAGTTTATAAGCACGAACCGCTCCTAGAAGAACAATGGCAAGGTAACTTAGCTAGTCTGCTGTTAGAATGTTTTATAAAAGTTTTAAATGTCTACGTGGAGATAACTATACTCTCTCGGCTTTCAGTTATTCTTGCTCAGTTAGTATTACTTGACTAAGATCATGTAAAATGTGCAGTATGCCTTCAAGACAGGAAACCTAATGCACTTATAAATATGAACCTACGTTACTGTGATACCACAAACTTCTGAATCTCTGTTGTAAGCATAATCTTTTTAAAAAAAATCTAAATATGTGATAATGTTGCTAATCGAGCCTGCTAAAACAGTTATGGTACCAAATTACTGACCTGTTAGGAGTGGTGGTGTAACTGTTGAACTGGAGGACACTACTAATGGTGCTAGTAAGTAGCAACTCTAGATCTTCTGTCAGCTCAGTTTTTTTTACCAGAATAATTCTTGATAGTTTTTTAACCAATTTTCAGATTAAAATGACTTTTGAGTGCAAGACGTCTCTGTAGTGCTTTTGATTAGGTGCAAACATTGTCTGATCCATGAGGGTTAAAAGTCCAAGGCTCTAAGCATTTCTCAGATCTTATGTTTTACTATATGCTAGCTGGTCTCTGTTAGAGGTGGCAGTTTCGACTCATTTACTTATGAATCGGCCGATTCGTGTTATGTATGATCTCTAACGAGCTGAACAGCTAAATTCATTAATCTTAAAAGGAAATGAATCAAAAGTCACCAAAGTTATTTTTACTGATAAAAATCTTCTAAATCGTCTTTCAGAAATCGTATATGACACACATATCAATAAAAAGTATGTTTGTTTAAAAAAAGAGTGTATTTTGTGGAGAAGTGTGTCGGATTAAAACGGAACGACTCTTCAACCAGCGCCAAAATTGCGTGTTTTGACTCGTTATCCAACACTCTCGACCCACCCATTTTGGCATCTCTAGTCTCTTGCAATTGACTGCAATGATAAATCTGTTTACATAAGACCGTTTTTATTTTTCTTTCCAGAGATGATCAACCTTACAAATAATCTTTGCTGGAATCTTGTGAAGAAGGAGGGATACATTGCAATATGGCAGAAACCCCTTGACAACAATTGCTATTTAAGCCGTGATGCTCAGACCCAACCCCCATTGTGTGATAAGGAGGATAACCCAGACGATGTTTGGTAAATTTCTGCTCATATTGTAATTATTCTGAATTATTGTATGCCTTTTTCATGCATGATTACAATTTCTTTACCAATTATGTCTTACGTAGTCCTATCTGACTCTCGATTATATTACTTTATCGAATTTATAGGTATGTTAATCTAAAGCCGTGTATCGCTCCACTGCCTGAGGACGGGTCTGGAGCAAACATTACCACATGGCCTGCAAGGTTGCATAATCCTCCTGAGAGGCTCCAAAGCATAAATATTGATGCATTTGTATCTAGAAAAGATCTCTTTAAAGCAGAATCAAAATATTGGAAAGAAATAATAGATACTTCGTTAGAGGGTAATATATTTATGTTTAGGATCATCTCCTTTAAAAATAGCTTACGCTGATGGTTTTCATAAATGAAAGTATTGTTATTTGTGTGTCCTGTCAGTTTATTTAAGTTGGCTAATATTGAGGTTTGAAGTGAAAAAATTTGTTTGTTTAAGAAAAAATTTGTTTGTTTAAGCAATTCATGATACTAGACGAGTACCGGTCGGCATATAGTTTTAGTGAATAAATAAATAAATAAATAAAATTATGGGTTATAAGCAGGGTTCTAAATAGCGCGCTAGAGCGGCGTCATAGCGCGAGGCGTGAACTCCACGTTATGAAACAGGTCAAGGCGTCGTCTCTAGGCGTAACGTGCAATAAAGCGTGATAAAGTGCGCTATAGCACAAGGCGTGGCGCCTTTTTTTGAAGTTTTTAAGATTTTATTTTATTTTTTAATTTTTTTAAAGAGATTTATTGGACTTGAGCTTATTTACAAGTATTTATTCGGGCTTAGTAAATCCATAACTGAGTTTTAAGCCTGTTAGCTAACTAATATGACAACTCTATAAATTTTTTTTGCCGCTTTGAATCACGCCTTAAAAACGCTATAACGCAACGCCTCACGTTAAAGCTTGAGGCTTGGTTATGCCGCTACGCCACGCTTCACGTTATTTATAACCTTGGTTATAAATGAAAAATAATAAAAGTTTGAGGATTTGAAAATTAAACATAATGTTTTGAAATCCGGTTCGACCCGGGTGGTTCAACCGGTTGAACCGTTTTAGTCGAAAAAAAGGTCAAATTAAACCGGGTCAACCAACCGAGTTGGGTTAAAAAACATGTCATATTATACCGGGTCAACCCACCGATTTTAAGCGACCCGGGTCAACTCGGTTTTCGATGTGTATTAATAATTCTTTTCGAGAATAGTGTTAAGGACTTCTTAAAATACTTAAAGTTTTTGCTTTTTCACTTTAAAGGTTTTTCCAAGTATATAGATAGTGTAAAAACTTTCCTAAAATACTTTAAATTTTCAGTTTTTCACTTTTTTACTTTAAAAGTTTTTCCATTATATGTAGTATAAATAGACTAGTGTTATTTATTTATTTATTTATTTATATACATATTTTGAAATAAGAAATGCAAATAAGGTTAATATGTTCATTTTAACCAATTTTACTGCCTATAATTTTTATTTTTATTTATTTAATTTTAATTATTATTATTATTATTATTATTATTATTATTATTATTATTATTATTATTATTATTATTATTATTATTATTATTTTTTTTTTTCTGAACATCATAACTAAGTATCTCACAATCTATATACAATAAATTTATCTCAAATGTTTTAAGCAAAAAATAACTATCTAATTAAGAATTCTCCATCCATATTTAGTACTCCCTCTTTTCAAAACAAATGTTCATTTATTTTATTTTATTTTTTGTCACTGAATATTATCCATATTGTATCTCAATCAATAAAGAAAAGTTTAGTGGATCAAGATGATATGTGATCGGTTGGACCCAACGCCTTTGGTCTAGTAGTATGTGAATCCTCCACTAACCTAGAAGTTGTGGGTTGAAGCCTCACTGAATGCATTTGTGAGATATGTGATATAGGTGTGCAAAAAGTTATCGTTTAAAAAAATAAAATAAAATATGATCGGTTAAGATTATATAGTCACTAAAATATCTTCAAACTTTATGCAATATTTTGAGACGGAGATAGTAATAAACCAAACTTTACCAATTAACTAGTCAAAAAACGTCAATTTATAAAGAAAACAAATACCCACTCCGACCCACAATAATTGTCTCATGATAAAAAAAACAAGGTAAAAAAACATAATAATTAATATATATATATATATATATATATATATATATATATATATATATATATATATATATATATATATATATATATATATATATATATATATATATATATATATATATATATATATATATATATATACTAGAAAGGTGCCCGCGCGATGCGGGGACGGATTGTTGGGGTGAAGAGGAGGGAGGTGAGGTGGTGGAAAGTGGTTGTTGGGGTGGTTGTTGAGGTGGTTATAAATTGTTGGGGTGATTGTTAGGGGTGGTTGTTTCCATAATTAGTAAGTAAAAGTCTGAATTTTTAAGTCTTTCTAATTATAGAATAGTCCCAAATACATTATATAGTACTAGAAAGGTGCCCGCGCGATGCGGGGGCGGATTGTTAGGGTGAAGAGGAGGGAGGTGGGGTGGTGAAAAGTGGTTGTTGGGGTGGTTGTTGAGATGGTTATAAATTGTTTGGGGTGGTTATTGAAGTGGGTATAAATTGTTGGGGGTGATTGTTAAGGGTGGTTGTTTTCATAATTAGTAAGTAAAAATCTGAATTTTTAAGCCTTTCTAATTATAGAATAGTCCAAAATACATTATATAGTAGTATAGACTAGAACGGTACCCGCCCAATGCGGCGGCGGGTACCCGTGACTATATTTTGCGTTATTTGGTTATTCGGTTATTCAGTTACACATTTAGTTGTTTTTATGCTTTATAAGTAGAGATGGTTAAGCCAAATAATTTTTGTTTGAACAACCAACCTGCTTCCTAACAAACTTCTTAACCAACTTGTTTCATAACCAACCTGCCTTCTAACCAATTAATTTTGAAATCCTTCCATAATAAGCAAATAAAAATCTGAATTTTAAGTCTTTCTAATTATAAAATAGTCCCAAATGCATTATATACTAGTATATATATATATATATATATATATATATATATATATATATATATATATATATATATATATATATATATATATATATATATATATATTACCTTTTTTACAAAATGACAGTTTTATTTTTAATTAATTAATTACTACTTTTAAGATTGGTAATAACAATATCAAATAAGGTAATATATTAATTTATATCAATTTTTTATATTTTATTTTTATTTTTAATAGTGAATAACTAATTTGAAACATTAAAATAAAAGAGGAGATGCTACAAGCATATAAAAACATTCACAAAATTCTTTACAAAATGACGTATGAGGCGGTGAGAAACTAATAAAATCCACCTATAAGTTGTGTGACTAAGTGTGGAAGTAAAAAAGAAACCAAACTTTTCCTTTACCTATATTTTTTTAGAAACGAATTACAACAAGTATACAAAACCAAACAAGCAACCACCATCAATCACAAACCCAAAAACCCCCAAATCTCCAACCACCCACCACCGTCCAATTTCACATGCCAACCCAAAATTAGGTCACCACCACCAAAAATGACGTCACCATCACCATCCACCACCAATTCAAAATCAATAAACGAATCAATAAACGGCTCACACGACTTCACAATCCGCGGCTACTCACTCGCCAAAGGCATGGGACCCGGCAAATACATCTCCAGCGACACTTTCACCGTCGGTGGTTACGATTGGGCTATTTACTTTTACCCTGACGGTAAAAACGCCGAGGATAACGCTACTTACGTCTCCGTTTTCATCGCCTTGGCCAGCGATGGGACCGATGTTAGGGCCTTGTTTGAATTGACTTTGCTTGATCAAAGTGGCAAAGGGAAACATAAAGTTCATAGTCATTTTGATCGCGCGCTAGAGAGCGGGCCTTATACGTTGAAGTATAGAGGAAGCATGTGGTACGGCTTCGTTATTGTCGAGTTTTTAGATATTGTGGATTAATTTGTGGATTATGTTGTGTACTAGTTGAATTGTGTGAATTGGTAGTGTTTTAGATAATGTGTAGTATGCGTAATTGTGTGAATTTGAATTGGCTAGTTTAGTTATAAATTGTTGTTATACGAGGAATGGTTTAAATTGTGGATTATGTTGTGTACTAGTTGAATTGCGTGAATTGGTATATGTGTAAATATGTGGATTCGTAGTATGTTGAAATATCGTGGAAGAATGTGGTATGATTTAGTTAGTTCGAGTTTTTTTTGGTTATTAAGTATTTGAATTTGAATCGTCTAGTTTAGTTATAAATTGTTGTATAGGTTTAAATTATATACGAGGAATGGTTTAAATTGTGGATTATGTTGTGTACTAATTGAATTGTGTGAATTGGTATATGCGTAAATGTGTGGATTCGTAGTATGTTGAAATGTTGCGGAAGAATGTGGTATTGATTTGGTTATTTCGAGTTTTTGTTGCTATTAAGTATTTGAATTTGAATCGTCTAGTTTAGTTATAAATTGTTGTTATTGGCTTAAGTTATATACGAGGAGGAATGGTTTGAATTATGGATTATGTTGTGTACTAGTTGAATTGTGTGAATTCGTTGTATGTTGAAATATCGTGGTATTGATTTGGTTATTTCGAGTTTTTGTTGTTATTAGGTATTTGAATTTGAATAGTCTAGTTTAGTTATAAATTGTTATAGGTTTACATTATATACGAGGAGGAATGATTTAAAATGGGTGAATTTTTAGGATGTTATATGTTGGGTGGTATGTTTAAGTGTGATTATTGAGTTCTTGTTGTGTATATTATATGATGATTAAATTGGTCATATAGTTGAGAAAATTAGTTGATGAGATTGATTGGATAGTTAAGAACCGTATACTTTGAAGTGTAGGGGAAGCATGTGTGTATGTGCGTGATTATTAAGTTTTTGTGATTGTGAATTATGTTGTGTACTAGTTGAGATTTGTGAATTTGTTTGATTTGGTTATCGAGTTCTTGATAATGAAGTATATGGATTGTTTGAATTGATGGGATGTTTAATGTTCTTGTAGTTTAGTTATAAATTGTTGCTATATAAATGATATGCCAGGAATGATGTGAATATTGGATGATTGTGAATTAGTTGAGTTGTATGGCTTTGTGGAATGTTAAATGTTGGGGGTATTTGTTATGTTTTTTTATTGAATTCTTGTTTTGTATATTATATTGTGAATTGTTTGATCGTTTTGTGGAGAGTTGAGGGTATACTTTAACATTTTGTTCCCGAGTTTTTATTTGGAGAGAAAAGAAGAGAAGAGGAGAAGAAATGAAACAAATATCTATGTTTCCGAGTTTTTTTTGGATAGAATAGAAGAGAAGGGGGAAGGAAATTATGCCAAATTTCCCCTCCTAATCTTCTTCCCAAATTGAGATGATTTGGAGAGAAGATAATTTTTTGTGCATAATTTCATAATCTGGTTCCATCCCCTTTCTTTTCTTTCCGACTTGGGAACACAAAACAAAAAACCAATTTCTTCTTCCTTTCCACTTCTTTTCTCTCGTTTTTACCCTCTCCATTTCTCTTCTTTCCATTTTACACTTGGGAACAGAGTGTAAACTCTAAAGTATAGAGGAAGCATGTGGTATGATTGATTTTTGTGTTGTAGTAATTGTGCATCATGTTGTGAATTAGCTGAATTGGTAGTGTGTCTAATGTTGTGTGGGATGTGATTATTGAGTTGCTGTGATTGTGAGTTATATTGTGGACTAATTGAGCTGCATGAATTGTTAGGTTGTTTAATCTTGTGTGCTATGTGATTTTTGAGTTGTTTTGCAAACAATGTAATGAAGTATGTGAATTGTATGTATTTGTAGTTTGTTAAACCTTTTGTGGTATCTTGAGTTATTTATTATTATTATTATTATTTTTTTTTTGTGATTGTATTGTGAATTGTTTGAATTGGTAGTGTTTTAGGACTTTTTTAATTAGTTATGATGAGATTAATTATAAAATTGAGAAAAATGGGTATGTTTTCTACATTTTTTCTTTTATTTGTATTTAAATTTAAATGTGATGAATTTATGTAAGGGAGGATTTGAACTTTCTGCATTGGTAGTAATTGTGTAAACTTGTGAAAAGTTCTTGTGATATAGGTGAAAAGTTCTTGTGATATAGGTTATTTGTAATGTGCTACAGGAGTTGTATGAATTGGGTGTGTTTTAAGACTTGTTTTATTAGCTATAATGAGATTGGATATATAGCTAATAATTATGGGCATGTTTTTAATCATTAGTTTTTTTGTAATGTTATTCGTGTAATTGTGCTGAATTAGAGATTGGTCTTATGATGGTGGAGGAAAGTTTTATTTATTATTAGTTTATTTTTTTTTTTTGTTATTGTGAAGTTAGCAACAGAAAATTTGCTAGGTGTAACTTTAAATTCTAAACACATCATAATAGGTAAACTTAAGTTGTAAATTCTATGCACATATGCTTTGAGATGCAATAATAAAACAATTTTTGGTTTATTCGGTAGGTGTAAACAATTTAGACACATCATAATAGGTATCTCATTGTCCATCGAAACTTTAGTTATTAATTCCATGCACATATGCTTTGATGAACTCTGGCAGTCTCCATAAATGTGTTAGTATATGATATAATCTCTTTTTGTGACTGTTAAATTGATGGTGTGGTCAATATATTTGTTGCCAATCTGTCTATTCAATGAACTATCACGTAGTGTTTTACAGTGAACACCAAACACATATCGAGTATGAAAGTATGTCCCTTGTTGAAATTTTACTGTGTGAAGTGTGTCTTCTGTTTTGCATTTGATGTACTGGTGGTGCTTTGAGCATTTCACTACTAGTTATTCGTGAGTCTTTACTTGTGCCTTCGAGAAGTTGTCATTTGAATTAGTTGGTGCTTGTCGTATGTGTGATTATAAATTGCTGTTTCTTAAGTAGTGTGAAGTATTTGAATTCTATGAATTGGTAGTTGTTGTTTAAAACTTGTTTCATTAGCTATAATGAGTTGATTTATATATTTACGAAAAATGGTATGATTCTTTAACTAGTTTCCTTAATAATGTCATTCGTGTTGGAATTTGATGAATTATGGCTTGGTTTTATGAGGATGGGGGAATTATTTTTGTTAAGCTAGCAATAGAAAAGTAGGATTGGATATAAAAAGGCTAAGAACTTATCATATATGTATAGGTATATGTGTGTGCGCGCTGTTAACAAAAGTTGTAGTTTTGAAATGCAATAGTAAACTGCTTTCCTGGTTCCCTAGCTCAATCTCATATGGGGTGTTTGGATTAGCTTAATTAAACGTCGTTATTAACTTATTACAGTTAAAAACTGCAATAAGGTCTTTAGGGCTTTACAAGTGCTTTTTTTTAGCTAATTCGCTTAATTAAGTGTTTTTTATAAGCTCTTCATCACTATCTTATTTGGGCTTTTCAAGTTTATGCATAATTTCTTGTTTGTTCTTCTCCACCTTTGGATGTATTGTCCTTGGTCATTTTAGTTTTTACTAATCATTATCATCTTAAAGCTAATAAGCTAATCCAAACACTATTTGAGATAATACATAAGCGAATAAGATAATTCATCATTACGATGCTAACAAGATAATATATTAGCTTTCTTCAAAAAAAGATAATATATTAGCTTAAAACCTTATTTTAGTAAGGCATAAGTTACTTATATAAGCTAATCCAGTCACCCCCACTTAATTCCATATTAGTCTTTATAATCCCTTTAGTAGTATACGAATTCTATCATGCGAATATGTGATTTTGATGGTGCAATCAATTTTTTGGTTGGCTACTCATATAGTCAATGTAAATGCCTAAATGCATGCTTAATGTTCTTTAAGTAGTTCTGTAGCTGTCTAAATAGATAGTTTTCTTAAACTATTAATCACAATCTAGCAAATAAACCTCAGACTTGACAGTGGACTACTAGTAAATCATGATTCCTTATGTCTGCCCTCACGATATATAATTTTGAACTTAAATGATGCTAATGACTCTCAAGAAACCCAATTTGAATCTCATTCTCGCAAAAACCCATTCTAAATGTTATACTTCATCCATTGACTTTCAAGATTTCTGACCTGAAAGTTGTAAACAACCAATTTTACCTTGAGACTCCTAATTCATCACGATATCTGGGGAGCAATTGTTAATAGTTTCGTATTGTATGTGTAGTCCTTATAGTTATATAACATCGCCATTATTATGTACAGTATTAACTTTTAGCCAAAACTCCAATAAACTTTAACTATAAACGGAAAAAAAAAAAAAAAAAAAAACAAAGCATGCTTAATTGTCGGTGTCCATTGTATAGTTGAGTTAATATTGCTTCATATTTTGTCCCCTTTACATCGTCTATGTAAGATGCTAGATACCTAAAGACTTCTTTTTGTGTGTCTATATTTCTTCGAGTTGTTGGAAGGAGTCCCTGCCCAAGGACTGTCTACATCCTACCTCCCCCATACCCTGCTCTGGCGGGATTGGGTATTGTTGTATATATTTCTAGGAGTGTTGATTACGATTCCTGCATGTATAGTCGGTAGTAGGGGTTGCATTTGTGAAATAGGGTCATCTTATTGACATAAATGCTCATATTCAACAAGTTACACATATCAACATATATGTATCTATCTTGCACCTTATTCATTTTTTGTTGCTTTGGCTTTTTACCATATCATCCTCTACTTTTTTCAGGGGTTACAAGCGTTTCTTTAGAAGGGTGAGTTTGGAAACATCTGACTATCTTAAAGATGATTGCCTTTCAATGCATTGCACTGTTGGAGTTGTCAGAAATCGCGTCGAGGGACCCAAGCAGTTCACCATTTCTATACCCCCATCTGACATGGGTCAAAATCTCAAGTACTTGTTGGAAACCGAAACTGGATGTGATATAGCTTTTCGTATTAAGGATGAGACTTTCAAGGGCCACAAATTGATACTCGCTGCTCGCTCTCCTGTATTCAGAGCCCAATTTTTTGGACTTGTTGGAAACCCGAATATGGATGAAGTAGAATTGGAGGACATTGAACCTTCCATTTTCAAGGTAATGGACACTGGCATATTATGAAGCTTATTCACATTATCTATACGTGAACGTAACCTAATTAACTCTTTTGGGTGTGGCACCATTACATTGTATACTTTCTGAACATGTATTTCTAGATCTGGATCCCGAAATTGCAAAATATATTTTGCGCCTCACCTAAGTTAATGTAGCATCTAAAATCGTCAAAACCTTGATTTCTTTTTCAAAGTATTGGGTTGATTTTGAAATTTTAAACAAATGCTCGCATTTTTTCTATCATTTTATGGAAGTTCCAAAAGAGAAGCACAATAAGAGCTTACATGTCTTTCCCGCAAAATGGTGAATTTTTTAATTATAACCTCAATGTATCGTTTTCTTACATAATTACATTAAGTTATGTAGTTTCAGTTTTCTTTGAGTTTACTTTGTGATATTGGGGGTCTAGGTTCGGATACATGTTCAAAATGTATTAATTGTAATGGTCTCACACCTAATAGAGTAAATGATGTAATTTTTCCTATATTTATTAGGTTTTATATATTTGGCCATCTTTTGCAGGCGATGCTTATGTTCATTTACTCAGATACACTTCCCGATTCAGATGAACTTTCGTCCTCGGTGTCAATGTGCACATCAACAAACATGATTCAGCATTTGTTGGCTGCTGCTGATCGATTTGGTTTAGATCGGTTGAAACAGTTGTGTGAAGCTAAATTGTGCGAGGAAGTTAATGCTGATACAGTCGCAACAACACTTTCTCTTGCTGATCAACATCGTTGCTCACAGCTTAAAGCCATTTGTCTGAAATTTGCTGCGGCAAACTTGGGAGGTGCGTGTTGTCCGTAGATACTGACGGTGCAATGTTCAGGTTATGTCGATTTCAATATTTTGATTGTTTATTATGCAGTAAGTATGCTAATCAGTTAATGTCCATAGTCTAGCACAGTAGACAGAAAAAAGTTCAAAAAAATTTAGTGATATTGAGATAAGATATAATGAGGAACAATGTAGAAGTACAAATGATAACAGTAAAGGTCCCCAACTTGGGATAAGATACAAATGATAACAGATAAGATATAATGACTAACCTTTTTTTTGTATTGGACAAGGTCCAAAGTTAATTGTACTAATGCGTAAAACTCCCCAGTATTTATTTCTTTTAAAATAAAATAGAATGGTTTTCATGGCTCAGCCCACTAAGGAACTCGCAAGGTCACAATGTTGAGTGTAAAGCATGATATATGAAATACATGAATCAGAATGATCTTGTAAGGAAGGAGTCAATGCTTTTAGTCATATTGTTGTTGGATATATATTAGGGCACCATCCAGTGTATGTGCATCACGAGTATTCTTAATACTCCTTTTCCCCCAGGCATGTGATTTTTGGAGGTTGTCTAGTGTTTACTCAAGTTCATTTTGCATTCCTTATTCAATAATGAAGAAGTTTTAAGAACTGCGTATCAGATTTTTTCAGTATTCAGAATAAAAACCAAAAATAGGTTTAGAATTTCTACATCATTAAGTATAATATTACAGGAAGTATGGTTTAGACATTCAGCACTATTACTTCCCAATTCAAAGTTTAGATAATTAGAAAGAAGATCTTGTTTTTTAAGTCTTTGGATTTACTATATATCGGTAAATGTGTTACCTACCTGGGTTTTCATGAAGAATATTTTTTCTTTAACATGAAGCTAAACAGTAAATTAATGTGATAGGATTGAGTATTGCTTTCGTTGTTGTACATTTTTTTTTTTGGATGTGGTAATTTTGTTTTAAAGTTTGAGATCAACTATATGATCTACCATACCACATATGACTTGAAACCTTCCTTTCAAACTTGTCCAGTTTTGGGGATCTTAATATTCGCATTGCAACAAAAAATTTTGATAAAATTTTTTGTTTTATGTTTTGTAGCGGTAATGCAAACAGAAGGGTACAAATACATAGAACAAACGTGCCCCTTATTGCTGTCAGAGCTTCTAGAGACAGTTGCGTCAGTGGCGGTGGATGAGAGACCAGGTGAAGGAGGAGGGGTATTAAGTAGGAAAAGAAGTGGCAGCAGTGTTATGGGGTTAGATTTAGCAGCAGCACAGATGCCGGCTGCAGCAGAATCAGGGGAACCCTATGTCAGGCGCTTGCGTAGACGGTTGTAATCCAGATTGTCTTCTTTCTTACCTTTTTAGTTCTTATTTTTTTCCTTTCCAGTTGTAATGGAAAATTGAATCGACTTTCGGCTTTTAGTAATCCAAAACTGCTAAGATTTGCATAACATGTTCATAGTAGCCTACATGTTTCGTTCTTGTTTTGTTATTTTGGACTTTGGACTTTGGTTGTATGGATCTTGACATATATAGAAGTTATTAATAATATGAATCAGTGAGTGTATTTTTCATATATTTGGACAGTTAGATTCATTCTGCATAATATGATGTCAAATTGGCTTTTGAGCTCATAACAGAAGGAAATTCACAAAGGGGGTGTTTGTTTATGCTTATATGTGGCTTATGAGCTTATATATGTGTTTTGGCTTATATTTCATAAGCCCTAATTGACATTATATAAGCTTATAAGCCCACGTATAAGCTTAAACACTCCCAAAGTTGATGGAAAACGGTGTAGCTGTCAAAACTCGAAACTCTCCTCTTTGCCGGGGCGTCCAATGTTTTCTGGCCATTCGGTGTCGTTTAGGGGATCAAATTGACATTACTTTATTTTATAGGGTTGATTAGGGAGAGTTGTATTTTAGGAAGAGTTTCGTAATCAAATTAGGAAAGAAGATAACTTTATTGAGTTCTTCTATCAATTATCTTTCTTCTCCTATAAATATAAGTTTATGGTTATTTTGTATTCACTTTTTTATCATCAATAAATTAGGGTTCACTTTTTGCTTCTTGTTCTGTATCACGGAACGAATATCGGCATTGCAACAGAATTGGGTTTTGGGCCAAGAGTATTAAGTTAGTAGGTTTTTTTTTTTTTTTTTTTTTTTTTTTTTTTTTTTTATTATTTTTTTTTTACTTTTGAACGAATTTAAGGAATACCCTCGTTACCATCTTTATTGAAAGCTGGTTGTTCGTGAAGTTATTGATCGATCATGTCAACGACTATCAATGGATTTCATCTATTTACTGTAAAGGAATAAGAGATGATGGATGCAGGAAGTTCTATATCTAGTGACACTTTTACAGTTGGTGGATATGATTGGGAAGTTGATTTTTATCCCCATGGTGACGACATGCCAAGTACATGATACGTTTCAGGTGTTCATAGGTTTGACGAATCACGATGGTACGAATGTGGATGCTTCGTTTGAATTCACCTTGTTGGATCAGAGTGGAAATAGTGATCACCATTCTCGTAGTAGCAGTATTCGTCTTTATACGAAAGAGGTGCCAGCTGGGTGGTATGTGTAACTAAATTGACCTTTCATTATTTATAATTAAGTTATATAAAGGTATTTGA
Source organism: Artemisia argyi (assembly GCA_030686995.1). Classification (NCBI taxonomy): domain Eukaryota; kingdom Viridiplantae; phylum Streptophyta; class Magnoliopsida; order Asterales; family Asteraceae; genus Artemisia; species Artemisia argyi. The sequence goes on along the minus strand of CM060697.1, from coordinate 120,818,846 downwards.
ACTGTACTAATTAAAATAAGATGTAATATTACATTATCATTGGACTAACCTATGCAATTGTTATTTTGTTTTATTTGTGATTTACATGATCATGATAGTGTCATACATATATTATATATTTCATGCATTTAAACTAGCTTAATGTTCTAGGCAACTTGTCACGCTAATTACAATTTCGCAAATTTAGTTTTAACATGGAAGTTGGACTATGTAGTCATAGACGGAACTTGAGTGAATTTATTGGGTGGGCCGAGTTCAATATCAGTTAATTTGGGATAGCCAAAGTTAAATTTTCTTTAAGCAAATATAAGTAAAATCTCATAATTTTGGTCTCCACTAAGGTCCATCCATGTATGTAGTCAAATATTTTTCAAATTTGTACCGTTTTACCTTGTCAACGTGAGATGCTTCATGCTACAAGTTTAAATGCTCTTTTCCTTTGTCACTGTGTACCGTATATTCAGCAAAATATTTTCTCCTCATCCAAGTATCATCTATCCTTTTCATTGTAGGGGTTTTAAGCGTTTTATGAAAAAACTAAATTTGGAGTCTTCTGATTATCTCAAGGATGATTCACTTACAATTTGTTGTATGGTTGGGGTTGTTCAAAGTTGCATCAGACCCAAAAAATTTACCATCATTCCCCTACCACCAGAAATAGAAAAAGATTTCAAGTATTTGCTGGACAGTGAAATAGGTAGTGATATTGTTTTTCGTGTTAAAGACGTTACTTTTAAGGCTCATAAGGCGATTCTTGCTGCTCACTCTCCTGTGTTTAAAGCACAATTCTATGGGCTTGTTGGAAACCCTGCTTTGGATAATGAAGTAGAGTTGATTGATATCGAACCATCAATTTTCAAGGTAATTAATGGAATATATCAGTCATAAAAGCTATTCTATTTTATTTTGGTCATCCATTAATGGTGTCATTTGTGGTTGTGTTTCGCAGGCTATGCTTTTCTTTATTTACTCTGATAAGCTTCCTGATTCACAAGATAGTATGCACTCAATGGCACACATGATTCAGCATCTGCTGGTTGCTGCTGATCGTTTTGGTCTAGATCGGTTAAAACATTTATGTGAAGCGATGTTTTGTGAAGAATTAAATGTGGATGTAGTGGCAACAACTCTTTCTTTTGCCCATGATCACCATTGTTCTCAGCTTAAAGCCTTCTGTATGGATTTCGCTGTAGCGAATTTGCGAGGTGTGTATTTTGTAGTTTGTAGATTCATGTTTATTGTAAGTATTTCTTGAACTAGCTATTACTAGAATACAAGCTTAAAGCAATCACCATTATTAGCGACATCGCAACTGAAACTTCTAAGGTTAAAGCAATAATCATTAAGATAACTTTTTGTTGAATACCAAGAGGTGAATTTAAAAGTTGAAAGACAAGACATTATAGGCTTTTATATTATACTTTAGAGAATACTAGTAGATATGTTTGACTAGCAAAATATGGGAAAACATTTAAAGAGAAGTACACTTTTGGAATTTACTCGGTATCACATTTACGTACATGTATGATAATTTAGAAGACTGGCTCATGTAGCTAATTCTTAGGGGAAAAATAATATATTTAGACATTTAGTTGCTAAAGGATTTAACAATTATGATGAGTCTACATGTTGTGTTCTACAGCGGTGATCCAAACGGAAGGGTACAAATACATAGAAACATCATGTCCTTTGTTGTTATCAGAGCTTCTTCAGAAGATCGCATCACAAGGTTAAGGAGTACAGTTTCTCATCGACTATGGTTGACCCAAGATTTGGTCGTAGGTAGCACGTTTTAGTTAGCGACTCATTATATATGTAGATGTACATTGATTGGGTTAAACTACCTTGGATTTATTTATTATTATTTTTATTTACTTTTTTGTGTGTGTGGGGGGGGGGGGGGGGGGGGGGGGGGGGGGGGGGTTGGCGGGAGGGTATTTTTTTCTAGGTTTTGTTTTGGGGTTTAGGTTATTCAAGATTGGTTGCTTCTCAAATTTGATTTGGTTATTCAAGACTTCAGTAATAGTATGTATCATCCAACAATTAGATATTGTCTTATGTACTAAAGGAGTCAAAAAATCAAAAGTCTACCAGAAGGGCCTTTTGGCCTTGCAAAACCAATGTGCATGTTTCCCAATGGGTTGGGTTCATGTCTCACTTGAAAAGGTCTATGTGTGTACAACTTAAGAACTTAATACAAGATATAGTATGCATCTTTAAACGGTGGACGTCTGAATGTTTATTTTGAGTGCTTAATATATATGCAGTAGGTATGTTAATCATATTGCAATTCCTATAATTGCCAATATCATATTGCAATTCCTAGATTATTATGGAATTTACATTTACAAAACCTTTGTAATGTAAGCATGTTTCATCCCATCTTAATGCCTTGAGTCCAAGCTCTCACTTCCTACTCAATTTAAGTTGTCTAACTTAAAAACTGCAAACTCATAAATCATTACATCAGTTGAACTGCTAGCAATGAAATTATGAAATTTACCTCTCCATTGCAATCTAGCCAAGCTCTCACATGACGTAAACTACAACTTCAAGTGTATTCGACTTAATTTTATAAGGGTATTAATTTTGACGTGTGATCAAAATAATGTATGAAGAAGCATGCATACAACTTCATAACATTCGTTTTATAAAACATTTTTATTACCAATTCACTAAGAGTAAACTAGCAAAGTTTTGATTGAGGTATCGGGTTTACCAATTAAAGAATTACCAACAATTATCGTCCACTATATTGTACTTTTGCATAAGCCCTAAGGCTTAGTGTTTCGGATAATCATTGTGAAATTGTGGTGAATTCACCCTTAAGATGACAATGTATGTAATATAGTGATATAGGTAAGTCTAGAGTCGGCACACAAGCGGTTGTAGAGAACCGGTAGGTGCATGGTCTTTAAAAACCCCTCTCTACAAGCACATTGTATGGCAACCTTCGGTCCGCCTTTCGCACACTATGTACAAAAACATCAATCAACCAATCCTTTGAAATTTAATCTCTTAAAACCAAAACAATTTCGCCATTTATTTAGTCCATATTATTTTTCTATTAAAAAATTACCCTTTTTCGTTTATAAACATGTCTCACATAATAATAAACAAAAAACAAGTAATATGTAATAAAAAATAAAACAACCAAATAAACATATACATAACATAACAATTAAATATGTAGAAAACATGTAGCCACATGCAAATTTAATTCAATAGTCTTATTAATAATCAAGTCTAGGTGTATAATGCATTTATTCAATAAGGCTTTCTTCTTCAATGGAAAAAGAGCCACATACATCGATAAATCGATTGCGTAAGCCAAAACTAAACAAACACCACATAGCACGTAATTGATTACTTAATATTGGAGTCTTCCCTAATTCGTCATCTATTAATAAATTTACATGTTTCGATATAACTTAACATTTAATTAATATATATAATTTAAACCATTTAAATCATTGCACAATTAAATCCATGCAAATATGCATTTTTCATGAATTATGCTTAACAATTAACATATTGCACCAAGATCGTTTACTAAAACGCATAACCAATTACTTGACATCCCAGGGTTTCTAATCATATTAAAAATCAAAACCAAAACCCTAAAAAATAAATTGGGTAAATCGACCCATTAAAAAATCTAGGATAATGAAAACCCTTAAAAACATGTAATTAAACGACTCAAAATTCAATTTTTATGCGTTTCGATAATTAATTACACATTATAACCTGTCTCTGATACCACTATTGGAATTATATAATCATGACATGCATATAAATAAACCAATAACATCAAGTAAGCATATGCGGAAGCGTTATAACAAGATCATATGACATGTAATTAATTAATCAATAATAAATAGTAAACGCACATTTGTGATTCTAGCACGAACAAGAATCAATATGCAATCTTCAACTTATGAACCCTAATAAGGGTTTATGTGGATTAGGGATGGCAAAAAAATCCGAACCCGACGGGGAAACCCGAAACCCGACATAATTGGGGCGGGGCGGGGAATGGTAATTGGGTTACGGAGCGGGTTTGGGGATTAAACGGGGATTTTAATCGGGTTTGGGGCGGGGAGCGGGGAATCCTCGCCCCGCCCCGCCCCACCCGATTAATATATACATATGTATACAAATATATCTATACATATATAGTATTTTGTTAGTATTTACGTAATAAAAAATATTACTCTAATATTGTTAGTAGTTTTTTTGGATTTATAAGAATGCGTAATTGTGATTATAGAAACTCGTTTAGTGTCATATTTTAAGTTAAAATTTTTTTGGTATAATTTATCATTATTTACTTATAATATTATCAATGAAAATTGAACAAGGCTTGTTTTTAATTGATTGTTAATATGTTTGTTATTGCTAATGATATAAAAATAATAATAAATGAGAAATAGTGCGGCTTTTGTCGAGAATTACACCTAAAGATGACGCCCCGATAAGTTCCCCGATTAATACGGGGCGGGTTTGGGGGACCATCACGCCCCAACGGGGCGCCCCGATTAGATCCCCGATGGGGATCGGGGCGGGTTTGGGGAGAACTTTGGTAATCGGGTTTGGGGATGGGGATGGCCTCTTACCTCTTACCTATTTTGTAATTCAATCTAAGATACAATCAATAGTGTGATTGTATCACGTTCTTGTACACACGTACTATAACAAATTAAAGTAATGCTAGTTTTAAGAACACAAAATTAAACCAAAATCTTTTGTTTAATAAAGAAAATTGATCAACCCTTTAAGGGTGTTAGTTTGATCGACTACATGAAGACAAGGAGAGACAAACAAGTTTAGGGTTTGTGTGTGTGCACAAAAGATACAAACAATGAATCCCTAACCTTGTTTATATAGTATAGTTTACTTGGAGCTCAAGTTAGATGAGGAATGGGTTTCCCCATCCCCCACTGATCGGCCATAAGCCCAAATAGGGCTTCCGGATCTTTCTTGACTTGCCAATAAATCATACACATTACTTTCCTTTTATTCGTCTAATGATCATTAGTCATTTATCTTAAATACTAAATGATCATTATATATTAGTCATTTATCTTAAATACTAAATGATCATACGTAAAGTGTGCAATCACGTGATCTCGAGTTCGATCCTAACATACGACTACTAAAATAATGTCCATAATCTAACAATACGTAGAACAAACATGCCCTTTATTGTTGTCAAAGCTTCTAGAGACAGTTGCGTCAGTGGCGGTGGATGAGAGACCAGGTGAAGGATCGGAGGAGGGGGATTAAGTAGGAAAAGAAGCAGCAACAGTGTTATGGGGTTAGATTTAGCAGCAGCACAGATGCCGGCTGCAGCAGAATCAGGGGAACCCTATGTCAGGCGCTTGCGTAGACGATTGTAATCCAGATTGTCTTCTTTCTTACCTTTTAGCTTTTATTTTTTTCCCCTTTCCAGTTGTAATGGAAAATTGAATTGACTTTCGGCTTTTAGTAATCCAAAACTGCTAAGATTTGCATGACATGTTCATAGTAGTAGCCTACATGTTTCGTTCTTGTTTTGTTATTTTAATTTGGACTTTGGACTTTCTTTGGTTGTATGGATCTTGACATATATAGAAGTTAATAATAATATGAATCAGGGAGTGTATTTTTCATATATTTGGACAGTTAGATTCATTATGCATAATATGATCGTCAAGATCCTGTAAGTATGATCTTGTAATTTATATATGGATTTTTGGTTTCTTTTCATTTATCATGAGTATAGATTAGACGGGACTGTTTACTCCGTAATTGGCTTGTTTGTGGCAAAATTGTTGCTGGGAATTGACATAAATGATAGAAAGTAATAACTACAAAATGTTACACTTTGGCCAAAATCATTTTGTGCGTTAGAGGATCAAGTTGGAGGATGTAACTAGTAGGGTACTCCACTACATGTTACATGTTAATTAACATATCTTTAGTTGGATGTAATTAGTAGTGAAAATAACTTACAGTTTTCTAATGTTATTTGACCGGTGAAGAGGACCAGATTGATGAGCTAGTTGAGACATAAATAGAGCAATTGGGACATGGTAAACGTGTGAAAAATAAGAAAACGTAAAGAGGTCATGGACTCATGGTAATGTCAAATTGGTTTTTTAACCTATAACAGAACAAAATTTCGCACAATTGATGGAAAACGGTCTAGCGATCAAAACTCGAAACTCTCCTCTTCACCTGGAGGTAGGAGTGTCAATTCTCGACACGACACGATAAACGACACGAAGTTAAATAGGTTTGGGTTGAGGATAAGCGGGTTTGGATAAAAAACAGGTCAAACCTGTTTAATAAACGGCTCATATATGTTTGGGTTGAGTAAATATTAAATAGGTTAACCCGTGAACCCGTTTAAGTATATAAGGCTCTAAAAATAAAACATATATAACATGGTTTTTATGTTGGATGTGAATCAAATGTATTTTGTTATATATACTTAATTAATATACGAGTGAATATGACTATGCCTCAAATATTATTGAAATTGACGCTTATACCTCAGAAATTTTTCTTATAGTTATTTGTATGTTATTTTTATTATATTTTAGACCCTTATATCATTCTTGCATTTTAACTAGTTAAATTAACAAACTACCTATCTTATTCACTGCTTGGCCTCACTACAAGGATCAGGAGAACAGGCGTCGAGGATTTTCCCGTCGACATAATGTCGACGGCATAAGGCACAAAACGACAAAAAAAGCGCTTGACCGAGCCCAACTGCGTTGAATTTTTCATAATCGTATTTTCCCGTCGACATGTCGACGGGACCATTTTAGAATATTTTTTGGCCTCAATAATTCACCAAAGTTGGGCGCGAAAATTACCCGCTAATATATTCCCGTCGACATGTCGACGGCAATATATTAATAACGCTTTATCTCGTAGTTAACGTGTGATTAAGCATAATAATTATTATGTTTTAAGATTCCCGTCGACATGTCGACGGGAGGATATTACTAATTATAAACGTTTTTGCTAAATGGGTAAAATATTGGGCGGGATATTTTCCCGCTTTCTTGTTCCCGTCGACATGTCGACGGGAATATATCATCAAAAATCAGGCTATATATATCCTCACAAATACATTCCCGTCTCATTTTTTAACCAATATATACATTTTCACAAAATTATTTCCGTCTCATTTTACACATCTCACAAATAATTCAATCGTCAATTTTTGCAAGACACACATGACTTGGCGTGGTTGCACAGTTGAAGAGGAGTACTCAAAAATCTTGTCACACGAGCTCCTCTTTAATGAAGTTATGTTAACTTTTGGTCATGCAGTTTATGAGGAATATGGTGATTTTAAGGATGCTGAACCGTGGATGAGAGACAAGATTATCGAATGGTGTAGGAAAAAGCCGTACTACAAAGAGTACATGGAGGAGCTAGATGCTGCTGAAGCTCAAGCTGCTGCTGAAGCTCAAGTTCTTGCTGTTGGAGGTGACGACGAAGCTGAAAGTACGTTGGAAACAAAACTTGATAATCTGGGAAATAGGATCACAAATCTTGAAGCTACGTTTGCACATATCAAGGAAATGGGAGCAAGGAAGGGAAAAGATGGTGCGAGTTCGAGTAAAGCGGGAAGTAGCCGCAAAAAAAAAATAAACGGGTTGTTTCGTTTGATATGTTGTTTTAGTTGTCGAGTTGTTTCGTTTGGTTGTCGAGTTGTTTAGTTTGAGTTGTTTCGTTTGGTTGTCGAGTTGTTTAGTTTGAGTCTGTATGAAAATGCATGTTGTTAAGAACTCTTGCTTGTTTTAAATAAACAGTTTGCCTTTGTGGTTGATAATTATTGCTTCTGCAGTTCTAATTATTGCTCCACAACAACAACATTTTATTAAACAACAACAACATTTTATTAAACATCAAAAACATCAACAACAACAGCAAACAACAACAACAACAACGATAACAGTACTACATATGAAATTTATCCATGTCACCTACAAGGTCACGGAGTATTGCATCCGACTGACATGCGTGGTCGTGGTTGGGATACGTTGCCATGTCAAGTTTTGCCTCCAACACCCTTAATTTTGTCTCTAACACCTGTTTTTGTGCCTCCAACACCTGTTTTTGTGCCTCCAGCAAGTTTATTCTAAGATTTTTTTCATGACAGTTTGAGCACCTTTTTGGAGTAGATCCAGAACCGCTTGATGTTGAAGCTCCCAGAGAACCGATCATCATTTTGGCGAGTCGTTCCTCCTTCCATAAAAAAAAATTACATCCATGGTCGTCTGTCCCAGGCTGTTAAAGAGTAAAAACTATTATTATTAACAACTAACCAAATTATTTAAAGAAAAAATATGTAATTGTTCACCTGCGAGAAAGGACACGCATAGTATAGTTTACCACGGGAGTAAGGTTTACACGATTCTCGCAGAACCACGTCTCCTCGTTCACAAGGACAAGGAAACGCTTCAAATTCTGCCATCTTCTTCACCATGATAACAGTGTATGTTTGTGGTTGTGAGGTTGAGTGGTTGAATCGTGACCGGTGTGGCCCGATCTACAAGTTGAGGTGATAAAAGGTGTCGGCCAGAAAAAGATTCCGGCGGCCGGAAAATGCTGGTGTCGCCAGAAAACAGAAACTGATAGAGAGAGATATAGTGAGATGAGTATGTGTGTGTGTGTGTGTGTGTGTTTATATTGTGAGGATAAGGTGTTAGGTAGAGAGAGAGATATAGTGAGATGAGACATATCATGTATAACCATAGCATCTCGACTCGTTCGTTTAACATCTCATGTATAACCATTGCATCTCGACTCGTTCGTTTAACATCTCATGTATAACCATTGCATCTCGACTCGTTCGTTTAACATCTCATGTATAACCATTGCATCTCGACTCGTTCGTTTAACATCTCATGTATAACCATTGCATCTCGACTCGTTCGTTTAACATCTCATATATAACCATAGCATCTCGACTCGTTCGTTTTAACATCGCATGTTTAACCATTGCATCTCGACTCGTTCGTTTTACATATCATGTATAACCATTGCATCTCGACTCGTTCGTTTAACATCTCATGTATAACCATTGCATCTCGACTCGTTCGTTTAACATCTCATATATAACCATAGCATCTCGACTCGTTCGTTTTAACATCGCATGTTTAACCATTGCATCTCGACTCGTTCGTTTTACATATCATGTATAACCATTGCATCTCGACTCGTTCGTTTTACATCTCATGTATAACCATTGCATCTCGACTCGTTCGTTTAACATCTCATGTATAACCATTGCATCTCGACTCGTTCGTTTAACATCTCATGTATAACCATTGCATCTCGACTCGTTCGTTTAACATGTCATATATAACCATAGCATCTCGACTCGTTCGTTTTAACATCGCATGTTTAACCATTGCATCTCGACTCGTTCGTTTAACATCTCACTCGTTTATTAATTTTATAATGGTTGGGATTTAGTATTTTGTGATATTTTAATTATTTTATTTTATATTTTAATAAATGATTTTTTTTAATTATAATATAAGTAATTAATTTTAAATTTATATATTTTTTTAATTTTATAAAAGTATTTATAATAAATAATCTTTTTCAATTATATAATTAATTTAGTTTATTAATTTTATAAAACTTATTTTTTAATATTTTATAAAAGTATTTATAATAAATAATTTTTTTTAATTATATTAAAGTAATTTTATAAAAGTATTTATAATAAAGTAATTTTATAAAAGTATTTACTATAAATATTTTTTTTAATAAAAGCTATTTTTCCGTCGACATGTCGACGGGAATAATGCCGCCAAAAATTTAGTGAAAATTTTATACGTCCCGCCAAAGCGCAAACGACAAAATAGTGTGATATTACCGTCGACATGTCGACGGTATTAGTAATAATATAAAAAATTCCCTTAATATTCCCGTCGACATGTCGACGGGATAAAAAAAGTTATAACAAAACCAGATCTGGTCAATTATTTCTCACAAAACGCAATACCCAAAAAAATTAAACCATCGCACCGGCGATTATACCACCACCACACCACCTCCACCCCAACAACACCACCACAGCTCCACCACACCACTCCTCCACCCCACCACCACTCCTCCACCCCACCACCACAGCTCCACCCCACCACATTATACCACCACCACCACCACAGCTCCACCCCAGTCCCCAACAACACCACCACATTTACCACCACCACCACACGAGCACCACTGTGCACATTCTCCTCCTCCTCTCATGTTTAATTCTCTCCTCTACCCCTCCATTATTTAATTCTTCTTCTTCTCCACTTCTTCTTCTTCCCCACTTCGACAGGTAATAGTTTTCATTTTTAAGTTTTTAAATTTTTTTTGTTAATTTGTTTAATATTTGTTAATTTTGTTTAATTTTATTGTTAATTTTGTTTTTTTGTTTTTTGTTTTTTGTTTCTTTTTAATACAGCCGAGCCAGGACAGCCGAGAGCGAGAGTCGAGAGCTGAGATATATAGCCGAGACAGAGGTAATGTATTTCCTTTTTTATTTTTTTTAAACTTTTGGTATCCCGGCGACATGTCGCCGACAAGGAGGTAGAGCGAGACAAGCTGGCGGCAGGGGTGGAGGTCGGGCTGGCGGCAGGGCACAGGTCCGTGAATCCAACAAAAACAAAGACCTCAGGAAAGCTGTGAATGCCTCGGGCCCGCAATCGATCGAGTTCGAGTGGCAAGATCAGAAGACATTTAAGCATGTTGGGCCCCACCACGCATGGTTCAGTAACTATGTTGGCGAGCTGGTTAGGTCCTTGCCGTTGCACTATCCCTCCTGGCACAACCTTGACGAAGCGACTCGACAGGGCTTCATGAACCGACTCGGGGTCAGTTATTTTATTTTCCTTTTAATTATATCTTTGAATGTGTACATTTATTTAAATTTGTTTAATTGTGTATATTTGTTTAAATTTGTTTGCAGGAATTCTTCGACTTGCAGAGGCACATGGTGGGACCCAATTGGACTACCATTTCGACGGGCCTCAATGCGTACATTGCTAAGGTCTACTCCGACAACAAGGGCATGATGAAGAGGGTTTACTTCGACGGGGAGGGTGGGCCTGAAAAAGTGGATGAGATACGAAGAAACCCTCCTCCGAACGTCGAGCCATCTGTGTGGGAGGAGCATATCAAGTTTTACATGAAGGAGGAGAACCTGAAGCGTGCTGCTGTGAACAAGGAGAACCGAAAGAAGTTGAAGGTGTACAGCCGCCACGGTTCCAAGTCATTGGCCGCTATTCGCCACGACTATGTAAGACACATTTTATTTTTATAAAAGTATTTTATTTTTATAAAATTATTTAATTACAACAACGATAAAAGTAATTAATTTTAATTTTATAAAAGTATTTAAGTTTAATTAGAATAAATATGGTGTTTGATTTGCCATTTTTAATTTGTTTCGTCTTATATATATGCATGTGTATATACAGTTTGTGAACAGCAAGGACAAAGAATACCCGTCCCTCATCCAGTCGTTTTACGACACACACTGCGACAATGATGGTATGTGGTTGCAGGATGAGGCTCGTGTTCAATATGTAAGTATCTTTTTTTTTTTTTTTTTTTAATTTATTATTTATTTATTTATTTATTTATTTCCCCAAACACGCACTTTAATGATTCATTGAAACATAATCTTGTAATTAACCCGATATATATATATATATATATATATATATATATATATATATATATATATATATACACACTTACATATATATATAAATTTTCTCAATTTTTTTCTCAATTAAATAGGAAGAGATGGTCCGGCTGCGAGATCTGGGAGCGAATACGCCGGAAGGGGTGGCGTATACGGAGGAGCAGATACTTGCGATGGTTTTGAAGGGCAAGCAGCGGGGCCACATCGCCGGACGGGGTAGGGTCGTACCCGGGCTCTCCAGGCCACCGTTACCACACACCCCGCCTCCACCTCCAGGTATGTACAGTTTGATAATATATTAATTATAGATTACTCGATCATGACTCAAATTAAGTATTGCAATAGATGTTTTTTAATTTTGATTATTTCATTTTCAGGATATGCTGAGATGGAGAAAAAGCTTGCTGAGGCCGAGAAGAAGATTGCTGAGGCCGAGGAGAAGAGCCGTAAAGACGCTGAAGAGCGTAAGCTCTTGAAGGCGCAGATTGATATGGTCACAGGTTTTATGTCCTCCAACCCGCGATGGAATGAGTATGTTAGTCAGGCGGGTTCTCAGCGCGTGGATGGCTCAGGCAGTGGCGTTGGAGGTAGTGGCGTTGGAGGTAGTGGCTCAGCTGGAGGGAGCGGGAGTCTCAGAGGCGATGAGGATGGTTCTGGCGATGATGAGGGTCCTACTGATGATCACGAGTGATTTTGGATGTAGAGGTACAAACTTGGGTATTTTGTGTTGTACTTATGCTTGAAACAATATTTTGGCGACCCATATGTTAGTATTGTATAGTTTAACCTTTTGGCGACTTGAACGTCGCGGATATTAAAACATTTGTAGATATGGCAGCTAGGTTTAGATATTACCACACCCCGTTTTGTAAACTTTATATGTTTTTATGCATTTTGAGGGTGTTTAGCGATATTTTGCAAGTGTTATAGCCGATGGCGAGTTATACGTTTAGGACATGTTGATATTGAGTGGTTATAGGTGCTATTACTATTACAGGTTTTGGTAGATTTTTTCCGGAAAATCCGGAAAAAATCTGGAAAATTGCAATATTTGCAGCCTGCTATTAGCAGGATGGTAATAATGATGCCGTCGACATGTCGACGGCATCATTATTACATAGTATTTGGGTATTTATCATACCGTCGACATGTCGACGGTATAATTAAAACAAAAATAATGTTTTTAATTTTATGGCGTTGACATGTCGACGGCATAATATAATAATACTATTATTGTTCTATATAATACCGTCGACATGTCGACGGTATTATATAAAACATAATTATTATTAACTAATTAAAACATTAATTAGTTATATGTGCCCGTCGACATGTCGACGGGATGGGTTTTGACGGACAACAAATCCTTTGACTGGAAAACGATGTGGGACCCACCGTGTCGACGGCGATTTTCGACGGGAACACGGTTCCCGTCGAAGGATAGCCGTCGATATGGTGCCGTCGACATGTCGACGGGACGGTATTATTCCGTCAACATGTCGACGGGAAGGGGTTTAAAAAGTCGCCGGGGAAAGCCTGTTTTGTACTAGTGCCTATTTATTTAAACATGTTAAATGGGTCACAAACGGGTTACACGTGTTATGAATGTCTGGATTAGGGTTGAGTTTTTTGACACGATTAATAACTGGGTTGTGTTTGAGTAGAGGTTATACTAACTGGCACCCACGCGAACCCGAATAGGTTAACACGAACACGACTCGATTGACACCCCTACCTGGAGGTCCAATGTTTTCTGGCCATTTGGGGTCGTTTAAAGAGGTCAAATTGACATTACTGTATTTTATAGGGTGGAAGAGTTTCTTAATCAAATTAGGAATGAAGATAACATTCTCCTAATAATTATCTTCCTTATATAAATATAGGTTTGCGGTAATTTTGTATTCACTTTATTATATATCGTTAATAAAATTTCGATTTCAAGTTTAATCCTTGTAAGGGTTCTCCTTCGTTCGTTTTTTTAGGTTTTATACTTCTAAACGAATTTAAAGAGTACCTCGTTACCATCTTTTATAAATACTTACCAGCTACTTGTGATCGTGAAGTTATTGATCATGTCAACAACCATCAATGGATTTCATCTATTTACTGTTAAGGAATACTCTCGACTTAAAGAGATGGATGTAGGAAGTTATATATGTAGTGACACTTTTACAGTTAGTGGATATGATTGTAAATTTCGTTTTTATCCTAATGGTGAAGACATAAAGGATACAGGATACGTTTCGGTGTACTTATTAATGTTGGTGAATGATGGTCTGGAAGTGGAAGCTTCGTTTGAATTAACCTTGTTGGATCAGAGTGGAAAAGGGGTACACAATGTTTATAATGATTTCTCTACTCAGCTATATATGAAAGGGACCGGGTGGTATGTGTAACTAAAAATCTTTCATTAGAAGTTATATATCAGTATTTGAGTTGTATGGATTGAAATAAGATGTAATCTTTTGAGCTGTATCTTTCATGCATTTAAACTAGCTTAATGTTTTAGGCGACTTGTCACGCTAATTAAAAATTTTGCAAATTGACTTTTAACATAGAAGTAATTGAACTATACAGCTAAATCTTTTTCAAATTTTACTGTTTTACCTTGTCAACGTGAGGTGCTTTATGCTACAAACTGAATTAATATTGCTCTTTTCTTTTGTCCTCTGTCAACGTATATTCAGTATAATATTAGCTCCTCATCAGAGTATCATTGATTCTTTTCATTGTAGGGGTCAAGATATTATGAAAAAACTAGATTTGGAGTCATCCGATTATCTCAAGGATGATTCACTTTCACTTTGTTGTATGGTTCGGGTTGTTCAAAGTTGCATCAGACCCAAAAACTTTACCATCATTCCACCACCACTAGAAATGGAGAAAGATTTCAAGTATTTGTTGGACTGTGAAATAGATAGTGATATTGTTTTCCGTGTTAAAGATGTTACTTTCAAAGCTCATAAGTTGATTCTTGCTGCCCGCTCTCCTGTGTTTAAAGCACAATTTTATGGGCTGGTTGGAAACCCTGCTTTGGATGAAGTAGAGTTGATGGATATCGAACCATCAGTTTTCAAGGTAATAGAAGATATCGGTAATTAAAGTTTTTATACTTAATTCTGGTCATGCATTAATGGTATCATTTGCAATTGTGTTTTGCAGGCTATGCTTTTCTTTATTTACTCAGATAAGCTTCCTGATTCACATGATAGTATGCGCTCAATGGCACACATGATTCAGCATCTGTTGGTTGCTGCTGATCGTTTTGGTCTAGATCGGTTAAAACATTTGTGTGAAGCGAAGTTTTGTGAAGAATTAAATGTGGATGTAGTGGCAACTACTCTTTCTCTTGCCCATGATCACCATTGTTCTCAGCTTAAAACCTTCTGTTTGAATTTTGCTGTAGCGAATTTGCGAGGTGTGTGTTTTGTAGTTTGTAGATTCATGTTTATTATAAGTATTCCTTGAACTGGCTGTTAGCATACAAGCTTAAAAGCAATAACCATTATTAGCAACATTGCAACTGAAACTTCTAAGGTTAAAGAATATATTTTCTCTAACATGAAGCTAAACAGTAAATTAATGCGATAGGATTGGGTATTGCTTTTGCATATGACTTGAAACGTTCCTTTCAAACTTGTCCCATTTTGAGGATCTTAATATTTGCATTGCAATTAAAATTTCTGATAAAAATTTTTGTATTATGCTTTGTAGCCGTAATGCAAACAGAAGGGTACAAATATGTAAAACAAACATGCCCTTTATTGCTGTCAGAGCTTCTAGAGACAGTTGCGTCAGTGGCGGTGGATGAGAGACCAGGTGAAGGAGGAGGGGTGTTAAGTAGGAAAAGAAGTGGCAGCGGTGTTATGGGGTTAGATTTAGCAGCAGCACAGATGCCAGCTGCAGCAGAATCAGGGGAACCATATGTCAGGCGCTTGCGTAGACGGTTATTGTAATCCAGATTGTCTTCTTTCTTACCTTTTTAGTTCTTATTTTTTTCCTTTCCAGTTGTAATTGAAAATTGAATAGACTTTCAGCTTTTAGTAATCCAAAACTGCTAAGATTTGCATAACATGTTCATAGTAGCCTACATATTTCGTTCTTGTTTTGTTATTTTTGACTTTGGACTTTGGTTGTATGGATGTTGACACAATATAGAAGTTACTTATAATATGAATCAGTGAGTGTAGTTTTCATATATTTGGACAGTTAGATTCATTCTGCATAATATATATGATGTCAAGATCCCGTAAGTATGATCTTGTAATATACATATAATTCTACGGATGCAACGTGGGTTTCTTTTCATTTATCAGTATAGATTAGACGGGACTGTTTACTACATTTCCTTTTTCTCTAAACAGATAAATACGTTACTCCGTAATAGGCTTGTTTGTGGCAATTTTTTTTTCTTTTTTTTTTTAGAACGGTATTGTTTGTGGCAAAATTGTTGCTGGAATTGACAAAAATGATAGAAAGTAATAACTACAAAATGTTACACATTGGCCAAAATCATTTTGTGCGTTTGAGCCTTTGAGGATCAAGTTGGAGGATGTAACTACTAGGGTACTCCATTACATGTTACATAGATGTAATTAGTAGTGAAAATAACTTATAGTTTTTTAATGTTTTGGAACGTTGAAGAGGACAAGATTGATGTGCTAGTCGAGACAAAATAGAGCAATTGGGACATGGAAAACGTGTGAAAATTAAGAAAACGTAGAGAAGGTCATGGTGATGTCAAATTGGCTTTTGAGCTCATAACAGAAGGAAATTTGCAAATTTGATTAAAACCGGTCTAGCTGTTAAAACTCGAAACTCTCCTCTTTGCTGGGACGTCCAATTTTTCTGGCCATTCGGTGTCGTTTAGGCAGTCAAATTGACATTACTGTATTTTATAGGGTTGATTAGGGAGAGTTGTATTTTAGGAAGAGTTTCGTAATCAAATAATTAGGAAAGAAGATAACTCTCATATAAATAGTATGATTTTATTATTTTGTATTCACTTTTGTATTATCAATAAAATTCGAAAGTTTATTCCTTGTAAGGGTTCACTCGCTTCTTGTTCTGTATCACGTAACGAATATTGGCATTGCAACAGAATTGGGTTTTGGGCCAAGAGTATTAAGTCAGTAGGGTTTTTACTTTTTAACGAATTTAAGGAATTACCCTCGTTACCATCTCTATAAAAAGCTACTTGTTGGTGAAGTTATTGATCATGTCAACGACTATCAATGGATTTCATCTATTTACTGTAAAGGAATACTCTCGACTTAAAGAGATGATGGATGCAGGAAGTTCTATATCTAGTGACACTTTTACAGTTGGGGGATATGATTGGGAAGTTCGTTTTTATCCTCTTGATGAAGACATAAAAGATACAGGATATGTTTCGGTGTTCTTAGCTTTGGTGAATGATGGTCCAGATGTGGAAGCTTCGGGTGAATTAACCTTGTTGGATCAGAGTGGAAAAGGGGTACACCGCATTAAAAGTGTACTATTCATCTTTATAGGATTGATCAAATGTGGTATGTGTAACCTTTTTTTTCTTTTCTTCATTATAAGTTATATAAAGGTATTTGAATTGTATGGATTGAAATAAGTTTTAATATTACATCATCATTGGACTAAACTATGCAATGTTTATTGATCATGATAGTGTCGTATATACGCTGTATATTTTATGCATTTAATCTGACTTAAATCAGTTGCGTTTGTTTTTCTAAAAAAACTCTTGATAGCCTCTTAATCTAACTCAGTCAAATGTGGTAAGAGATTTGGACTAAAAAGTGTGTTTGTTTTTTCTCTCTCATTAAAAGGCGGTAAGAGGTGGTTAAGATTTAGATTGTTTGTTTTTTTTCATAAGTTTATTTTATTTTTCTTTTTTCTTCGTTATGTATTTTTATTTCTTGTTTCGACTTTTCGATTCATATAGAAAGTATCTTTAAAGAAAATCACCGTATATATTTTATTTTAAATAGAAAATGTAAAAGATGATAAAAGTTATAAGTGCCAATTCGTATTGAAACGTTATAGCATAATCCATACAAGTGTTTTGTAATTGGTGAAAATTTTCATGATAATCTAACAAATACAGACAACTTTTTACAAAAATAAACAATTTATATGAGTCAGATTCAGATTTCTCGGTCACTTATTCACATTAAGAGGAAATCAGATTCAGACATTTCAGCCACAGATTCAGAATCATATGTGCGAATCAGATTAAGAGCCTCTTAATAAACAAACAACATGAGTTTTATAAATTTTCAGCCATTTAGACATTTCAGCCACCGATTCAGACTTGTCACGCTAATTACAATTTTTGCAAATTGAGCTTTAACAAGAAAGTTGAACTATGTAGTCAAAATCTTTATCAAATTTGTACCATTTACCTTGTCAAGATGAGATGCTTCATGCTACAAACTGAAATGCTCTTTTTCTTTGTCCTCTGCATGTGCACCGTATATTCTGTAAAATATTTTATCCTCATCCAAGTATCATCTATCCTTTTCATTGTTGGGGTCACAAGCGTTTTATAAAAAAACTGAATTTGGAGTCATCCGATTATCTCAAGGATGATTCACTTACATTTTGTTGTATGGTTCGGGTTGTTCAAAGTTGCATCAGACCCAAACACTTTACCATCATTCCACCACCACCACCAGAAATGGAGAAAGATTTCAAGTATTTTTTGGACAGTGAAATAGGCAGTGATATCGTTTTTCATGTTAAAGATGTTACTTTCAAGGCTCATAAGGCGATTCTTGCGGCTCGCTCTCCTGTGTTTAAAGCACAATTCTATGGGCATGTTGGAAACCCTGCTTTCAAGGCTCATAAGGCGATTCTTGCTGCTCGCTCTCCTGTGTTTAAAGCACAATTATATAGGCATGTTGGAAACCCTGCTTTGGATGAAGTAGAGTTGATGGATATTCAACCATCAGTTTTCAAGGTAACGGAAGATATCGATCATAAAAGCTATTCTATTTTATTTTGGTCGTGCATTAATGGTGTTTTTGTGGTTGTGTTTTGCAGGCTATGCTTTTCTTTATTTACTCAGATAAGCTTCTTGATTCACACAATAGTATGCGCTCAATGGCACACATGATTCAGCATCTGTTGGTTGCTGCTGATCGTTTTGGTCTAGATCGGTTAAAACATTTGTGTGAAGCGAAGTTTTGTGAAGAATTAAATGTGGATATAGTGGCAAAAATTCTTTCTTTTGCCCATGATCACCATTGTTCTCAGCTTAAAGCCTTCTGTATGGATTTCGCTGTAGAGAATTTGTGAGGTGTGTATTTTGTAGTTTGTAGATTGTAGATTCATGTTTATTGTAAGTATTTCTTGGACTAGCTATTAGAATACAAGCTTAAAGCAATAACCATTATTAGCGACATCGCAACTGAAACTTCTAAGGTTAAAGCAATAATCATTAAGATAACTTTTTGTTGAATGCCAAGAGGTGAATTTGAAAGTTGAAAGACAAGACATTATAGGCTTTTATATTATACTTTAGAGAAAACTAGTAGATATGTTTGACTAGCAAAATATGGGAAAACATTTAAAGAGAAGTACACTTTTGGAATTTACTCGGTATCACATGTACGTACGTGTATGATAATTTAGAAGACCAGCTCATGTAGGCTGTAGCTAATTCTTAGGGCAAAAGACATTTTGTTGCTAAAGGTTTTAACGATTATTGGGAACTTGTTGAATTGATTTTTGATGAGTCTACATGTTGTGTTTTACAGCGGTGATACAAACGGAAGGGTACAAATACATGGAAACGTCATGCCCTTTGTTTTGCTATCAGAGCTTCTTCAGAAGATCGCATCACAAAGTTACGGAGTATAGCTTCTCATCGACTATGGTTGACCCAAGAATTTTGGTTGTAGGTAGCACGTTCTAATTAGCGACTCATTATAAATTTAGATGCACATTGATTGGGTTAAACTACTTTGGGTTTATTATTATTATTATTATTATTATTATTATTATTATTATTATTATTATTATTATTATTATCACTTTATTAGAAACACAAAGGATTTACAAGAAGTTAGTGGGAAGCCGAGATACTAACTGGGTTCCCACTCCTTTAGCTATAGAAAAGCAAATCATATTAAAGATATGAGTAGCAGTGCGTGCTCCAATGTCTTGGGTAATCGAGAACTTTCAGATTCGCTTCAGTAAGGTCACTGCATCCTTCTCAAGTTCCTCAAAAGAAGAGAAAGAGAAGGGAAGGAACCCATAACCAATATCCGCGCACTTAGCCTCATATTTGACGCGTTTACGTTGTGCAGCCTCAATCACCGCACGACCCGGAACAAAATCAACCATACTAGTTTGCGTCAAGGGCGATGACCCAGTCAAATCAACACATACATCAAGCCCTCCATCCCATGAGTAGAGCAATATGTCAGCTGGACGTAAGGGTTTGTCCCTTTCCCCACAAAGCCCAATATCAACCTCTTTACGAACCGAAATCCCCGACCGAGAACATATGTCAACAAGAACATCGCGTACCGCGTTATGCCGATGTTTAATACCAATAATACCCGCACAAGATACAGCATGGTCCCCATAAATATCCCCAGTAAAAACCCTGGAACAAGCTGAGCACGACATCTGAACAGAGAATAGGGGAACACCTAGCCGATAACATAACACGCACTGGTAGGTCCTAGCATTCATAGTCTGTCCTAACCCCGATATCGGAACCACCCTAAGCCAGTCCAAAGTGTAGTCCTCCATTTGCGATTTCCATAATGCCATCTGTGAGTAGATAAAGAAATGTAGATTCGGCTTTATGGGTAACACGTGTGAAATATATATCTGCCAGTTTCTTCATGAGTTTGGGGGCAGCGATCTCACATGGATTACTCAAAATGTCAATCTCCATTTTCACATTAAAAGCACACAAGGCATCATTAAAGGAAGGGCCAGAAGTTACGATACCAGAATGTTGAAGCAACTTAGTCTGCAAGCTAGCAGATTGAAATCTAGATGCAAGAAATGCATAGTTCAAGACGTCACCTGCAGAGTAAACACCAAGCCCCCCAGATGCAAAGGGTAATGTAGCTAGCCTCTATTGCCAATCACCAAAACCAGGTCCAGAAGCAGTGACAATACGCTCTAGAGTAGAACGAAGAGCCACATCAAAAGAAATCTGAGCAGGCTCAAAGACCTTAGGAGAACAAGTGCGCATAGCAAAATATAATTTGGAAATACCGGCACAAGTACGAAGGAGCAGCAATTCACACTGAGGATTATTATTATTATTATTATTATTATTATTATTATTATTATTATTATAGTTATTTATTTATTATTATTATTTTTTGAGGGAGGGGGTTCTATTTCTTTTTCTAGGTTTTGATTTGGGGTTTGGGTTATTCAAGATTGGTTGCTTTTCAAATTTAATTTGGTTATTCAAGACTTGAGTAATAGTATGAATGAGACTCATTTTGCAACAAAGCAAAAGAGGCTCTTTGATGCTGTTTATGGAGATTCAGGAATAACATTGTCTTTTCCAACAAGCGGCCTAGCAAAGATCTCCTACTCAATGACATTAAGCTCTTGTCCTTCAATTGGATTACTTGTAGACGTAAAAATTCTTGTTTAAACCGGATAGAGTGGTCTAATAACCCGTGTAACGCTCTATCCCATCTTTTGTAACTTTTCTTCTAGCCTCTTACTAGTTTCTATTTCAATTGCCGTTCTAAAAAAAGCTAAAGGAGTAAAAAAAACAAAAGTCTACTAGAAGGCCTGATGAGGCGAAAAATGATCCGTTTTTAGGGGGTCATTTAAGCCAGAATTGGAATTTATTTGATCTAATATTGCCCTAAATCGTTCCTTTTGTGATTTTAGGTACTTTTGGAGTGAATTCTGAAAAAGGAAGCATTTCGGACGTTTTCGGAGCATAAAAGTGAAGAAAACGGCAAAGTCTTAATTTTCCTTGCTGGGAACAGTACCTGACGACGTCAAGAGCAATTTGATGACGGTGTCAAGAGCAAAAGAGGTGACGGCCCAGCGAAAACGTGACGGCGTCAAAGCATGGCCGTCAAGAGTAAAAGTGGTGACGGCCCAGAACAACATAACACATGACGGCGTCAGATCTGGATCTAGGCAGTCCGAGAATAATATGGGCGGCGGGTTGACGGCGTCAGAACTTTCTTCTTGACGCCGTCACCTTAGGAAATCTATATATACTCTTTGTTATTTTCATTCTAAGGAGAGGAGAATTTTAGGGTCGAACTTAATAAACCCTAGCACGACTTTTACAGTATTTTTAAGGGTTTTCACCCCTTGAAACCCTTCATGTTCAATTGAGATAAGTATCCTTTCAATTAATTCAATATGTCTATGTGTTATTTGAATATATCTTACGCTTGTCTTGATTTTAACATGCTAGGCTAGATCTTTTGTGTGTTTGCTTAGATGTAATGAAACCTAGATGTTGATTATAGGTTGATTGCTTGTTTATAGTTGTAATGGATGAATGATTTCGATGTTAGGCTTAAGAAAACTGGCAGATCTCCATTGTGTAACTTGCTTGAACGTCTTAAGAAACATGAACCAATGCGTACTAGGTTTTTATGGTTGTATTTAATGCATGAGCGAATTATAGTGATCCCATGTTAGGAGCTTCTTGCAGGCTCGACATAGGAGTGAAGTAGGAGCTTATAGAGTTGGGGAAGTACGTACGCCACCCCACAATTGGTATTAAGGAATATAACCCGTCATCCACGCAACTGTAACAAACAATTAACCTGTAAAAGATATCTAGGGAGTAGTGAAATCTAAGTAAACACAATTTTCCCATCTATTGTTCACACCATATTAGTAATTAGCTTTATTTACATTTTTGTTATTTTATTTTGATTGCATCTTTAGTTATTGGGTTAGTTGATTAGCAACTAATTCCGCCCACTCTTTCAAAACCCGAGATTTTTACTTGCTTTCCATAAAATATAAAAATACAAAAAAGAATCATCCCTCACCTTTAGACCTAGTTTTTAGGCTTTCTAATCCTAGCGACACTATTCCTGAGTTGAACGATCAATCCCCCGGTACTTGTCACTATATTATACTACAACGATCAGGTACACTGCCTGGTGAAGGTTGTAAGCTTCTCGAGATCCCTCGAGAGGTAAAGCCTGGTGCAATTCCCACGCATCAAGGCCCTTTTGGCCTTGCGAAACCAATGTGCATGTTTACCATACGTGTTGCCCCCAAGGGATTGCGCTCATGTCTCACTTGGAAAGGTCTACTTTTAATGTGTGGACAAATTAAGAACTTAATACGAGATATAGTAGGCATCTTTAATCTGTGTACGTTTGAATGTTCATTTTGATTGTTTGTTATGCAGTAGGTATGTTAATTAATTTCGTTTTTAACGGCAATAATATGTATATAAATATTTAAAAAAAAGAAAGGTTACATAGAATTAATGGCAAGTTAGATACATTCTCAATTAATTTTCCGGTATATAAAAAGAAGAAAGGTTACACAATGAAAAAACGACCGTATCAGGCCCAACCAACAGATTAAAACCAAAGCCTAAACGAAATCCAAACTTCCCTGAACATACCACGACAACCGCAAAGAATACAACCAAATTTTGAACTGAACCCAACTACAAATAGAAGACAGAAAAAATAATAAGAAATAGAATTGTGAATCAATTAACGAGAAAAGCAACCAAATGTTGTAAGTAAAATATTTTATATTTTGAGACATGGCAGTGCGTTATGGATACCAAATCCACACGCACATATATAACATATATAACTCCAGTAGACAGAAAAAAATTCATTATAGGGATCTTGGGATAAGATTTAATGAGGAATGACGTAGAAGTACAAATCATGACAGTAAAGCATTGACTAATTTACCTTTTGTTTAATTTTCGAAAAAGGTTAGAGATGATCGAATAACATCTAAATTACAAACATATTGAGGACTGACACTTTGAAAAAGGGGTTGAAATTATTAATTATACCTTTTTGTTTTGAACTTTATGCTCAACTTTTCTGCATGAATTTCTCTTCCGTTGTAACCCCTCAATTATTTCATTGATGATTCTTGCATTATCCATGTGTACATATGGGTTTTGAACGTTGAGCAACAATACGGGCGAAAGCCGAAAGATATGGCAAGATGAAAAACCATATTAGGAAATCATGAGCCAAACTAACACGTCCTATTATATATTAATGTGCAGTGAATATTGGGTGATAACCTTAAACATGGCTGCTCATATTGTTGTGAGTCATGTTTACTTTTAAGACCTGAAAAATACGATTGTGTATGACATGCAGGATGAGTTTAGCTCATTGTCTATTGACATGACTTTCCGTTGTCACTCTTGGTCTGATGGTCTAGCCTTATGGTTTATGTTGAAACATCAATATATTATATATATATATATATGCTCAATCCAACACATGTATCGTCGATTAATTATTGAAGTTTAAGCAACCAAAGACGCATATTTATGCATGAAAGAATAAATTGTAAGCTAGTAGCTCTTTACAAAAAAAAAAAAAAAAAAAAAAAAAAAAAAAAAAAAAAAAAAAAAAAAAAAACACCGGAGTCAATATATATGGTCCACGTACACAGTGAGCCATATAACTTGCCCTAATATTATGACAATTTAACAACTACTACACATGAAAGTATCACTAGACATGACAAAATAAAATCATTAACTAAAACCTTTCTCAAAAAAAGAAATTCGAGTGTATGTAATCTGTGTGATCTGAACTAAGGTTATAAAATTAGGATAAGATCCAAAGGTAACTAGACTAGTACATAAAACCTCCCATAAGCATTTATTCTCTTAAATGTAAGATAGAATGGTTTTCATGGCTCACCGCTCACCAAGAAACTTGCAAGGTCACAATGTAAGGAAGGACTTGATGCTTTTGGAGGATGCATATATAGTGTTTACTCGAGTTCATTTTGCATTCCATATTCATAATGAAGAACTTTAAAAGAACCGCATATCAATTTTTTTCAGTATCAGAAAGACAAAAATAGGCCTAGCATTTCTAGATCACTAAGTATATACTATTACAGGAAGTATGGTTAAGAGATTCAGCACTAGCTAGTACTTCCCAATTCAAAGTTTAGATATTGAGAAAGACGATTTTATTTTTTATGACTTTGGATCTATAGACCGGTTAATGTGTTAACAGAACAAAAACGTTTAAAAAATAAGAAAAAGTAGAGAAAGTCATGGTGATGTCAAATTGGTTTTTAAGCTCATAACATAACGAAATTCGCGCAGTTGATGGAAAACGGTCTAGCTTTCAAAACTCGAAACTCGATCTTCGCCAGGAGGTCCAATGTTTTATGGCCATTTGGGATCGTTTAAAGGGGTCAAATTGACATTACTGTACTGTATGGGGTTGATTAGGAAGAGTCGTTTTTTAGTAAGAGCCTCCAAATCAAATTAGGAAGCAGATAACATTCTCCTAATAATTATCTTACTCATATAAATATAGGTTGCGGTAATTTTGTATTCACTTTAATACTTTATTATCGTTAATAAAATTTCGATTTTAAGTTTAATCCTTGTAAGTAAGGTTTCACCTTCGATCGTTTCTCTTAGGTTTTATATTTTTAAACGAATTTAAAGAGTACGTCGTTACCATCTTTTATAAATACTTATCAGCTAATTGTTCCTGAAGTTATTGATCGATCGATCATGTCAACGACCATCAATGGATTTCATCTATTTACTGTTAAGGAATACTCTCGAGTTAAAGAGATGGATGTAGGAAGTTATATATCTAGTGACACTTTTACAGTTGGTGGATATGATTGGCAAGTTTGTTTTTTTCCTCATGGTGAAGACATAAAGGATACAGGATACGTTTCGGTGTACTTAGTGTTGGTGAATGATGGTCTGGAAGTGGAAGCTTCGTTTGACTATATCTTGTTGGATCAGAGTGGAAAAGCGGTACACAAGGTTAATAATGGTATCTCTACTCAGCTATATACGAAACAGACTGCATGGTATGTGTAAGTAAAAATCTTTCAGTATAAGTTATATATCAGTATGTGTAAGTAAAAATTTTGCAAATTGACTTTTAACATAGAAGTAATTGAACTATATATACAGCTAAATCTTTTTCAAATTTTTCTGTGTTACCTTGTCAACGTGAGGTGCTTTATGCTACAAACTGAATTAATATTGCTCTTTTCTTTTGTCCTCTGTCAACGTATATTCAGTATAGTATTAGCTCCTCATCAGAGTATCATCGATTCTTTTCATTGTAGGGGTCATGATATTATGAAAAAACTAGATTTGGAGTCATCCGATTATCTCAAGGATGATTCACTTTCAATTTGTTGTATGGTTCGGGTTGTTCAAAGTTGCATCAGACCCAAAAACTTTACCATCATTCCACCACCACCAGAAATGGAGAAAGATTTCAAGTATCTGTTGGACAGTGAAATAGGTAGTGATATTGTTTTTCGTGTTAAAGATGTTACTTTCAAGGCTCATAAGGTGATTCTTGCTGCTCGCTCTCCGGTGTTTAAAGCACAATTCTATGGGCTTGTTGGAAACCCTGCTTTGGATGAAGTAGAGTTGGTGGATATCGAACCGACGGTTTTCAAGGTAATAGAAGATATTGGTCAATATACCGGTCTTAAAAGTTTTTATACTTAATTTGGTCATGCAGTAATGGTATCATTTGTGAATGTATTTTGTAGGCTAGCTTTTGTTTATATACTCTGATAAGCTTCCTGATTCACAAGAAAGTATGGGTTCAATGTCACACATGATTCAACATCTGTTGGTTGCTGCTGATCGTTTTGGTCTAGATCGGTTAAAACACTTGTGTGAAGCGAATTTGTGTGAATAGCTAAATGTGGATGTAGTGGCAACTACTCTTTCTCTTGCCCATGATCACCATTGTTCTGAGCTAAAAACTTTCTGTATGGACTTCGCTGTAGCGAATTTGCAAGGTATGTAGTTTGCTGTTCATAGATTCATGTTTATATATCATAAGTATTCGTTGCACTAGTTATTAGAATATAAGGTTAAAGCAATGAACCATTATTAGTGACGTTGCAACTGAAACTTCTAAGGTTAAATTATAGCAATGGCCAAGATAATTTTTTGTTGAACGCATATATAACAGGTGTGAGCACCATTCGGTTTGGGTTGGTTTTCACAAAACCCAAAATATGACTTATATATGTTTAATATCATACGTATTTATATGCAAAACTAACAAAAATGTGGCCCCTTTTAAGTAGAGGCCTTGTGCGACGGCACCTATTGCACACCCTCCGAGACCCCTATGCTAATATTAGCCGCGCACTTGAACGATAACCCATAAAGTCAAGGGAATGATTGGATAATTGGTTTATAATACACGTGAGTAAGAGGCATATTTTAGAAGAATTTAGTTAAACCAGCCCAACACTATAAAACATTATAAAAGAAGCACACTTTTGGAATTCATATGATTGGCTTATGTAGCTAATTTTTTTGGCTAGAATAATGTATTTAGACTTTCAGTTGCTAAAGGAATTAAACGATTATTGAGAAGTTGTTGAATTGATTTATGATGACTTTACATGTTGTGTTTGCAGCGGTGATCCAAACAGAAGCATATAAATATGTAGAAAAGTCATGCCCTTTGTTGCTATTAGAGCTTCTTCCAAAGATCGCGGAGCTTCTTCAAAAGACCTCCTAATAAAGTTAAGGATTATAACTTCTCATTCTCATTGACTATGAGTGGCCCATGAATTTTGGTCTAGGTAGCACATTTTAATCAGCGACTCGATTACAAATTTAGATGTACATTAATTGGGTTAAACTATTTGTTAATTTCTTTCTTTTCTTTTAATTTATTTATTAACTATTTTGTCTAGGTACCACATTTTTATTTATTAATTATTATTAGTAATTACTATTATTATTATTATTATTATTATTATTATTATTATTTGGGCTCGATCGGATGAAAAACGAAGAAAAACAACAAATTCAGCAATGTGACTGCATAGGAGACGTGGTCACCAATTCGGCCTAGAAAGTGCAAATTCAAGATTTTTCATGATGGGTCGGGGTCTGGAGAAGGCCTACCTTGACGGCGTCAGACGCACAAGGCGACGATGTCATGACCAAAAGTTGACGCAGTCACATATGACGGTCGAATAACGAAACCTTAATTGGATGGCGAGTTGACGGCATCATACCCTCAACCTGACGCCGTCACCTTCTATTTTCTATATATACAAACGCATATTTTTCATTTTTGCATGTGGAACTTTGGAGGAACTTTTGTTTCGGAACCCTAGGCATTTTATATCATTTATTTAAGGCCCTTGAAAACCTTATGTATTGCTGAGATAAGTTCTATACATCAAGAACCATTGTAAATGGTGAAAACGCATAAAACCCATTAACGGAGGACGTGCGGAAGCGTATTTAGATAAACCATAATCCAAGGGTAATAAACAAGGCGCACCTTGCGGGAATAAACCAAAACAAGAGTAAAGACTCTAAAACACAATATTATTAATAATAAATGATCAAAAGATGCATTACAATGAAACATAATCCCTATATTTATAGGGTAGTAAAACTTATAGAACAAGATAACCTAATTATAGTAAAAGACTCGCTCCTAAACAATAATTATCCTAAAAAACGATCTAAATAAATAAAGAACATTATGGAATCAATATGTATACGGCGTAGATGAAGAGTTCCTCCTACGGCATAGACATACGAAGGAAAAACCAACAAAATTTACTGAGAGCAACTACGACGTAAACAAAGGATTGGCTTTACGCCGTAGTTATAACGATATTCGTGTCTTGACCACGAATCTCGTCCCTATCACCCATGTGCGTCCATGACTTCACATCAACATACATTGGTAATAGGTTTGATTAAATTTAACCAAGTAGGCAAGTAGTGGCTGGAAAAAATATATATATACAGAAGTTTCAACATACAAAAAGGGAAAATTTCATGTATATCCTTGAAAATTTCAAAAATTTCATATATATCATTTTTACTAGTTTTTTATGCATAAAGTACAATTCATTTAATGCATCAAAATGATATATATGAAATTTTTGAAGTTTGCAAGGATATGAATGAAATTGCCCCCACAAAAAAGTGCATAGGTAAACTTTTCTGGACGAATTTGACTTGAAAAAAACAAATTATCAACAGTTTTGATTTCTTGGTAATAAACCCTTTTAACTTATAATGAAGAAAACAGAAATAACAATAAAATCAGAGAAAAAAAAAAAAAAAAAAAAAAAAAAAAAAAATTCATTATCAAATCAATATTTACAGATGATAAAATTCAAGAGAGTGAGGCCAACAGCCAAAGTACCATATGAGAAGAGATAGCAAGGAGAAACCAAGACATGAAAGCCAAAGCTATGGATATCTGGAATGTATTACACGATATTTTGGGGTCTAACTTGCAAAGATCTGAGTCTCTTACCAAAAGAATCATCACTCCAGCTGACGAGGAGGAAGCTGCAAGTGCTAGAATCGCCGTCACCTACAAAATATAGTTACAAGACTTTAATCTTTAACATAACTCAAAGTTAAAGCAATTTGCATAATTCAATGGGATGCAACCATCAGAATAGAAAGTAATGTATGTCTATAACAATTGAAAGAAAAAAAGAACAAAAGCTAATTTATTTATTTGCATGATTTTCCTTTATGACTATATTCAGTACCGTTACTAAAACGGTCTATTAGCCCTTTGTCAGCATCTCAAATTACTTCTGATTTGCGTCGCCAAGTTCTCTTTATTTTGTAATTGCAATCTTTTGATTAATATTTGACATTTCCTACAACTCCGTGTCAAGTTAAAACTTGCAATGCGCAAGGGCACGAGGGAGCCTACTGTAGCTGTTAACGGCCACGTAGACTCTTTGGCTAAATCCAACTTTGGTCTAAATCATATTTCGGGTATGCATCTTTCTTCTTAGAAAAAACCATTTGTATCAAAGAAATATCTTGATAAAAACCTTTAATCTTTTGCAAACTTCAGTTAGAGACTTAGAGGTATTTCATAAATATTAAAACTAAAACTGCGTACCCAGTCACCAACGACAACAAGGCTTAATAACAAATGACTCTGCAGATCTTTATCTACTCGTAAAGCGTGAATATCAAGACAGGCCAGTGAAAAACTCCACAAAACTTGTAGTCCCATTGCTGCAATTAGATAACTATTACAACATATACCGCAAATTAGAACATGCACAATGATATTTTGTGTTTGTGTATGTGCTTAATAAAACAATTAGCAAGAAAAAGTAATAGAAATGTAACCAGAAATATAAATGTTGCAATTTTGATCCATATAGGCATTTATTTATGAATGGATCAGTGCGGGTTAAGTTACCGGGTCAAACATGTCAAATAAGAAAAAATAAAAAGGAAACCGGTCGGATTGGTTGAAAGTTTCCTAAGTGTATCAAAGAAATAGAGCACTACTAGAATATATAAGTCTTGTAATCATACTACAAGCTGATTGTTCAGAAAAAAATCCGAAAAATATGGAAGTATTTTGGATCAACCCGATGTGTACATAAATACAGTATTATCCTTTTTAACCCAGACCCACTTTGATCTGTTAATCGACCCATCCATTTTTCCAACTCTCCAGCACTACAACAGTGTGAGGAAAAGATAAAGGTGAAAAGAAAAAAACAAATGAACTACTAGCAAACACCTTAGAATAGAAAAATCAGTGTCATTTGTGGATGAAGGCAATCTAGGGACACTTAAGTTCTACATCTTACTGATTCCATGTAGTTGGTGTGACAAGATATGAAGAACAAAGAATTCAATCAATTTTTACCACATGAATGTACACCTAGATACCTAAGGTATTGAATGCGACTGTAATAATAATCCTTTGAGGTAATGTTGAAGAACGTAAAACTGCTTCCAACCTACTTTAGCTAAATTCATACATCTATTACTGTATTAACAATGGAAAAGTGTCTAGTGTGATTATAAGAGGATCTTGGTCCCAGACTAATGATCATTCATGTGATAACGTGTGAATTATCCCTGAAGCTACACTGTAGCATAAACGGATGAAATTTTCCTTGTTTAGTTTACCTTGGGAGGGCGAGTCTTTGATTAAGATGCACGCAGAATCACCCAGGTACCCCCGTGACGTTTCCGAACCCTTTCCCCGGGCATCCCAAGATGTTTACCTAGTGAGACCGTCATTCATTTTTCTTTTAGATAGGAAAAAAATCACACATGTATATATATACCATACTACGACACATATGTATAAACTGAGACTTGAACGCACATTCCCCACAACCTCTCGTTCAATCCACCACTACATATCGCTAAGCCATAACCTTTTGGTAAAACCACTAAACAACATAAACCCAAAATAGCAACAAAATTCTACAAAATGAATCGACTAAAACTACAAAACAAAATATGTGACCAAAAGCCATAAAGCTAGCAACAACAACATCGAATCATATATATTAAATATATACTATGTGAAATATACAAATATATACCAGAAGGAAGTAGAGGTAGCAAAACCAGAAGACGACGACATGAGAGCAATAGATGCAGAAGCAAATAAACATTGAAACATCCTTAACACAAGACCACTTGTCATCCCAGGTGTCCCAAACCTATGTTTCATCCTTAACACTCCCTGTGTTTTTAGTGTTTGTGTCTGAAACAGGAAATACTATACTACTTTTAGGATGTTGGGTTTTTTCTAATCTAACGCTAATTTCGGACAACAAATTTGTTGCTTTTTTTC
This sequence comes from Artemisia argyi, assembly GCA_030686995.1. NCBI lineage: Eukaryota > Viridiplantae > Streptophyta > Magnoliopsida > Asterales > Asteraceae > Artemisia > Artemisia argyi. The sequence continues at coordinate 120,787,313 of CM060697.1, read as the reverse complement.
AGGTGACTGTTAAAGTGAGTAAAGTCAGAGATGTGTGAGAATTAATAAAGTGTTTTTAATTATTATTCAAAGATTTTGTTTGTTTGTTTGTATTTATGGAACTAGACAACTGTAAAGTACAAATTGCAACAAGTTGGTGGATTTGGTATCCTACTTGGCAAGTTCTATGCCAAACTTTGTCTTCATTTTAATTTTTAGGGTGTCTGGCATTGCAAATGTCAAATTCTAGTATATATGTATAGTGAAGTTTGAACACATTTAGAACGTGTCACACATGTAGGTGGCTATTCATTTGAGACCTATATTTAGAAGAGAAACTCACAAAAATAGGCATTTTTTTATTATTCTATAACCTCCATTAGTGAAGGGTTTATAATTCCCATACCTATAGTCTGAGTAATTCCTAATGCAAACCAAATATCTGAAGCTCAAAACATACATTTAAATGTTAACAATCTTTTTTAGCAATGATGGAGAATAGTAATTTGTATATCCAAGTAATGACGGAGGGTCAAAAACTCTATTCGGATACTCAATTTAGTTTATTGCTCCTTCACCACAAACATACAGTTGACCATAAATATAAACTTTGTACAAAAAAATTCCTTGGTGAGGATAGTAACTTAGTAAGCAAAGCTAGCACATGAGCTTTTTTACCTCTCATGTGATGGACCTAGTTTTCAAGCTCACGCATGTTTGGGCTGATAGATAATCTCAAAATCAACCTTTTGGAACAGTTGCTATGTAGGTACTCTTGATCAAGTATCAAGCACATTGAGAGATCCAATAACCACCATTATTGTCAAAAACGTTATGCAAGGCAATATAGAAAGTATACTTGGGATATAAAAATTAAGGAAGCAATAACAAGAAAATACGTAAAGTACATTGGCTTTTGCAAATTTGTGTCTCAAAAGCCTAAACTTCCTCGAATAAGCTAGTACGTAAAACTTAGAGTTCATAACTTCATACCAAAATACTGCAATGTACGTAGTATTATTTGATTACATGTCTCAACACCCAATTCTAACTCTCTCACTCTCATTTAACCCCTCTATCCCCAAGACGAATCGAATTATTTATTAGATAAATAGCTGTCTCGACAGCCTGGTCCGCTTACATCACGAACACATAGAAAGCTGGCGTTAAATGTGACTTTACAACATTTCGGAGAAAAAAACATACGACTAATGTTGCTAACTTCATCTATTTGGCTTGATAAGGTTTGCTCAGGCAAGAATCATGCAGTGGCTACCTTCCAGGAGCAGGTTCGGGTTGATGATATCCTAGAGCAGAGGATTTTAAGCTTGTTGAGTGAGGTCTTTGTGAGTATACACAACCCCTTTATCGGTATCAACCACATGTCCATTTCCTCTTGCAATCCTAAAATATAAACAAACCATATCAGACTCAGATCATAATGTGGGTTTTGGAAGCATAGCAAAAGGATAATTTACTCGAAATAGCATATGCTGAATATAAAATTTATCAATGTATGTAAATAATAGGAAACCATGAGTATACCATCGCGTTGTTAGCAATCCTTCAACTCCTACGGGGCCACGAGCATGGATCCTGCTTGTACTTATACCAACCTGTCGTTTAATTGGTCAATCAATGAGACTATTATTAATAGTAGAATATATTGATACGGTATTCTAAATAAATAATGATTATATATGTTACCTCTGCACCAAGTCCAAAACGAAATCCGTCGCTAAATCTTGTGCTTGCATTATGGAATACAGCAGCACTGCAAATACATCCATACAATAACAATTACAAGAATGTTCCCAGGCTCATGTAACTTAGCGCATATAATAGAGATGAAAGAAGATGAAAACCTGTCAACTTGGCGTAGAAAGATGTCTGCCACTTCCGAATCTTCTGTTACAATGCAATCAGTATGTGCACTGCAATATATGTATTCAACATAGAGATATAAGCAATGTGTAAAACTAGAATCACTACAAGATGTGCGCTTGAAGATTCATAACAAACAAAATTAACTTGCCTTCCATGCTTGTGTATATGATCTATGGCAGCATGCACATCATCGACAATTTCAATTGTGCAAGTCATTGAACTGTACTCGTGATGAAATGATGGTGCTGCTGGAAGATTAAGCAAGGTACATGCCCTTGGACCACCATTTATACTGACACCTATAATATACAGATCGATATAATTAAAACCAATGCGGCATTATAAAAAAAAGGAACATACTAATTTGTAAGGATGTACAAACATAGATCGATATGCTGATAGGCTAACAGATAAACTAATAAACAGAATTAGATCCTCTGATAATTGGTTCGTCAAAAGAGTTTCATGCCTTTAGTTTGAAGTTCAATGAGAAGCTCGTTAACACCACCAGTATCCATCAACCCTTCATGGACAAGAAGTGTTTCCTGGTAATAAAAGTCATATCAAATATCAATAATTTCCGTTTCAGCAACCAATAGTACTTCCATCTCCATACTTGGTTTCTCCTTGTTCGTGTTGAACTCATAGGTCAGTTTTGGTTGCAATTGATTGTTAATGGGTCAAACGGGTTAAATATGCAGAAAGTTGCTAAAAGTCAAACGGGTCAAAAAACACTAAACCTGTATTTAAATGATTAAAACAGCCTAAACAGATTTATTTAAGTGAATTATGTTTTAACTTTTAAAATATAGCTGTGTAACAAATGTTTACCATAGCATTACAGGCTGCAGGGTAATCTGTTTTGGCATCCAAAACTATGTTCTTTGCTTTTTCCATATCAGCAGATTTGTCAACATAGACATGACAAATTCCATCTGAAAAGTTACAAAAGTGTAATTACTATATCGTCCTGCATCTGATAAATACTTTTTGATTTACATGGAGCATATATATCGTCACTTAAAAGCATCATACCAGCATGGCCAAGAACAGGAATTTGTGTTGAAGACTTTATTTGATAGACTAATGCATTGCTGCCTCTTGGAATCACAAGATCGATAACATCATCAAGCTGTATAAGAATTGTAGTTGCTTATTACGGAGTACAAAACAATGGTTTCTCTTGATTAATAAAGTAAATAACATTTATTTACAAATTCAGCTTTAGAGAAACACCAACCTTGAGCAATTCAGGAATCTCGTCTCTAGAAGTCACAAGGCCAATTAACCCTTTACCAACTGTTTCGGGGATGCATGAAGTAATAATCTGAAAAGTTTATAAAGAGTACAGGAACCTTACATCAACAAAATGAGATGGTATTAAAAATCAGTTAGATTAATCATTAAAGAAATTGGACCTTGTGCAAGATTGCATTAGAGCGCTTTGCTTCCTTCCCACCTTTCAGTAAGAGACCATTCCCGGTTCTGATGGCCAATGATGCTATCTGTTCAGAACATGGGAATAATTAAGATTTGGTAGATGAAAGAACACTGTCAAAACTTGAAAGTGAAATGCATATCAAGATATAACTGTGCATGATCAAGATATGATTGTGCATGGTCGACAGCAGTTTTCTTTATGATCACAAAATCACTATTAGTGCCTATTTGAAGAAAAGAGTCATAAAATGCATATGAAGGTATCAATTTTTTTTTTAAACAATAATACTGGCCTTTTAAAAAATAGTCATATCAGACTCACATAATGAGTCAGCATCTGGTGCATGCTTGTTTGGTAATACTTACATTTACTGTATACTATTTACGTCTTTTTCTTAATGTAAATAAGGTTGTGGTTTCTGTTTGATAAGAAAATCAGACACCATTTGTCAAAGAGTTGCTTTTTCATATGCTGGACAGGTGGAGGTATTATTTTGTATTAGTCGTAGCTTCAGTAGGCATGCAAATAATTAAATCCAGCGAGCCTGATATCAAATGATAATCATAACGATTTAATTAAGATGCCCTTAGGCAGTTAAAATGGCTGGCAAACATTCAAACCAAGAAATTGAACACAATATCCCTTAGTTTGCTTTTTGTATCCTACTTTGACATGATTGTCAATCTTCCATTTTATTATTTGAAATACATTTATTTATTTTTTTAAAATCAATAAATGTATGAAAGGATACAATAAGTAAATGCTAAATATAAAATGGACCTGCTGAATGTCAGTGGTATGTATAGCAACATCAAGGCATGATGCACATACAGAGAGGAGTTTAGTTTAGAAAAACTAACACAAGAACTATACCTGAACTAGTGCCTCGGGCCGAGACTCAAATATAACAAGAAGAACACCAAGGGGAGATGACATCTTCTCCAAAATGAAACCATCTGACAACTGGATGCAACAGTAATCATTAAATATAACATGGATCCACAACCTTTTAATACTAAGATATTGGTTTTTGAGTACGAATTCCTTACCTCAGTTCTCTTTAACACTTGGCCAATCGGCTCTTCCATGCTAGCAAGCACACGGATTGCTTTTGCAAGAGTAGAGACCTGTAATATATAGATTATGAGAAAGAGGTAATGCACTATCTGGTTATACGATACGCACAAGAAGATAAAGAATCACAAGAGAAAATTTTAAGGAAACAAAAGAAAGTTTCTATAATATACATCAGTAAAGACCAATTTAGCCTTTCGAAAAAAAAAAAAAAGTAAAGACCAATTTAATGTGTCTCTTACCTTTCCTGGCTTCAGAGCCAACCTAGAGAGTAATGATGATTCATATCCATCATCATGTGCATCAGCAACATCAGCTTCGTTTTCATGAATAATCAGTTTCTCATTTGCTTCCAGGGCATCAGCTATAGATAGCAAAATTTTACTCCTCTCTTCTGCAGGCATCCCCTGCATTAAAGTGTACAAACAAGTATGAACTTTTAGATTAAACATTTATGCCAAAGCTTTTTTATTACTTACTAGCGTGATTCGATAAAATTAATATTATTTAAAATTTGAAGTAAGGAGTTTTCGTGACTGTCTTGCTAAATATTAGAACATTTTCTAATGATACCTGAAGAAGCCTTGAACTTTCTCTTGCTGCGACTGCCATTTCACGTGCATTTAACTCTCCACTTGGGATAAATTTATGAGCCTCTCTGTGGAACAGCGTGCCAATGTGCTGTCCTCGGAGAACTTTTATGATATTGTCACCAGCAAAACCACTTCAAATTTAATAGAAGACATCAGATGCTAGTTATGGTAATAAAAAGGCAGCTAGAGAAGAAACTTAAATTTGAAGGGAGAACGAGTAAAGCTGCGAAGCCACAATGCCAAAGTTCAATTCAATACACAATATAGCTGGTCCTATGAGGCTTTGAAAGACAAGGAGGGTCTCACTATTTGGATTACAGATTTGAGAATTATTTCAGTTTTGAAAAATAACTAAGTGATCAAACAGCACTAATATAGAAACTTCGACCACCTGATTACGGTCTATATTTACAGAAACTTCGAAAAATATGTACAATAGAATACCTAGTGATCACGACAGGGATGCCGGCTTGAGAAGCATAGACGGCAGCTTTTACTTTAGCAGTCATACCACCTCTTCCTAGCCTAGACTTGTCACCAAATGTAATTGTATTCTCCAGTTTTTCCTTGATGTATGTATGAATTAGCTTTGATTGAGGATCGCTGGGAGGGCCACTGTAGAGACCATCCACGTCACTTAACAGTACAAGAAGATCCGCTTTTAACTCCAAAGCCAATAACGCTGCTAAACTGTCATTATCCCAGAATATACCAGAGGAATCCTATAAAAAAAATTGCAGACGTTGTAATGTAATGAAGGTATGTGACATAATAAGAACTAACTATGTAGCAGAAACCTATATATTTTACAAATTTGCGATGTGTAAAGTTAGTACTGCATTTTAAGTTTTCAGAGATCCATTTTAATAAATCAAATCTTGCAAATAAAGGAAGTATACCTCGTATGGTGCCCTACGGGTGCTGATAGAATCATTCTCATTGAAAACGGGAATAACTTTCAAATCCAACAATGAATCCACAGTTTCAGTAAGTTGTTTCCTAAATTCTGGACTCCTAAAGTCATTATCAGTCACAAGAAGCTGAGCTGACGTAACATCCAGCTGCAAATAAAGTAGTGAGCATTGGTGAGTATGGATATAGGTGAAATCAGAAAAGAAAAAAAAAAACCCATGAGTTTTGAAGTACTTGGGATTATGGATTCACCTGGCTAAACAGTGTATCATAAAGAGCCATAAGACCATTTTGCCCAACAGCTGCACATGCCTTACCATCAAGCTCGGGTTGTGGTTTTTGAAGATCCGCAAAGCTTCAAAAGAATAACTATTAGTGACTAATATGATAGCTAACTTATTGGATATAATTATTATAATTAGACGTGGTATATAGATTAAAGTAGCACAATAACAAAGAACACAGGGGTTATCAAAACACGCTAAAACCTCAAAAACAAACAAGCCTAATCTGTCTCTGAGAGATGCAGAATATGCACCCCGTTTGGTTGTACCATTGTACCATGGCACGATATGCTTATTCCAAATATAAGACTTAGTTATGATACCATATCCATATCTAGTTAAAAAGATGTAAAAGTCCAAAGATCTTTTTTTTTCTTAATTAATCACTAGAAACACATCCATGTGGTTCATTATTGGCATCAAATGTCTTACTCGCGGTGTAGATTTAATGTTATTACTTATTAGTGCTCGTACATAACTGTTTATAAAATGAAGTACTCTGTCCATCTGTGTTGTAATTTGAGTCGTTTAGAAGATACAAGTCATAAGAAATATACGATGGCATTTAAATCCCAAGCTTGATTTAGAAGATAAAAGATCAGATTTTTTGTTTTGTAATCGTTATCTTGTCAAGAAGAGGCAAATAATGAAAACTTACAAAGCACCACATCCCCACATCCATTAACTTAACCTGGTGAGTGCATGTGGTCTCATGTCCTGTGTTGAAATTCTTGAAGACAAAAATAAACATCAATCCAGAAAATCATTAAAGTAGAAATAAACTAACATCCCATTTTGTTCAAGAAATGATCATTTGATAACTGATTAACATTTTAGAAAACAGATCAATTGTCTATTTAAATGGTTTACAGATCCAAAATACATATACCAAAATAGCCCTAGGACACTTTAGAACACGAAACAATAATAGCGTGCACCATAAACACAGATATGTAATATCATACAGACTTTCTAACTGACGGAAATCCAGCAGTAGTTTCGCATAGACTAGAATTCATGATGCACTAAGGTGTGACTAAGTACCTGCTATTGATTAGCTTCCTGTATCTAAGCCGTTGTCGACCAGCTCCAACAGCACCAGATGACACCAAGATAACCTCAAATCCTTCAGAATTTAGTGCTTGAATCTGCGTATAAGATATAAAAATCATTATAATCATTCAGGGCCTACATAAATGTTTCCAAAAACATGTTTTCGCCATAATAACCCACCTGCTCGCAAAGTGCTCCTAATCTTCCCAACGCAAGCCTTCCATCATCTCTGGTAACAACAGCCGTCCCAACCTTCAATTCCACAAGATAATCAGTTCAGAATAATCTTTAGAACATTTCCAGACCACAAAAACATATTGTAAACAGCATATCTGCTCAGACAGAATCTTAAATAGATAAAAGTAAAATCATCATAAAAAGAAAAAATATATGACACAACCAACTAAACATGATTGAGCCAAAATTGGCGAACATTGCATTTCCATCTCAACTGCACTGTTATAGCGGTATTTTACCATTACTTTAATTATAATAACAGGTTAGATGGTAACAGATTTCACCAAGTAATTTCATCATAGTCAACTCATTTTAGATGACTAATCTAGCATTTTATTTTATTTTATTTTATTTTATTTTTGAACTAAGATGACTAATCATACCCCTAGACATAGCAACAAATCCGTCTGATGTCTCAATCGACTTGCTAATCATGTAACTAATCCTCAAAATCAAGTTTAGTCCACGATTAGAATATTACTAGGTTACTGCTATACTACAACATCTTCTATACTATAAATAAATCATTATCTAATATCTAATCTTCAAATTCATCCTATCCTTTTTTTTGGGTAAAGGGTAATCCACCCGGTAAAATAAACAAGTAAAAGAAATTAAATTCATCCTATCCTGACACCAAACCTAGCCATTTTACTGTACCTTTTATTCTCACTCAATAAAAAAATATGACACATCTCCAGGGGCGAAGCCAGAACTTTTTTGTTGAGTGAGCAAAATATGATAATTTTTAGAAACTACACTCAAAATTGGTCCGTTGAGGGGCAAATTACAAAAATAGCCGAAAATTTTCAAAAATTTACACTACAATTTTTTTCGCCGTGTCATGTGACCTCCCGGACCCCCCCCCCCCCCCCCCCCCCCCTTTTTATCTCCGCCCCTGCACATCACCCTCTCTCTGTCTCTAATGCTATAACCACCAAAATCCGTTAATTGGAAACAATTAACTTGTCGACGTGACTTTGCACGGTTATAGTAGCATGCTACTTATCATTTATTGATAGTAATACTAAATAGATTAAGAACACAAATAAACACGGCTTAGTACTAAAATAAAAATTCCTATAACAAAATCAAAATTAAAACATCCTTAAATTCAAAATCCAACATAATCAAATGAAAACATTAAATACAAACAAACACATATACATTTCAAAAAAACAAAAAACAAAAAAACAAATCACATGCAACATTTCAAAAAACAAAAATAACCTTAATAACGATCCTTCTAACATCCTTAAGAAATCCACGTGATGGATCAACAGACTCCATTTTTTATATATGATCAGCTTCAAAAATCACAGTTTGTGTGTGTTTTTATGAGGAAACTCGTGTGTGTATGACTGAGTCTGTTTAATGATAGGGTTTCAGTGACATCTGATAATTGTAACAATACGATATGTCCGCGTATTTATAATCTTTTTTTGATTACATGCAAATGCAAATACTAACATTTTGGTCACTTCATTTCTAGTTTTTACATTTTCATCCTTCTTTTTCTAGCTTTGTCCTTTTCATTTAACCATTTAGGGGTTTTATTTAATTCAATTTTTTCTATTAAATAGTGATGATTTAATTGGTGTGTTTGTCTGGATTTATTTCAGGGTGATAATGTATCAGTTTAAAGTCAATGATTGTTGTACGTGTCAAACTATCATTGTTGCAACAAATTTGCCAATATGATGATGTCAGCGACGTGTGCAAATAAGTGAATGGGCAAGTTATTTTGACCCGTCATAGAAGAAATTTGCTACATCTACATAAAAACCTCACAAAAAACTCCCACTCGCTGACGTGTCAGCGGGTGATTGGTTTTTTGTGGGTTCCACATCTCACTAAAAACCAATCACCCGCTGACACGTCAGCGAGTGGGAGTTTTTTGTGGGGTTTTTATGTGGATGTAGCATCCCTCGTCATAGAAAGGGTTTTTAATTATTAAATTGCACGCATCATCGACTTGTACAATATGTATCAATATAAGGAGGGTTTTACGATTTGATCAAACCCACTTTATGTAACAATATAGGGAGGGTTTTTATAACATAGTAAATAATGGTGGAATGGATGTGTGTTATGAATGATTTAGAGTTTGTATTTACAATTTTCTTGGCCTCATATATACGGAGTAACATTAAGTTAAGCCGGATGTGCTTTCGGTAAATATTTTCTTTAAAGCTTCACGATGATTACGGCGCAGTTGCACCGATCTAGTTACGCCGGATATGCCCTAATTATGAAATCCATCCAGACTTTGTAATTCTTACGGCGCAGAGGTAAAGGAAGCATTACGTAGCATCAACTATCGTTAACTTTATGTCCTTGGCTACGGCGTATATATAATTTCGTTGTTACGCCGTATAAGTCTTATGGTACGGATACCCATTAAGTCTTTAATAATGATACGGCGTATTCGTGACAAAGTGATTACGATGTATAGCTCTTTTGAGTTGACTTTAATAAGACCGCTTTAAATATGAGTACGGCGCAGGTCTTGGATGCCAGCTATGTCTCATATGTCTTCTATTCTAGCATTTTCTCGTTTTCAAATAAACAACTTCTCAATTCCGCATCTTCTCACTCAATGCTCAGATAAATCCTATTAAACAAGGGTTCTGTTAACCACAGCCCATAGGGTTGTGTTTAAACATACCATAATTAAAATATTTACATTAAATAAACTAGTATATTCTATAGTTATACATATTTTTTCATTTTAAACATGGAATGTGATATCAAACTTGGAATGTTTAGTGTTCATTTAATGCAAAAATTTTAATTAAGGTATGTTTAAACACAACCCCATGGGTTGTGGTTAACAAAACCCATTAAACAAATAGGAAATAATTAAGTACCTAATTTTATATAAATACAAGAAATAAAAGTATAATATAAAGAAATTTGATAAAGAAAGTATATACTATTCGATATTATCAGGTTCCCTACCAACCCTTGTGAAAACATATTCGAGACATCAACATGAACCTTAAGGTTTGCGGCATGTTTCTCAACTAGCATACTCCGCCTCTGAGAGCACCGTATCAAGTCTTCGTGATTTTGGGACAATGTGTTATTTGTGAAAACACCTATAGAGATCATTGATGAAAAATAACATGTCTATTGTCTGGTTCGATATAAACTTCGGCTTTATTAGCTTGTGACTATGCAAAAAATTCTACCTAGAGAACCATGTTAAGTACGTCATGTGAAGAGTTATCGTTAAGGTAGAGACCGACACGATGTTCGCCCACGCCTTCTTTGGGAATATCTTTTAGCAACCATGTGATGTATAAAGGTGTACCTCCATCAGAATATTGAAGTTTTAAGATCCTCGTCACCATCAATTTCAACAGGTGGATACTAGGGTGCTGTTAATTTATGGTGGACTTCCAAGTTAAAAGAATAAGACTCTTTGGAGACTTGTAGTTTCTTGTGCATATTAGTTTGTTGCAATATATTGAACAACCATTATTTGTTAAGCAATAAAAGGTTAAATAATTTCTATAAATAAAAAATTATGATATTATAGGAAAGATATATATTCTATAAAAGGTTATAATAACAAGATATACGCATGGATATAAAGGTAATTACGCAATGAATAACATTCGTAATATATTGCAATACTTTGCAATTTTTGTAAACTTCAAAGTTATGAAGAAAATAAAAAAGTAACAACAATACTCAAGAAAAACCTCTTACCTATCATCGCAGTAGTGTAAGTTCTATGGGCGGTTTTGGGCCGGCGCACCATCAGCAACCGAGCCGGGCCCAACCCACTAAGGGGCACTAAAATTTTTTATACCCATTGTATGTAATAATCTCAACCCACTAAGGATATTATAATATAGGGGCACTTTTTTATACCCATTATAAGTACTAAACCCAACCAACTAAAGATATTATACCCATTATATGTACTAGGCACCTCGCATGGTTTACTTAAATATATTTTATTTTGTAGAAGTAATACTTTTGTCGCAAGAATGATTTTTGTTCGTATTTTTGGCTTTTCATACTTCAGTATGGTCTATGGATATTATAATATAGGAGCATTTTTTTTTCGTGCCGGGCCTAATTTTTTTTGACGTTCTCAGCACCGCCCCTGGTAAGTTCCGTGGTGAAATATTTCAGGGTGAATGGAAAAGTGAAGAGAGATTGTAAAAAAGTAAGGGTTAAAAAATGGACATTGAAATTTAATAAAATGATTGTAGGTGAGATTTTACTTGCGAAAGATGAAAATTAGAGGGAAAATGATTTTGTAATGTCTTGTAGGTTGCTAGGTCATGTTTCATCCAATGCTGTAAGAATCGCAAGAACCGATAAAAAAAGTACACTATCATGAGAGTAATCTTGCCGTTTAGAAAAAAATGATAATAAAATTGAGTTAAATTATAAATAAAGGTAATTTTGAGTAAAAATCATTTCACTTATATAACAAGTATTATTAAAGTATCCTCGACACGATTATCAAATTTATTATATAGCATTATCTTGTCATATTACATCCACTTTTCATAAATTTCCTACCTCTTACTAGCTCATAATGCACTAACTTAATAATAAGGTATACTAGCTTTTTCTATTCTTTTTTATTAATGAGTGTGATTTAGTCATAATCTCAATTCTCAATCACACAAACACGCATTTCTTATTTTCTGTAAATTTCAAACAACTTGGTGCCCCAATGACATCCAACGACATAAACGCCATACCACTATGAAAAATGAAGTGTCGTCCTTGCTCAACCTCGACCGCTTCGACCTGCACTAAAATGCTAAGTGTTAACTCGAACACATTTTAAAATGGCAAGTGTTACCAAGAAATATTTTAGGGTCCTTGTGAATCACATGAATTTTTCCATGTAACAAGCTTTTATGTTACATGTGTTCTATAGTTTAAATCAGGGGCGGAGCCATGTTGCAACTAGTGGGGGGAAAGGCCCCCAATAGATCTATACCGGAAAGTTTAAATCAGTAGTAAAGATGGTTAAATATGTTGTGAAAATGGGTAGTGCCCTCAACATAGACAGCAAAGTGCCCCTCTTCAAAATAAGATTTATCCGTCAACTGAATCTTCAAGTGTTTTTTTTTTTTTTTTTTTTTTTTTTTTTTTTTTTTTTTTTTTATTATTATTATTTATTTATGAAACTCAGATTGGTAGAGAAGTAGATACCGAAGAAGAAGGTGAAAGATTAAAATACGGACACAGGAGAGTAGGTAGGGACTATAACATTAGAAAGTGGGCAATATTAAATATAACTAAATATTTACTCAGTACATACTTATTTAGTTATTTTAGTTTGTTACTGTAGTTGTCACATAACTATGCATTGTACTAATGTTTTATTTTGGAAATTGTAGTTCTTCATATAGATTTTGCTTGGTGTTGTTATAAAATGAGATCAAATTGATAATGTAATTTCATCTTAAATAAGGTCAACTCGACCGATCTTAGGTTATTCTCACTAATAAAATTTTTCGTATCTAGTCATTATATTATTAAATCAATTAAAAACTCAATTCACATTTAGTTAAAAGCATATATTTTTTTTTCTTTTTTTTGTATCCACCCATTTAGTTAACGCTAATTACTTAAATGAAGTGTCTTTTACGTTGAAGTAAAACCGACCCAACCCGCCTCATTTTAATTAAAAAAAAAAAATTAACCCGGTATCAAATTATGTATCGCTTATTGCCCCCTTCGACTAGATTTCCTGGCTCAACCACTGGTTTAAATGAAATATTGAAATACATGTGGTGGCTATCAGCCTATCAGTCATGGATCTGCCACATCTTCTGCATCTTATTGCATCTCGTGTTCTTTTGAGCATGTTAATATAATTTATATGATGAAAATAAGAAAAATGAAAGCTCGCCATACATGTGTCTGCAGAACAACGATTCACATGTGGCAACATATAAATTTCTTTGGGCTTTGTCTTCTAGTTATATGAGAAATGACATGTGTCATTTTTGTCCCCACTTAATTTGGTCTTATGTAAACTTCCCATCAATTATTGCCAATCATCTCTTTGTTTCCTCATATTTACCAACTCAATACCTCCTAGATTTAAATATTACAGTAGTCTCTCCGTCTCAAATTATATGTCTACTTTTATATTTCACAAAATTTTAAAAAAAATAAAACACTTACAATATTAATCAATAAAAATTTATTCTCACCCCTATAAGCATTTTGATTGTTTAAAATTGAAAATGGACATAAATTTTGAGACAACAAAATATAGTAAAGTGGATTTATATTTTGGGATGGATGGAGTATAATGAAAAATGCTACTGGATTTTCTTTTACAAATTATTTCTATTTATCCTTCTATTTGTAGAATCGTGACAAACGTCATAGTTGACAGCTTAGATGCAAAGAAGGAATGAGTGAAAAAAAAATATATTTAATATTATTATGTGTAAGAAGATTACTAAAAAAATATTGCAGGAGATTTTAACAATTCTCTTACTCTACTCAAGATTTATTTATTTTTTCTTTTTTTTTTAAGTTAGTGAAGTTCTTTTACAGGTAATTCATAAATTGCACGTGTAATAACAATAAATAGTTACCTATTAGACATCGATTTTGTAATTTATAGCTTAGAGCACCCGCAATACATTAGCTTTCATATGACTTTTCACTATTTGAAAAAAGCTATTAATATGACTTGAATCATTAGAGCAAAGACTTTGCAAATAACTTTTTCGAGGAATAGCTTGTAAATCATCAAGTAATTGATAGAAAAAGTAAAAAGATATTCTCAGTAATTAAGTTGTGCATTAATTCAAAAAAATAGTTGATATAAAAAAGTATGCATTAAATATATTAAGTTTTTAAGAACTTGATGCATTGTAGATACTCTTACATATGAAAAATAATTTACGGACCTAAAACTTGTGTCTAAGGTGACACATATGTTTAGATATCCTTTTAAGTATGCCAATTAAACATGCCAATCAGGACTCCTTACATATTACCAACTTTGATCACATAAGAAATTTTATTTATATGTTTTACAGGGCATTTATAACACTTAGAATTCTTTGTTGTAACTATAGCTATCCTAAAATTTAAAAAGTCATTCAAGGGGTCTTTCTATGCTCGCTTTAGGCTATTTGGACCTGGAGAAACAAGGTGTTGAACGCATCTGTGGATTTTGTCGCAAATGAGATTGAGGCTGATATCTTCCCGCTTATTCAACGTGTCTCAAAATCTTGGATGTCCGCTCGCTGCTCTACAAGTGTAGCTAACTGGGAATGTTTGTATCCAGCGACCTTTTGATTGGTTTGCCCATTCTAGTTGATAGTTAGCTGTTGTAGTTTTGTTTTTGTTGGTTCTGTTGTTTTTTTTTTTTCTTTCGATCCCTTCTATTTCTTGTCTCTTGTTTATTTTAGGATCGTTCTCGGTGCCATTTTTTTATATATAATATCAGCTTTAAAAAATTAAAAAAAATAAAAAAAAGGGGGAATTCTTTGTTGTAAGTTTTATGACTTTCACTCAATGTAATGTTAGGTAGCGTCACAGCAAAACAACAAGCATTCATAAAATATACTCCCTCCGTGTCAAAACTATTGTCAGGAGACAAATCACAAAGTTTAATAAAAGTGACGTCATTTTAATTTTCAACCACTCAAATATAATATTTCTTCACTAAATTCTATAGTTTTTACTTAAAAAAAAAATAGACAATTATTTTGAGACATTCCAAAAAAGAAATATGGACTATAATTTTGAGACGGAGGGAGTAACACATTTTCACTTGTTTTCACAATAAATAATGATGTTGTCCTTGAATTTGAACTCATAACTTACTGCAAGTAAGCAAACTCTGTGTCCAAGACAAAAACTAGTACTTGGTTCTAATATGTGTGTAAAAATGTAATGGTTTCAAGTTGTAATTAGTATTTAGTAACAATTTTCCTTAAAAGTTGACATAGCTATACTTATCGACATGCATGCATTGATGCATACCAATAACTTATATGATTACTACCAAAAACTTACTTGTGGTGTACCGTCGAATTAACCATTTAATGATTAAATATGAAGCTAGCTTTGGTGGTTCCGAGCAAGGGCGGAACTTTTAAGGGGCAGGGGAGGGTCCCGGCCCTCCCAAAAGTTGCGGCAACTAATGTAAATATTATAAGTTTTAGAGGTAATTTAGTTAAAAAAAAAAAAAAAAAAAAAAAAAAAAAAAAAAAAAAATCTTATTCAACTTTTTCAAAATAAATGTTCAAGTTCCGCTCTCGGTTCTGAGCTAGGTTGAACAAGTCAAATCTCCATCCATTTTTTGTGCACCAACTGATGACACAAACAATCGTTCCACGTCAAGTTTTATATATAATAAGACTATAAAACATGTGTGGAAATCTGATCAGTTTTGACACATGGCATGGTAAACTGATATGATTGTTTATTTTTTGTCAATAACATGAAAACCAATATACTTTTTAGTTTGTAACTTTTTTCATTCTTGATATATTGTAACGAGAAAGAATTTGAAATCTGATACATCGTTCTTTTTTTGACTTGAGGAGCTGTGATTTAAGTTAGATATTAGAGTAGAAATGGCATCAATAAGTTAACAACCGGCCATAAAGTGGGAGAGAAACGATCGATGATGAAATTAAGGCTGGATGAGTACGTGTTTCATAACATCAAAGTATCCCAAGCATGTGGGAGTTAGGTTTACTTACATCTTGGTTTTGTTCTATAACTAGATCAAGTTTAGAAGAGAAAAAAACATTAATGAAAGAGGAATGACCTTTGATTTGAAAATCACGATTGAGAGTAAGATATTGAAGGTAAACAAATTGGTTTATAAATGACGACCAAAATTTAAAAAAAAAAAAAAAAAAAAAAAAAAAAAAAAAAAAAAAAGGAAAACAAAGGATCACAATGGAGGCGAGTACAAGTTTGGGGATAATAATGTGATTCACATAAAAGTAGACTATCAACAATAAATAACTAAAAAAATGATATCAAAAGCAGACAATAATAGACATGTGAAGTGTGAACTATAAAAGTGGGCATAACGTGAATTGATTCTCTTCCTCAACATCTCTGACACGAAAGAGTTATTTGTAAGGGGACCCCTACAAGGACGGGGTCTACAACCCTTCTGCAAACCCTCCCTATTGGGTAGGGTACTGTTTATGTACGAGATACTGTTCATATACTTTTTTTTTTTTTTTTTTCTTTTCTGTTTGTTGTTTTTAATTACCACAGAACCACCAACATATTTTTAACTTTTTGTCCATTTTTTTTTAAGTCATGTTTCCCATGTTTTTTTTGTTCCAAGTATTGCACACAAGCATATATGCAGTATTGCACACAAGCTCAGATTACACAAGCAGTATTACACAAGCTCAGATTTACACAATCATCATCGCCAATTTTTTTGTCCAAGTGCATAAGCACATATGCAGTATTACACAAGCAGTATTACACAAGTATTTAGCACACAATAGGCTCAGATTAAGATAATCATCATCGCCGATTTAGAATATTTTTGTCCAAGTGCATAAGCACAAAGCAGATTGCACAGTGATAAAATATCTACAAGTGTTTATAAAACAAGTGTTTGGCTCGGATATGAAGGTTGCAAAGTGATAAAATATCACTTTGCCATGCCTTTCGGTTTTTAGAAAACCATTCGTCATCGCCTTTTTTGAAATAGATAAGTATGCAAGTGCACAGATTGCACACAAGTGAAACAGATAATTATGCAAGTGCTCAGATTGCACCCAAGTGCACATATTTGCCCCCAAGTGCACAGATTGCACACAAATTGCACCCAAATGTGCACATATTGCACCCAAACCAAGTACCAATAATTGGCAGGGTTTACCCACAAGTCTCACAGTACCAACAGCAAAGATTCAAAGCAAAGTACCACAAGTGCACAGATTGCACACAAATTGCACCCAAATGTGCACATATTGCACCCAAACCAAGTACCAATAATTGGCAGGGTTTGCCCACAAGTCTCACAGTACCAACAGCAAAGATTCAAAGTAAAAGTACCAACAGTAAAGATTCCTGCAGTAAAGAATCCTGCAATTACTCACAAGAAAGTAAAAGTACCAACAGTAAAGGCTCCATTATAAACATGGCTCACAAAAAATCAGATTGCACAAGTGATGAAAGCTACTTCACCACAATCAATATCACAACAATAACAAAGCAGATTGCACAAGTGAAAGCTAACTCACCACAATCAGTAAGTAAAGGGATGGGTAATAATGACGGGGGTATTTGGTTAGATTAACCCTCACTATTTAAATACTCTAACAAACCATTTACTTGCAGATTGCACAGAAGTGAAACACAAGCAGCTAGTGAAAGCCGCAAGTGAAACACAACAAATATCTTTGGCTGCCAAAATGTCTAATTCACCATTTTACACAAATGAGGTAACATTAGGCTCAGATTATATATTGTTGCAACATAAGCAAGTTTAAGCAAGTTTTATCATATTTAGCTGCAACTTCAAAGGTTGCAAAAAAAAAATTTTTTTTTGCCTGTCCATTTGGTAATGCCAAGCCAATATCAAAACCTTTTTTTTAAATCATCATCGCCGTATCTCATTTTTTTTTAAACAAACTGCTTAAATCAAAGTGCTTATCAAGTTTCAAAAGCAAACTGCTTAAACCAAGTTTCAAATGAAACTGCTTATAAGCAGTTTGATAAGCAGTTTCATCAAAAACTGCTTATCAATCATATAAGAGAGGGTTAATCTAACCAAATAGCCCCCATCAATATAACCCATCCCATATGGACAGAGCACAAGGGTTTGCAGCAAGGGGTAGACCCCGTTAATATAGTAGAGCCCCATAACCACACATAATCACATACCTGTGGACTGTGGGGTAGGCCAAAGCAGGTATTCATACCACTCATGGGTGGCATCTGTCACACCCCCAAAATCGGGTCCAGCGGAAGCATACATGTAGCTGGGGTGTAACTCAATTGGTATTACAACACAAGTTCAAAAATGGTTTTCACTTCAATCATTTAGAATAAAATCGTTTAACCAAAAGTATTGAATCTTCATCGTTAAAAGTAGTGCGGAAGTAGGCCTGTAAAATAGTTTAAAACGGTCCACAAGTGAATATCAGAGTCTTCTATGACCATGCCATGCCCTGCCAAAACCTCCAGTAGCGTGCCATTGCTTAAAACCTGAAAATACATGCTAAAGAGTGTCAACACGAGGTTGGTGAGTTCATAAGTTTGTATTAAAACAATAGTGTTGTGAGTACAATAGATAGTTTTGTGACCATTGTGTAACTCACAATGTCATAAAAATAAAGTTTACCTTACAGTAAAATCAGGATTGTGGACCATGAGTAGAGTGTGTGATCATTACAACAAATATAATATCACATAGAAAAAAATAGTCTATTACGCTAGCGCTAAGTTCATGCAACCGAAGCTATAACAGTGTGCATGCTCTAGAAGCATATTAAATAAAAAGGCCCGGCAAGTGTTTATCCCGTTACACTTGTAATTCGACATGTTATACGCTCGCGTTTGCCTATCCGGTCAAACCGAACGGGGGAGTCACCACCAATAGATCTATTTATAACATTCGCGCTTCCCAGCAGGAATTGACGGTTCATGAGTTTGGGCATTGTGGGATTCAAGGGCTTAGGCTAGTCCGCGTAATAGTTTAAATAAAGCATAAGTTTCAGTATGATCCATAAAAGTGTTTGCATAAAAGCAACAGTTCATAAAGTGTGTTGCATAAAAGCAAGAGTTCATAAAGTGTGTTGCATAAGAGCAAGAGTTCATAAAGTGTGTTGCATAAAAGCAATAGTTCATAAAGTGTGTTGCATAAGAGCAAGAGTTCATAAAGTGTGTTGCATAAAAGCAATAGTTCATAAAGTGTGTTGCATAAAAGCAAGAGTTCATAAAGTGTGTTGCATAAGAGAAAGAGTTCATAAAGTGTGTTGCATTGCATAAGAGCAAGAGTTCATAAAGTGTGTTGCATAAAAGCAATAGTTCATAAAGTGTGTTGCATAAGAGCAAGAGTTCATAAAGTGTGTTGCATAAGAGCAAGAGTTCATAAAGTGTGTTGCATGTTTATAAAACGCTTGTGTATGCGAGAAAATAATCAAGTATGCAACCGATATACACATAGGTGCATTTGAATAATCAATCAAGCCTTCAAAGAAACAGTAGTGTTTAAGTAAACAATTGCGCATTCAAGCATTGAGTTTAGTCAAAAACGAGCATGTATTCTCCCCCAAAACAGTTATAAAAATAAGTAAAAGTAGGGGGTATGAACTCACCTGATGCGATAGCTATGATGACAAAAGTGGATACACTGAAATGAGGCACGATCTCTAATCGCAACCTAATATGAATGATAGTTTCTCATGTAAGAAACGAAATGATGCTACACATGCAAGTACGTATGTTATCGATACCACTCGTTAGTTTTGAAAATAGTGTTTATCGTCAAAAATACATTTTTGACGTCTCGTTAAGTTAATAACCACTTTTCGTGTAGATATGTTGAAAAGGTACTCCACGATTCTCGTTTGGTGTTTTATCGGTAAATATAAGGTTTTCGCCGCAAAATAACATTTTCATTACATGAAAATATGACCAAAATGGCCTCGCAAAACTAGTCGCGAAATATTGTACGTTAAGTGTTAATGGTCAAGCTCGGCGTTTTTGAAAACCTTGTAACAATATCTTGAAGTCGTGTTATTTAACTTTTGGGCTATACGGGTCTTGATCAATGAGAGAATCGACTCTTATTGTTGCTATTTGAAAATATTATGTTCAACACTTAGAAAATTTCATTGTAGCAAAAGCTGTCAAAATATATATAGTTTATCGGGCATATAGATGAGGTCGTAGTTTATTCGTTACAAGTCCAATGATCAAACGGCCAATTGATTTGAAAAGCTAGCTGGGAGATCTTGATTTCATAAAACTACGGCTCGGACTCAAACTAATCCGATCATAAAGAAAAACAGCCGTGAAAGTGGTGTCTTGCAAAGACAGTTTACGTCAAAACTCTATTAGTGTACAAAGCTGATGGAAATATATATATATCGTCGGATTTCAAACACTTGTATCTTTTTCGTTATAAGCCCGTTTTCTATGTTCTTTATATCCCCGCGAGGGTATTCAAGTATACTTTAGGTTTTTCAAGGTCTCGGCTAGTCTAGATGTCATTAGATCTCAGTTTTCTTAACTAGAAAGTCGGGACAGATTCATATTTCAGAAAATATAGTTTTTGTCGTAAATCTTGAAAATAACATATCTTTTTCGTCGTAACTCGGATTTTATCCCCGTTTTCGGCCATAGTTTCGTCTCGGAATGTATTTTCTAAATCTTTGGTCCAAAGTTACACCCTAGACCCTGAGTTTCCCACGTTTTACAGAAATGGACAGCAGCTTTGAAAGTTTGTCAAAATCAACTTTTCTAGTTCAAGGGTTGTTCAAAACTTAACCCAACTATCTCAAATCAACTCTACAAGTACCCAACCCTACCATACACCTTCTTAGGGTGTCATGGGTTCCTAGTCTTCACCAAAAATGGTGGATCTCATGAGATTACTAATAAAAATTGTAGATCTATGTTTATAAAGAAAAGAATGAGTAATAAGTGGTATGGATCGTACGTACTTGCATGTTTTACCAATATAATCTTGAAAATACATAAAAATATAAAGTAAATGAAAGTATGAAAAGATCAAAAGTATTTTTGAAGCTTACTTGAAATATTGGAGTGATTTGAGAAGAAAATGTATAATAACCTAGGGTTTTTACCACAAAACCCCAACTAGATCATGATTAGAACTTGATTAAACACTTGATCTTCAAAAATTTATGGATTCCTCTTATGGTTGTTTCTTGGCCGATTCACACACAAAGGATGAGAGAAAAATGAGTTTTTGGTGCTAGTTTGTTTTGTAAAAATGAAGAAATATAGTGATAATGAAGTTTATATATATGGTTTAGTCAAAAGTTGGTCCAAGTCTTCATGGTTTTAGGGGGGGGGGGGGGGCGGCACACACACAAGGGCAAAACAAGGAATGTGTTTTGTGAGCTCATTAAATGAGCTTGTCTCTTGGTTGTAAGTATTAATTAGATATTTTGTATTTTAGGTGTTATCGGGTACCGAGTTAACTAAAAATAAATGTTACCGAGGTGAATTAAAATACGACGAAGTTGTAAAAGTTGTAAAATAATATTCCTGATGAGAATCGGGTGTTAAAATACTTATCGGGTTGAAATATCGTAAACCGACGAAGTAATGAGTTCCGACCGTAAAATATAGTAATTGATTAGAGAACACCGGGTAAATTAATAATATAATTTTTATATTATTATTATGAGTATGTAAATATGTTAGGATCATAGTCGGGAGTATTGGGTATACGTTAGTAGTAAAACTGAGTGGTATCGTTAATTACCAATTAAGCATACGTAAATGGAAATAATGCATATCCGTGTAGGTTCTCAAGTGATGATGATGTGTAGACTATTCCAGTCTATATCAAGTGTCATTAATGAATGATGCATGAATTCGCAGCTAAACCTAACTGGTTACGCGAATTTGAAGACTCGTAAACTCAGTTTACGAAATGACGAACGACAATCGTGAATAGTGATTTCCTTCCGGAAATGAATAGTGTCACATGAATAGTAAAATTTCTGAACGCTTCTCCGAATCACAAACTGACTCCGAAAACGATGAATAGTAAAATGATGAATAGTGACCGGTGAATAGTAATTGATGAATAGTAACTGATGAATAGTGAATAGGAGAAATGTCCCGAAAATGCGGGTTGTTACAGCAGATCAAGGTGTTAACCTACCCTCAGCCACAAGTATTCATCACCACAGAACCACCAACATAATCACATTTACATCACATAATCACATCATTCACATACATGTGGACTGTGGGATAGGCCAGAGCAGGTATTCATACCACTCATGGGTGGCAGATCAAGGTGTTAACCTACCCTCAGCCACAAGTATTCATCACCAAAGAACCACCAAAATCATCACCACAGAACCACCAAAATCATCACCACAGATCATGAATTTTTTAGATCTAATTAGTGTTTCATAAAAATTGGGGGTTTTTTAAATTAATCAGTAGATCTTTCAATTAACATAGGTTAATTGAAAGATTACTCATTTAATTTTAAAAAACCCCCAATGTTTTACGAAACCCTAATTAGATCTAAAAAAGAACACCCCAAAACACCATCACCACAGATCTTTCAAATTAATCAGTAGATCTTTCAATTAACGTTGGTTAATTGAAAGATTACTAGTTAATTATAAAAAAAAACCCCAATTTTTTTCAAACCCTAATCAGATCTGAAAAAATATTTTACAAACCCTAATTTTTCAAACCCCCAAGTGTTATATTACCTTAATTAGATTTAAAAAAGAACACCCCAAAACACCATCACCACATATAACCTTCATCAAAAAACCCCCAATTTTTCAGATCTAATTAGAGTTTCGTAAAAATTGGGGGTTTTTCAAATTAATCAGTATATCTTTCAATTAACGTTGGTTAATTGAAAGATTACTAGTTAATTATAAAAAAACCCCCAATTTTTTTCAAACCCTAATTAGATCTGAAAAAATATTTTACAAACCCTAATTTTTTAAACCCCCAAGTGTTATATTACCCTAATTAGATCTAAAAAAGAACACCCCAAAACACCATCACCACAGATAACCTTCATCAAAAAACCCCCAATTTTTCAGATCGAATTAGGGTTTCGTAAAAATTGGGGGTTTTTCAAATTAATCAGTATATCTTTCAATTAACGTTGGTTAATTGAAAGATTACTAGTTAATTATAAAAAACCCCTAATTTTTTTCAAACCCTAATTAGATCTGAAAAAATATTTTTACAAACCCCCAAGTTTATATCAAAAAATTAGATCTAAACTATCATGCACTAACTTGTTGATATCAAAAAACCATCACCACAGAACCACAGAACCCCCAGTTTTTTTATGAAACCCTAATTTCTCACACCCAGAATCAGATAATCACGTAACACATCACATACCACATCACCATAAACCAACATCACATACCAGAATTAGATCTAACATAGTTTTAGATCTAAAGTATTCTTAGATCTAAAATAGAGAGAGAGAAAAAGAGATAGAGAGAGAGATTAGAGAGAGAGATTACACCGTTTGTGTGTGTGTGGTGTGTGTGGTGTGTGATTAAGAGAGAGAGAGAGAGTATACACGTACGCGTTTTTAACTTTTTTTTTTTTTTTTTTTTTTTTATATATATATTTAAAAGTTGTAAAAATAAAAGTTGTATAAAAATTTGTAAAAAGTTGTATAAATTTAAAAGTTGTATAAAAATTTGTAAAAAGCTTTAATTTATTGTATGTAAAAGTTGTAAAAGAAAATTTAATTTATTGTATGTAAAAAGTTATAATTTTTTTTTTTTAATTTGTATAATGTAAAAGTTGTATAAAAAGTTATACAAATGTAAAAGTTGTAAAAATTAAAAGTTGTAAAATTTAAAAATGTAAAAATGTAAAAGTTGTATAAAAAGTTATAAAAATATAAAAATGTAAAAGTTGTAAAAAATGTTATGTATTTTCAGGTTTTCGGTTCTCACGAGGAAGTAACTGAGTGGGCGCAAAATATAGCTCGTGGGCTAGGTTTTGTAATTGTTAAAGATAGAACCAAATCAGAACATGGTCATATGAACGAAATCAATTACAGGTGTACAAAGGGTGGTACGTATACATCTCAAGGTAGTGGCAGACGGAAAACCAAAACAAGTAAAACCGGTTGTCCATTCAGATTAAATGCGAAATATCATCGAACAAAAAATTATTGGGTATTGAGGGTGAAGGATGATACGCATAATCATGATATGCTAGAGTCGTTGCATGGTGTGCCATATGCAATGCAATTAAAGGATGATGAGTTGGGTTTGGTCAGAGAATTGACACATACATATATACATATACATACATATATATATACACACACACACACACACACACACATATATATATATATATATATATATATATATATATATATATATATATATATATATATATATATATATATATGTGTGTGTGTGTGTGTGTGTGTGTGTGTGTGTGTATGTGTGTGTAAATAGGGGTGTAATCGAGCCGAGACAACTCGCGAACAACTCGAGATCGACTCGAAAAATACTCGACTCGACTCGATTTTAAACGAGCCGAGCTCGAGTATGTCAATACTCGGCTCGACTCGGCTCGTTTACACCCCTACGTACGACCACTTAATATACTTTCGACAATAAAGGGTCGTAATCCGGATAACGTGTCTAGCGTTAGAACTATATATAACGCACAAGATAAGTTCCGGAGAGTCAGAGTAGGTGATAAAACTCCAATTCAAGTCCTTTACTCGCATTTGCAAGAATCAGGGTATACATGGTACCCGAGGGTAAATGAGAATACCAACGAGCTTGAGGAGCTATTTTTTGTGCACCCCACGTCGTATGCTATATGGTGTACATTCCCTGAAGTCATGCTGATGGACTCCACGTACAATACCACGGTGTTTAAATTGTCGTTGTTGGAAATTGTTGGACTAACTTCAACAAACAAAACATTTTCAATGGCGTATAGCTTTTTATCCAGTGAACAAGGGCATAATTTTAGATGGGTATTTCAACGTGCGAAGCAAGTGATTGGCGAAAGATATTACCCACGTGTTATCGTCACTGACAGAGATTTAGCGTTAATTAGGGCAATAAGAGCAGAATTTCCTGACGCTCACCAATTACTCTGTCGATGGCATATACAGCAAAACATACTTAAGTTTTGCAAAAATAAATTCACAGGTGGGGATATTGACTATGACTCCGTTAAAAAACGATGGGATTGGATGGTTAAAGCTCCGACCGTCGAATCGTTCGAGCGACGTTATCGACGCCTACAAGAGCTATTGGTCAACCATCAGGGTACTTAATTATTAATTGAT
The DNA here is from genome assembly GCA_030686995.1 of Artemisia argyi. Classification (NCBI taxonomy): domain Eukaryota; kingdom Viridiplantae; phylum Streptophyta; class Magnoliopsida; order Asterales; family Asteraceae; genus Artemisia; species Artemisia argyi. The sequence continues at coordinate 120,761,828 of CM060697.1, read as the reverse complement.
TGTTTTTAAATATGCACCCGAATGACCTTTAATTAATTCATTGTTTTTTTCAGATGTCGCTTTGTATCTGCATAACTGGGTGCAAGATTACGCACCCATGTTTGTCTCGTATATTACCGACCGATATAAATCCTACGGCCAGACAACAACGTGCAGAGTTGAGGCTCACCACGCGTTGTTGAAATTATATTTGGACGGCACACAGTCCAAATTAGACAGGTTGTTGAGGTCGGTCGATAAGATTCTCATTACGCAAGAAGATGCGATAAAAGAGACTTTCAACAGAAGCATGAACGAGAAACTAATTAAGTGTGATGTACCACTATTTCACGAATTAACGTATAAAGTTTCTAAACATGCTTTGAACCTCATGCACAAAGAACTCCACCTGTCGATCGCCCCAGAAGACTGTAGCCATAATAATCGAGCAATATACGGACTACCATGCTTTCACGAGATGCGAATCTATGTTATTCAAGGTAAGTATATTAAATTTATAACTATCAAGTTGTTTTCCACATTAATATCAGTAATTTATACAAGTCACTTTAATTGAATTCAGGATTACCCATTCCACTGGAACGAGTTGATATTTTTTGGAGAACCCTATCTGTTCTGTGGCCTGTTATCAATAGGCCCCCGGATAAAGATGGCTCTTCGTTTAACGATGATGATGGTGGTGTTTTTGTTGATGATGATGATGATGATGATGATGATGACAATACTAAGTTTAACGATGGCATGCGACAATTCAAGAATATTTTTAGCAAATCAACATCGTTTGTCAAGAAGAATATGTTAACAAAGTTAAAAGATATATTCCAACCTGAATTTGCTGACACACGTGAACCAGCTATTCAAAAAAATACCCGTGGACGTCCGAGCGCAAAGGACAAGAAGGGCAAAGCTACACAAGTCCCGGACTTGAATGAAGTTCCGGACTTGAATGAAGTCCCGGACTTGAATGACTTGAATGATGTGCCAACCATGAATCACCGAAGAAGCACAAATTCAAGATCCACGAAAGTCCCGAAACGCGCCAAAGAGCCTGCAAGACATAGTTCGTACACGGGTCAAAAAATAAGACACAGATTTTACGTTGGAGATAAGGATAGCGAGGATTTTATTGAGCGCATTCCAGAGATTTTCCGTTCACAGGTAATAAGTATAAATAATGTGGAGGGTGACGGAAATTGTGGGTTTCGGTGCATTGCCCATTGGATTGTGCATGACCAAAATAGGTGGCCGATGCTAGATACATGTTAATGGAAGAGTTACAAAGACATAGTGTAACTTACGTGAGTATGTGGGGGGAAGAAGACTTTTACCACCTTCGTGATACATTAAACTGGTTTAATGGACCAGCGCCTGAAGATTACTGGATGACGATGCCACATAATGGTCTGGTCATCGCTTCAGCTATTCGCCGACCTCTTGTATATATAGACCGTCATGGTTGGTTCACATGTTTACCCCTATTTTCTGCTCCAAACTTATCACATGGAATTGACCCCATTGTGATTGCGCGTGTGGGGGAGAACAGTGGTGCTCATTACATTTGTCTCAATATAGACAGAGATTCAGATCTACCACATTACCACCCACAATGGAGGTGGTTCAAACAGCCAGTTGCAAACGAATGAGATGCAATATATAACGATCGATGTATTTTGTAAATGTTGTAAATGATTATTCATTTATTTAAATGTAAATTCTTTGTAAATGATTATTCATTTATTTAAATGTAAATTGTTTGAAAATGTTGTAAATGATTATTCAACATCGTTTAAATGATGATTGCTTGAAACTTAAAAGTCTGCTTTTTTTTAGAGTGTTAGTTCTGCACCAGTTATTATTACTTTGTTTAAATTAGTAATAACATTATTGATTGCTGATGTAAATTATTTTGCAAATTCTTTGGTCAGATGAGCCAAAGAAATCCTTTCTGGTGCCGATGTAATAGAGGATTTATTGTAGAACGGAAATCCTGGCAAGATGGTAGTCGTGGGCGACTGTTTTATGCATGTCCTCTTTCAGTGGTAAATAATCATACGTTTGCTTAGTTATATAAATAATTTGTTTGTTAAAAATACATTTCTTATTATTTTCTTAACATGTAACAGCCAGGTACAAACGACTATGGGTGTCGATACTTCAAGTGGAAAGATGAATTTGAAGCAGAGCACTTTAGTCAAGCCTCATCTTCAACGCATTGCTCAAAGTGCGTTGCTACAAAAAATGAGAACAAGTTGTTGAAGGCAAGAATAAAGGCGCTGGAAATAGAGTTAGAAATGGCAAAGAATCCTGAGGATCACGCTTGTCAGTCAAGTGCCCGGCTCCATGATCTTTTAAATGAGATGAATAATCTTCATATGTCGTAGATGTTGTTGTTTTTAAATAATATGTATAACGTTGTCGTTTAATTCAATAATAACAGTTTTTGTTGCAGTTATTTAACGTGCTAATATTTAACGTGCTATTATACAAACAAAATAATTATACAAAACATTATACATATACAAAACATTATTAAACACAAATATACAAAATATTATACATATACAATACATTTACTTTATACAAATATATACAAAACATTACTTAAAAAAAAAAAAAAAAAAAAAAAAAAAAAAAACAGCTAAACGACAAAATAGGGAAAAGACAAAAAAAAAAAATATATATATATATATATATATATATATATATATATATAAACTACTCCTCCCTACTAGTTGTAGAGAGGGTTAATCTAACCAAATAGCCCCCGTTATTTTAACCCATCCCATTTGTAATCATCGGACTGAATTTATAACTTCAAGAAATAAAGGATGTCATATAATTGGCTCATGCAATTAGGCTACTCCTAATGGTTACATTGTTACTCTCTTCACTTCCTCTCACTCCTTTTCACTTTTCACCCCTAATGGTTACACCACCTTCACCTTTAACTAAAATACTCACTTTTATACAAACACATCTCACAAAATACCTCATACACACTCGTGAGAAGCAGCCTCACACCGTGAGGAATGGCTCCTTTGGGAGCAGTCTTATTGTCATAGTTCCTAGTATCATTCCGTCTCCCCCTGTAAGTATCGTAGTATAGGAAGGATGTTTTTAATAATGTTTTCAAGTTTAACGCTAAATGCATACTAACTGTCATTTCAAAAAAAAAAAAAAAAAAAAAAAAAAAAAAAAAAAAAAAAAAAAAAAAAACTTTTTCAGATTTTTGAATCCTCGATCCATGTAATGCTTGGACATCCTAAAAGGATAGCGGGAATGCGTGTATGATTTACTTTAGAAAGCAAATATTTTTGGCGTTTTAGTGCCAATAGTTGAGCTTGTTGCCACAAACAAAAGTAAGTGGTTTTTTGTAAACAACCCTAATACATGATGCCAATATAACTTTCGTTCGATTCTTTGAACGTATTAAGCAAGATATAGCCCCCCTCAGGAAAGTCCTTTTTGTATTTTTATATAAAAAGGACTTTCCTGAGCAATAACAGAAGCATTATTTTGGCAACGAGACTATTCATACGTTAATGGAAAATAGTTGTATTAGATTTTAAGTTTTGACACTTGATTAACTAGTTAACGACTTTGCCCAATCAAATGTTATACTCATTTTCGAAACCAATGATTATGGTTCCTTTAAATACTAGCTTTAATGCCTGTACAGGCATGGCGCTCGGGAAGTTTAACTCGCTGGCCGACCAAACCACGAGGCTTAGCAATGAAAATAATGAAGATTTGATGACACGGGTTGAACTTTTTTATCACGACAACGAGGGAAGAAAATTTGCTCACAAAAAAGCTTGGAATTTTTTTAGAGGCAAACACAAATGGTTGAATCCCTGTTCGACACAAAAAAGAAGAATCTGAGGACGGCCAAACAAGAGAAGAACCCGAGCTTTTGGAGATGATGATTTGCCGTGTCCACCCGACAAAGAACGAATGTCTAAAAGTCAACGATCTTCAAACTCATCCGCCAATTCTTCTTCACAAAATGTTTCACGAAATGATGCAACAACAATTCGCTTTAGACCAGGAGGCGAAGATGAAAAAAATGAAAAACGAGACTAGGGAGAGAGTCAAAATTTTCAAATCTCAAACACGAAATGAGGACTTGAGGACACTTGCAATCAACATTGACGGGATGGATCCGATGGACAAGGCTATTATCGAGGAGCAAAAAAGAAATCCGGGCCAAATGTTATCTCAAAAACTAGTTTGGTTTATATAATTTTATTTTTATGTCTTGTTTTATTTTCATGCCTTCTTTTCTTTATGTACTTTTTCTACGTTTTTTTATTAATAGAATTTTAATTTTACTTTATGTGTTGTTTTATTTAAAAAAAAAAAAGGAATAATAATAATAATAATAATAATAATAATAATAATAACTATGAGGTTCATGAGTGTCTTATAACTTGAGTTATGGAATGAAGATGTTTTTATGTTGAGTTATATAAGAAAAATTCTGAAATGACAATATTTTTTCCCATAATGTAAGCTCTAAAATTCTTGCACACCTGTTGCTCAGTATGCAGAAAAATTATAGTCCATAATTGAACTTTTTCCATATGTTTAAATTTATGGAAGCACTAAAAATCTTATGCCGCAGCTTCAAATTATTTTGGTTCAGTTACACAGGTCCAAAAACCTTCTTTAAAAAATACTACGTATATATTATATTTATATATTATGTCTGGGAATATATTAGTTCCATTGTCTATTTACTGTCAAATTTCTAGCAATAATTGGTTGTTGGATGGTGACCCTAATAAAAGTGTACACGTATTAAACAGATAATCTTTAATAAGAAAACATAAAATCCATTACTGTATTTGTAAATTATGCAATAGATACAACAAAAATTATGAGCTTTAAAACTTTTTAAAATAATCAACTTATTATGACTTTACGAGTTTATGACATAATATGAACATAAACTTGAACCACTTTTATTCAATATACTCGGGTTCGAATTTCATCCCTAGCACTTTGATCTCAAATAGATACTCACCTCCACAAAACCTATGAGTTCACTGGAGAGACTTTGTGGATAAGAACTCAAGAGTTCGAGAGTCTCAACTCACTCCAGTTGACGCCCCACTAGGCAAGGAGAGTTGCCCGAAGCTATTCCTTGAACGTAAACTTGAAAATGTATTAAACTTATTAAGAGTTTATGACATCATATGAACTTTTTTAAATAATCAACTTATTAGGCTAATGCTAATGGGCGTTGCCTAGTGACCACAACCCACCGTGTCTCCCCCATTAGCTCAAACCTTCGCAACGCGTCACCCGACGATTTTTTAAAAGTTTTGGTTGCTTAGCCGACCAAAACAATTGCACTATCTCCTTTTATTTTTACCCGTTTGGCTAATTCAAACAAGATAAATAAATAAATTTTAAATACCCCACTTATTCTCTATAAAACCTCACTTTATTTTAATTTATGAATAAAAGTTTAAATTAAAAAAAAAATGTGGTTGCTTTTGTGGTCATCACTAGTTCGTTATGGTTGTGGTGGAGTTGTGAAGAGAGAAAGCTGAGGTGATGCTGAGACGTCGGGTTGCTTGGGTGAAGTTGTGGTTACGATTAGCATTGTTCTTATGAGTTCAAGCATCAATTTTAAAACTATAAATTTTGATCATATAAACTCTGCCTAGAGTTTAAAACAGGTTGATATCTATAACTTTCAATTTTGATTGCGGTTCATAGTCAAAACGTTGCGGTGGCAGCGTTTATAGCCCCAAAGACTATGAGATTAATTAGAGATAAAATTTGCAAAAACACGACATATGGTTAAATGAAAATGACTTTTTTGAGATGTGGTGGTGAACTGGTGATGTTCATTCCACACAGATATTTTTTCTCCAATTCGTACTACCCATTTTCATCCATATAAATTTGTCTAAAATGGGACCTAAAGGTTTTTGATAAAAACGATGAATCATTTCATGAGTTTTGTTTCTATACACATATGGTAAAGAGGAAATTTGTGGACAATTTTTGTTTTTATAATCATTTATTCGTTTATGGCTTTATGCATCTTGTTTGATTTGTAATATTGCACCATTGTAATATACCGAAGCATAATCGATAAGGTTTTTTTTTGTTTAGGTTATTTAAAAGGGGCGAGTGTTTGACTCGGTCTTTAGCCACTCCCAAAATGTCTAATAGTAGTAATGTTTGAACTTGAGACTGAAGAGTTCAAGGTGCACCATAATATTTGGCCATATTGATTACAAAAAGTTTTGTTACTTATGACCGTGATACAGTATGACTTTCTAAATGTTTGGTGATTCATGTGAAGCAAAAGACGGGGAATTATAAGCACCACAAGGTACTTTTCTTACAATCGAGGGGTTATTTGGGATTGTGTTTGGACTTTGTAAGTGTATATAGATGGCTCCTCTCCAAAGTGAGAAGCCTCTTAGGGCACTGGCAACGTATTCGGCAAAGGCAGCGGGATCAGCAGCATCACTCGGTATCCCCATTGCCAGCCTCTCGGCATAATGGATTCGGCAAGGCCTGCGGGAATCTTTACCGATTCGGTATAATGTTGAGCATTCTAGTGTAACCTGTTGGGCTTTGGGTGTTATTGGACTTCAATGGACTTTAACTACTCTAAATTTGCACTTGAAAGTTGACTCTCGGTTGGAGTATAATGTTTGAAATATATTTCTTTCAAAAGGTTTGTACACATTTTAAATATATTGCTTTATTTGTCATTGCTTCCAGTATAATGTTTGAAATATATTTAATGTTTTTAATTAAATTGTTAAATATAATTATTAATTTAAAAAATAAAAAAACAAAAAAAACTCAAGGCATGGTTAGGCATCACATTGCCATTAAAAATATGTACTTAGGCATGGTTAGGCATGAACTGTGTTGTATTCAATCTATTGGCTAATTATAATTTAGTTTGACTTTGAGGTATTGTTAGGCAACATTGCCACCCCCCTTAGGCTAGTGGTAATAACAACCAATATTGTCATCGTCAACTCAGCGCACGTCAATTTTCTCTCTTTATAATCAACATCACTATCAAAACATACCACCTCACTTGAACACAAATATAATTCACAAAAACCAAAATCACATATACACACCCACACAAACACACCTCCACAGCTAAGACGACCGAGTTCACCCTTATATGCATGAAGGCTCGTCTTTGAAGGATGAGTGTAACAATGAATACAAGTCTTTGAGGATGCCATGTAGGCATAAGACGCGTAATAATACCCTTATTACCACTTGTCTTAGTAACTAACCAGTGGCTTAACACCTGAAAAAAAGCCTTGTTTTCCTAACTAAAACTTAGTTGCTTTGTGGAATCTTTACTATTATGTGATATTTGTACAAGCTCTATGCAAATAGTGATAAAGTGCATGTAAAGTCTTAGAAGAGATCAAAGTTTTAAACCTTGATGGGTGAACATCTTAAGATGACAAGGGAAAAGCCTTGTAACAGCCACGGGAATATTGTTTATAGAGGCCGCATACATTAAAGCCAAAAAGGCTCGAATTCCCCGTGTCACTTATAGACGGATTCTTCTACGGTTAGTCTATCGGACATAGATAGCATTTAATTATATTAGGCTCACCATGTGACCAACGAACAAGACAAAATTTTGAAGTTTGGTTATTGGTTCTAACGTGAATAGAGATTGAAAGGGACTTGTTTCAAACACTCGAGCCCATTTACTTCAATAGAGGGTTGCGAGTTTCCTACATAATTCACAAATGTTGTTTTCTATAAAACGATATCGACATGAACAAAAGGCAAAAACTCCATGAAACAGAAGGTTCATTAGACATCTTCACAACATGCATTTGTAGCAGATGTTAGAAACTTTTGGTTTACTTTTCACCTGGGCAAAGTGATATAACTAACTAAAAAAACGCGTGTATGTGGTTCATCCAAATCGCATGCGCAGTCCATATACTTTCGAAAGTGAAGACACATTTTTTGTTAGAAACTTTTGGTTCACTTTTCGGGCAAAGTGAAATAACTAAAATACTTTTACCTGAGGTTATGTCACTCATTTTACTTTGGACAAAGACGAAAAATGAAGCAAAAGTTTGCAACAAGGACTGCGATTTAAACAAAACACATAGACGATTGTTAAATTTTACTTTGTTCTTAATCGCTAAGATTGCAGATGTTATATATCTATTAGTTTTAGAATCCTTGCGCGCACGGGGTTTGGGCAGATAGTATAACGGGTAATAATATTTCAATCATTTATTTTAAAGTTAAATATTATGAAAATTCATAAATCCATGGTTTTGTAATATCTAAGATTTTTCTATAAAATTATATTATTTTTATACTTATATAATTATAATATTTGTGCACGCACAAATTTTTACATAAAATTTTCATTATGTATTAATGTCAATTAATATTTTGTATAGAATTTTGTTATACAAATGATTTCACTTTCTTTAACTTGCATGATGTTTAAGTTGATATTGTTTAAATTTAACTATTGATATTATGTTTTAGACATTATGCGTATTTAGTAGCTCATAGTAACCATTGAAAAAATATGTCGTTCATACATGTACTATCTCGTCTATATTTTTTTTTTCATCTCACAGTAACCCGTGAGGTCATACCTTTATTTGATATTTATACATCTGTTAATAATAATTTTAGCCGTATTTAGTTTTTAAACCCGTGTGCGCGCGAGTTAAACTTATAACAGATAAGATTATAGTATTTTTCAATAACAACAGCATGTTGTATTTATTTATAATAAAGTATAAAGTATTAGGATATAAGGTTTGGGGATTTATTAAATAAAAATTATTAAAAATATGAAAACCTATAAGTATACTTAAGTTTATTAAATTTATAACAGATAAGATTTGTTAATTATACCTTCTTTTTTTTAAGTCTTTTTACAAAATCGACACGTATTTTTATACATATATATTTTGTTAGATGAAATTTATATAAGTTTGATCAAATTGAAGCCAAATTTGATTTTTATTGACAAATAAGAATGCTCAACTTTACCACGTAGGCACCATTGTGCACTTCTATTGGTCCAATTGAATTTCTCAATGTCTTTTACACTTTTTGAAAATCTCTTATTATATAAAAGATTTATTACTATTATCATTTAATTTTATAGAATACCTGACTTTCTATACGTATCGAAGTTAGTTTTTTACCAATTAAAAAACAAAATGATATAAATTATGTTTCATGTAGTGTATATTACTTTAACCCAAAAAAAAAAAAAAAAAAAAAAAAAAAAATTGTTTATGGTATGAGTATGTGGACAAATGTAAGCTTAAAAAATTATAGAACTCCAAGAAGTATAGATTATAGAATAGTCACGTTTCAGGAAACGAATAATTGAAAAATATGCCCACCAGCACGTCCTTGTCAATCAGCCCAATTGACCCATATCGACCCATTTGGACCCACTTAAGTTCACTCATTGCTTGAAGCCTTGAAGCGACACCCATTTCAGTCTGTAAAGTACTAGTTTTTACGTAGCAAATTGACCCAACAACCAGTTGCATACTTGCATCAATCGAACCCATTTTAGCATGTCCATGTTGGTACACGCTACTTTCTTTCACAGTCGGTGTTTGTAAGCTTTAGCTTAACGTAAAACCTGAAGGTTCAACGGGCAAAAGCTTGCTCATCTTTTAAGGGCTCATAAAAACCACATTCAAAAAGACCAAAAACGCATGTCGGTTTATTGACATAGCCTAATGAGAGCGCAAATCGCAACAGGACACAAACCAACTAAACAAACTTAAGCTAAAAAACAGATTTACCCAAAAGAAAACACAGGTCTATTTTACAAGCAAATCCAATTGTTAAAGCAAAATGATATTAATTTTCCACAAAAAGAAACAAATAGTAAGAAATCGTCAACATTCTTTTCTTTCTTCATTTCTACAAACCAGATCTATATGTTAACACTGCTCGCCACTTGAACATTGAATCTACGATGCCTAATCTATGACAATTTCTACAATCAATACCTTTTCAAAATTCACTTGTAATAAAACAACATTTATAGCATTTCAAAGCTTAATGGAAGAACCATGATTTGATAAAGATAGCCAGAGCGAATTGCAGGACACATGCAGCAACCAACACAATCGTAAGATCATTCAGCTCTACATGAGACTTGAGGTTCAAACCAACAAAAGCTGCAGACGTGATACCTGTGATGAGAGTGATAGTCCATCGGAGAAAATCCACTGGTATAACCAACAAAGTCTGCACATTTTTAACACCAAAAAAAAAAAAAGTTATATCAGTGGATAAATGATCAAACACAGAGGTGCCAAAATGGCTGTGTCGAATAACAAGTCAAAACAGGTCAGCGCGACTGATACATTGATCCGTTTGAAAAGATGGACTTTAGAAATGGTAAATATTTAAAAGTATGTCAAAGTAAGTATTGTCTGAAAGTTTCGAAAGTAGCACTATTTTCGTGCCTATACTTGATTAAAAAAGCAATACTGTATTACTGTCATAATACAATTCAAATTTTTGAATAAAACGATTTAGAATGCAAAAATTGGATTTTCGAAGATTTCAACTGTTAAAAACCTTCACCTATTAGCTGAACTTCTTGATTTAATCTTCTATTTGAAATAAAACACCAGCCCATTCCTAAATGGGTCAATATTTTAATTGGCCACATCCAGGTTCGAATTTGATACGAATTATTTAGATGAAAATACTATATATGAGATCATATCAGAATATTAATTTTGATAGCATATTTCAATCTTTAAGCCAAAATTAGATCATCTAAAAAATCATTCATGCACATGTTGGAAAGCAGTAATCGGTGGTTCTGAATTAGGTAAGACAGACAAGCGAGATGAATACTTACAGAGCTGAGGATGAAAATGAAGAGGGAGTATCCCCACATGCACCAAAAGTGGACAAGGCCGCCAACCCTTGAACCAAAATACTGAAGCAACAAGTAAAATCCCAGTGGTACTATGAAGACATAACCATACACTGCAATTGCTGAAACCTGGAAGTAGCTCACGTCAAAGCTCCAAGAAAAACTAGAGCTGTCTTTTTTACTCATCAGATACGTGGCGCAATTACCCAAGGAAGCTATTACAAAAACCAATGTGGTGGAGATCCAGATGAGCCCATATCTATATATAAAACAGCAAAACATTATCAATTTAACTACGTTGCATTATATGGTTACAAAAAACTGCGTTGCATATATCGGTAAATATTGAACACATTGCATTTTTTTGCAGTTCGCACATTAACTTAAGCAAACTTCACTGGTCATAGATCATCGCTACATAACTAGATTATGAATATTACTAGGGGGGGGGGGGGCATAAAGCATCTCGATTAAACTCGGTCATTTTCTTTCATGAAAGTCTTGCAGATTAAAAAAGTTTGCAATCCAAACATTTCCAGCTCTTATCGGAAGAACTCGTATTAAAATGTCTACAAGGTTTACAATTAATTCCATCTTCAGGCTTACACTTAACCCATCAGAGCAAGAATACACCAGCACAAAGCATAATTTAGAAGGATGAAATTAAGATTGTAAGACTCGAGTTAAATGATTTCAGTTGGAAGATGAAGTTTAGAGAGACCAAGAGAAAGCACCGAACTTACAGATCTGGGTTAGCTTCGATTTTCCTGAAAAAGTCACCAGTCGGATACAAAGAACTTGTTAATCTGTTCAGAACATCATCTGTATCAACATTGAAATATTGTGTGTAGGAGGAGATGCTAAATGTTCCATTCCAGTTGTTCCCAGATTGTTGTCCATTTCCATCTGTAAATGTAAAGAGTACAAAAAATTAGCTTCTAATATTAATCACTAGACAACTGTACCTTCTTTAACTCAAAACTTATTGCTAGTTCATGTCAAGAATTAGAGGAGACAAAACTTGTAGCACATAACTTATATATATAGGAAATTCATTGAACACAGCTTCAGAAAGGACACACGAGATAATAAGAAATCAAGTCATTAATGTTAGATACTTAACTATATGAATCTACTTTTTTCCATTTGGCTCTTCATATGTAGCAAGTTAAAAAATTACTGTTAATAAGATAATACTCCATATATGATATGAACGCTATCTCCAAGCATCATTTTGACATATCTTACATTGATACTATAAATGTTAAAACATCTTATAATTTTTGGAAGCATCTACGTTAAACACACAGACGTCAACTATCAAAGGCGTTATTCTGGAAGACTGCAAGAACTATCCAAATCTTGCAAAATAATGTCACTTATATGTAATGTATGATAACAAGGTGTGATCTGAATATCTGATACAGGCGCAGTGTATGAAAGTTACCACTCAAAAGCATGTAACAAATGGAGATATAAGATGAGGCCAATGAGTAAAAGGACTTCTCTAACTTCACATGTTACATATCAACTCATACAAAGAAGGTTGCTAACCTTCAAGTGCATGTAATCTTAACAAAGCAAACTCTACAAGATGACACGACTGATGATCACAAGAAAGAAGTTAGGAAACAAGTGAATAGCACTACAGAAGTTCAGATGTTCTGTGAAACATGCCTGGAGAAACATATGCATCTGAAGGTGCTAAAATGGCCCACTCATTATGCAGAAGCAAAATGGAACAGAAGAGCAACCTAAAGGGTTTTTTACTACTTGTTCAAATGAGTTTGTCCACTGTATAATATAGGTTCACTAGAGCGACTCACCGACGTTCAACTGTATTTGCCAACAATTTAGCTTTATTATCACCATATCTGTTTTGATTGCTCAAGAGTCTAGATTGCATGTCAGCAATGGGCATGTCTCTTCTTAGAACCAAAATGGAGTATCCTACAGGCAAAACGATTGCACTGGTGTACATAGTCTATATGGTAAACCATAACCACCTATGAATTACAGCATCAAAAGATATGCAAGAATCAAATTCAACACAGTGAAATTAAAAGTGTCACGTTGCCAAGTCCAGTTGTACTAAGAGGAGCATATGATTGAACGGGTCTAGACACTAGAGCATTAGCTTAGCTAGTTAGACAAGTAAGGCTGCATACACACATATCGACCTTAGGTATCTCCTTTTTGCTTGTATTTCCTTACGAAATGTCAATTCCAAATTGATCAAGGGACCTTATTATTAACCGTAAAGTCGAAAAGAAGACAATGAGATACTGTAGATACACACCATCAGATAACTATGTCTTCCACACCGTTCAATGGATCATTTTCTGAATATTATCTATAGAATGATGTAACATACCACTCGGACTAGTGAGAGTCTGGTATCCCCCTCTGCCGCCACCACCACCACCGCCGCCACCAGCGTTAGGAGGAAATATTTGCATATTTGCTTCAGGGTCTGCAAAATATTCACACAAGAAGTTAATAGGTTACATATAGACTCCAACACCAATACTACCATATGTTAAAAGAGTCTTATACCCTTTTGTATAGCTGAAGCCTTATCGTCAATAATAACAGCCTGAAAATAACAGAGAAAACACACGATCACTAGTCAGTCACAAATATAATTTCAATTGTTTGCACGAAGCCAGCCATGTAATATCTCCATACTACACCGACCCATCGACACAATAGCAACCAATTAACAAAAGGACCTAATCATAACTAAATACTCATCCACTCGTTAACACTTAATAATAGTCCCTTCCATTTCACATCTTAAATTAACATTTTTCATTTCCTAAACCAGTTTCTCAACGCACGAAACCATCTATACTACTATATAATGTATTTGGGACTATTCTATAATTAGAAAGGCTTAAAATTCAGACTTTTTTCTTGCTTATTATGCAAGGATTTCAAAATTAATTGGTTAGGAAGTAGGAAGCACGTTGGTTGTTGAAACTAAAATTATTTGACTTAACCATCTCTACCATCTCTACTTATAAAACATAAAAACAACTAAATGTGTAACCGAATAACGCAAAATATAGTCACAGGTACCGTTCTAGTTTACATAAATTAGCCAAAAACGCCTTTAGTTACATCTACTAAAACAAACAGTTGAACATAAACAATATCAGAATGCAAGCAGTAGATTCGAAAGTAGATCGAACAAACACGTTCGTATTTCGGACTACAAAACCGACACATAATCCAACTTGTCTCTTAAACAAACACACTACTTATTCAGTTAGGTCAAAAAAAAAAAAAATACAAATCACACTTGATAATCATAATCTAACAAACTAGTAAATTTTAACCGTCAAATATAAAAGCGATCAGTTAAATTGGAAAAGTGATGGTAAAATTAGGGGAAATTAATTAAGTTATGTACCGGAACAGAACCAGGCAAGTGACTCGTGGGAAGACTAGTATACGCTGATGATGATGATTCTGCCATTGATGAATCTAGGGTTTAAGAAGTTGTATTATTTGGGATATTTGTGTTTGTAAAATCAATTGGGAAATGAAAAGGCCCTAATTAGTACCAGTACAAAATTATTATGATGATGAGGAGAGCCAAGTAGGGAATTAAACAAAGGAAAAAGTGAGTGTGACTGGCTAGGCAGGTATGCGTGCCCACGCATCACGTTGATTTATTATTACATTTTTATTTATTTCCTCTTCTCCTTCACGATAAGTAACTACTTTTTCAAAACCATTATTTTTATTTAAAAAAAATACGAGTAGAAAAGATTATTAACATTCTTAACGTTCCCACTTACGCACTAATGACTATTATTGGATTGCTACTTCAGCATATGAATAAAGATACAGATTTTCTCTACACAAATATCCTATCTCATCAAAAAATATCAAAAAGATAGATAAAGATGTCTAATGAATAAAGTTTTTAAGACTCAAGAGTCTTCTAACGTCTAATTTGGTATGTTTAGCTTCAGTGCTACATCATTATTATTTCCTCAAAATAAGATAAATTTATTTTTTGTATTTTAATGAACGAAAAGATAAGACATCAATTTGGGACCATCCACTTCAAGTTGGTTGGACATATAACATCATCTACTTTTTATTGTTTTAATTTTCAAATGTTGAGACTTAGGAGTAGCATTTAGTCAAGTGTCAAAGCATGTATAATATGGTAGAGAGCAAACAACCAATCACAAACATTTCCAAAGAGACGGTTTTCGAGGAAAGGTCGCATTGGGTCTAAAATTGAATCACGAGTTAAAGGTGCTTGTGACATTAACCTTTTTTGTGATTATGTGTTACAAAATATTGGATTACGTCACATAATATGTCGCAATTTGGCGACACGTTATTTAGCGACTCCAACTCCGTCAATGTTGTGAACTGTGTCGCAAAGCAAGTCGCAATCTGTTTTCAAATAACTTTGTTACAAATTGTGTCCAAGATTATGTCGTTATTTTTGTGACATTTAAGAAACCTAATAACATCATGCCATCATAATAACTAAAACACTCTATCCAACTATAATTGTTATAGGCGAATGTGAGTCTCATAACACATCAAAAATACCTCATTCACTCAAAAAAGAAAAAGAAAAAAAATGATTGGTGCTCGTGAATTGCCCAGTGAAGGGACGAATGGCATACCAGTGGCACCAACATCAGTGCATAATGGTTATGCCATTGGTCCCAAAATTTCCCTACAAAGCTCTCTTATGATCCTAATTAAAGTATTTTGATATGTGAAAAAGCTGACGATTTAGAAGAAAAGATAAATGAGTAAAAATCATGTGTTGTATTTTTGTGTGGATATGAGTGTAACACACCCAAATTTTGGTACAGCGGAAGACTTCTCAAAGTTTCGGGGTGCTACTTGGATTGGCACACAGCACGATTATAAGGAACATAATAACGATAATAAATTTAAAGTAGATGGTTAAAGTCAAAATTTAAAGTCTACATTTAATCCCCAAATAAAAGTAGCAAAGCCCAAAATAAAAATAAAGATAGCTAGGTAAGTCCCAATTTATTTTATGAGAGTTTAACTAATAACTGACGGTTTAAAATGTTGTGTTATTTGGGATATTTGTGTTTATAAAATTGGGAAATGAAAAGTATGATGATGAGTGGCAAGTAGGGAATTAAAGAAAGGAAAAACTTTTTCACAATAAGTAATCACTAACCAACCACTTTTTTCAAACCCAATATTTTATTTTTAAATAAATAAATAAATATCTCTTATGTCTCGATTTTCAGGGAAAAAAACGCACTTGATATTTGTAATTAATGCATGTTGTAGTTGATAAAAATTATTTTCACCTTCATACTGTATTACCTTTGTATAAATTTACGTGCAAAATGACGCCGGTTTCATATGGATCAAAACGATGTTTTAAGTTTTTTTTCCCTTTTTAGTTTGCTTCAAACGATGGTGTTTCATGTATAACCTTGGATAAAAACAACGTTGTTTCTCTTTATCTTTTCTTTCCTTATATATAACGCTCATATATCTCTTTCTTTCACCACTGTCTCATATACATACTTTCTACCACACACACACACAACACCTCATATTTTTCTCTCTTTCACATCTACTGCATAGTATATACCGCCGTCCATGGCGTGTAACGACGGTGACGAGTGTGTGACGATGGTGAGCTTAGCTGGGTGATGGGTTTATTTGTTCGAAAATTAGGGGTTTTTGATTTAGCCGGTTATAGTTGAAATTGTTTTAGGGTTTTCATATTCTATTTTAGACTTCCGTCACATGCAAGGTTGGATCTGAAGTAGTGATATTGTTTAGTGGGTTCGGTGGTTTAGATCGAGATAGAAGTCTGATTGTCATCTGATTTGGTATTTCGGATTTTTTTTAGTTTGTATGTAGATAAGTCTGATATATGCTCTTAAGTGTTAATATTATATGGTGTACTACAAGTTGTATGGTATTAGTGGATTTTTGGATATGTGTTTGTGTTTGTGTTTGTTTAAGCTTTTTGATATTTTTTGGAATATGATATGTAATACACTTTTGTGTTGGTTTAAACTTTGTGATAAATACGTGAGTTGTGACCATAAAAAATGCATAATCATAATTTGACTAAAAATTTATAAAGTGTACATACACATTGTGCATAATTTAATGTGAATCGGAGAACAAGGACTATTACCTAAGAAAATTATGCAATTTCAAAGACACCCAAATAAATTTAACACAAAATTAATTGCTTTTTTAGCATAAAAATAAAGCACCCAAATAGGGGTGTAATCGAGTCAAGCCGAGCTCGAGCTTGACAGAGCTTAAGCTTGGCTTGAAATGTATAAGGTTGGCTTGAGTTTGGCTTGATAGCTTGACAAGCTTTAATCATCCAGGCTTGAGCTTGGCTCGTGTAAGGCTCGAGCTCGGCTCGAAAAGCTTGAATTTACATATAAACATTAAATTTGATAGCCAAACTCTTCAATAAATTCAAACAATAGGCGATGAACTTGCGATGAAAGAATTTATACAAAACATTCGTGAGAATTAAAGTTTAAATGGTCCTTCTACAAGTACTTAATTATTATACTAATATTCACGTTAGTTCTAAGTTATTTATATAAATATGTATAATAAAAATATACAAAGAAAAGTCACCCGCCACTTTGCAGCAGGTATTTTTTTTTATATATATCTTTGGCTGATTCCCAGTATTAAAGCTTAATAGCAATATAACGCAGCTTTGTTTTTGGACATATAAATTCGACCTAAGCATTAGCCAAAAATCCTTGTCTAATATATAGTCAAAATACGTTGACCCTAGATGAAGAAAGCCGACTTGTGTTTGACTACAAATGGGAAATCAATATTGCCATGAAATCTTATAACGACCATCATGTACATCAATACATGTGAAATAGATTTAAAAGAAGAGCATATCTTTCATGGCCAAACATGACACAGCTACTGGGCTCTAAATTTTGACTAAAAAAATAATAATATTTTATGTGGCATTGCGCTCAAGGCAGTGCCCCATAATATATATAGACAATATGTTCTTGAAAGCTTGAAAAACTCGATAAAAGCTCGAGCTCGAGCTATTAAAAGCTTGAGCTCGGCTCGTTATGTGTTTCGAGCTTGTTTATTAGGCTCGAGCTCGGGCTTGAGTTTGATAAAAGCTCAACTCAATCGAGTCAAGCTCAAGCACAAGCTCGAGTTGCTTGATAAAATGTTGACTTGATTGCACCCCTACACCCAAATCACATAACAAGAAGATTTTTGTAAATGAGATTCGGTGGTGAAAGTGTCCTCATAAGTTCACATGAAGATAAGTTTTGTGTCACAAAATATGTATAAAATACAAGGTTATAAACAACGTGAGGCGTGGTGTGGCGGCAAAGCCAAGCCTCAAGCCTTACGAGCCATAGCGAAGCTACGACATTTTTTAAGGCGTGATCCAAGACGACATAAATTTTTATAGATTTATATATCATATTTCACACACACACACACACACACACACACACACACACACACACACACACACATATATATATATATATATATATATATATATATATATATATATATATATATATATATATATATATATATATTTGTATAATACATCAAGTTTACAAAAAACTAAACTATCATTGTATTTTTCGTCATTTTTTAAAATAAAACATTCTTCATCGAAATAGTCGTCAAAACCTTATTCACTCATTATATGAGTGGTAGAACCGTAGAAATAAATTAAAAACATGAAATTGATTTATAAAGTTACCGGGCCCAAGTCCAAACCCAAGTCCCTTATATTAGTAATTTGGTAATTATAGCTCAAATATTAGTAAATCCTTTAAAAGCTTAAAAATAAGGCCCAACGCCTCGCGCTAAGGCGCGCCTTACCACGCCTTATCGTGCCTCATCACGCGCCGCGCCTTAAAAAGACGCCTTTGTCTGTTTCGTAACGCCGAGGCCATGCCTCGCGCCTTAGCGGCGCTAAGGTGCGCCTTTTAGAACCCTGATAAAATATTAAGTAGCTTTTAGAGGGACAATTTAATCAATTTAAAGACTCACTCTTTTCTTTTACTTAGACTGTGTGTAATGGTATCACACATGACCGAGTCTTCTATTTTTGGCTACTAGATGCGTCTGCCGGGGGGGCGGGGGGAGGTTGTAATGGGGTGGACGCGTTCTCGGCGTCGGGTGACAATGCAAACGACTAAGCCATTACGACTGATCTTAGGTTCGTGTCCAAATTTAGGATGGACATTTTAGCTCCCAAAAATTTGAATTTTCCTTTCATTTATATACTTTTCATCCGTTTACTTTCTTAGTAACTTGAGAACACAACAGATTTTCTACATTTCTTTCACTTGCTTTAAAAAATGTGTAATTTTGTAACACTTTTATATTTGAGAAAAGGAAAGAAAAATAAAAAAGTAGAAGTAAAAGTCAAAAGCAACTTTCCAACCAGAGTCCAATGGTTGAGAAGGAGCATGTTCCCTCCACCAACTCACCACACATTCATAAATCATAAATCCTCACGCCGTCATTATTACTCCCATACTTTCAAATCTACACACACACTATCACCATCTCATATCATCACACCCTCTAAACTAAACTAAACTAAACTCAACCCAACATGACACAACAACAACAAGGTACTATTGTACTACTCTACTTATCTCTTCATTTATTCAAAATTTCTTATTGTTTATTGTTGTTGTTTGTCAGGTTACGATGAAGCAATGGATGCTTTATCATCACTTATCACCAAAAAAGGCCGTTCTTCTCAAAAGTCAAACGCTGTCGACGTTGACAATAGATTTGATCGCATGTTTCACTATCTTAAGGTACTATATATACTATACTACTGTTATATTGCAATTTATGAAACTTTGTATAGTTTCATAAATTTTTTATAGCATGTTCCCGAACTTTTGGCCGACCAATCCATGGGTTTTGAATCCACCACACCACACAGGGCGGAGCCAGAAAGTTACGGGCAGTGGCAAACTTTGATAATTTTTAGAAAATAGTAAATACACTGTAAATTGGTTCGTTAGGGGGTAAATTACAAAAATAGCCAAATATTTTAAAATTTTTACACTACAATCGCTAAGTGGGCACCACGCACACTCAAACCGGGTAAAGTCTTAAGCCCTCCTTTTTCAGGAGGTTGGCGTGAATTTGAGACCTTTCACGTTTTAGTGATGATAGTCCACTAGGCCACCCCTGAGTGGTTGAAAATATAAATAATGTAATTCCAATAAATTTTGTAGCATTTATATTCAAATATTGCTAATCATATGTTGGAACTGGATGAGTGCTATATTAACTCTGATTTATGGTCTCTTCTTACGATCCTGGTAGATTTTGGATTTGGAGGAGCCGATTTCTCAGATGAAGATTGTCCATGTCGCCGGCACAAAAGGAAAGGTATTATGCTGGTTTTTTGCTTTGATTATTGCCATCTAATGTAGGTGATTTTGTTTAATAATTGCGTCAAATTAGTCAAATAGTTTGTAGATTTTGTTTTTGTTCTTTGTAATAGGACAGTCACAAAACTCTATTCCAATTTCCAATATAGTTAAGGCAGTGCTGCAACTTAAAAGGAGATTCCTACTTTTTCTGGCTTCTGATAGTGCTAAAGCGATGGCTTTTGTCATATATTGTGTTAGTTATGTATTACGAGTGAAGTTATGTATTTCTCAGAGTGACTCGAACGATTTGATTTCACACCATTATGTCTTATTTTGTCAAAATTGCTATGGTAGTAAAGAATTACCTGTTTCCCTTTTGGACAATGAAAAACAGATTTATATTTATCTTTGAAGGGAAGTAGGAAACTAATGGTGTGCTTATATAGTTATATCAGTAAATCTATATTTGTTTTTACTAAATGTAAATTGTGGGAAGTACTCTGGTTATATTTGCATATATCCTGGATATTTTCATACGCAGAGCTTAATGATTTCTACACATATGTTGAGACCAAATTATGTATTTTCGTATTTTTTATTTACATGTTTGATTTGGAAGTATCAACTTGTTAAATTAGAATTTCATCAGCCCTCACGTCTTCACTTAAACAGCATAACCTGTTTGAACTTGTGTACTTTGTTTCTTTCTTCTTCTTTTTTTCTCGGACCGTATCTGCATGAAACAATCTACTTATTGAGAGAGAACTCAGAGTGTGTAATTGGTTTTATTCTGATGTTTGTCAAAATGTTGATTGGTTACAGGGATCAACATGCGTGTTCACAGAAGCCATATTACGCAATTATGGCTTACACACTGGGCTCTTCACATCTCCTCACCTCATTGGCGTAAGAGAAAGATTCCGATTGGACGGGTGAGTTTTTAAGCCTTATAACTGTAAATTCACGGATCACGGATGTGTATTTCCACATATAGTGTTTTTTTCTGGATTTAGATTCTTAATGTCATAATAAACTGAACTAGTTTTATCATCATGTCCCATTTCATATATTTGTATTATCTGTTTATGTATTCTGTATTGTATCATTACATCCATTAATTTCTTTCTATTTTATGGTATCTGTAAATATTACGTTTGTAAATTTTAATCAAGTGCATCTCAAGTTAAATGTATAATGTGGTTTAATTTCCCATTTTTCTCTGTTTTAGTGAGGACATATCCAGAGAGAAGTTTTTGACATACTTTTGGTGGTGCTGGGATAGGCTGAAGGCATGATTTCTGTTCTATGTACTATATGAATGTAATTCACTTATGTTAACTCTTCTCATGCTTCTATGTTGTGTCTTTACTGCTAATCTCATCCCGTTGAAGGTTCACTATTTTGCCTGTACTTTTAAAAGCTATTCATTCCATCAAACAAGAAGTTTCCTACGATTATATCATATACAAATTTAACTATTTAAGCCCAAAGTAGCATTCCAAGAAAAAAACATTCCAAGAATCAAGTTGTTGCTATAACTATCTGTTACAATCGACGAGGGATAGATTGAGCATAAATGATTATGCTTTACAAGTTATTTGTTAGATGGCTACCAAACCTTCGATTGTGTTTAAAAGACCAGTAAAACACAATTTTCTCAAGAGGAATGCAGCCATGCATAAGTTACTATTATTAAGCATGTTTTACAAGTCTTTGTTTGGTCAGGCCTTGGTATCAATGCTAGTAGCTAGACTAGGTAATCTCTTATTTGTGGGCATCTAAAGCCTTACGTGTTAAGGTTTTCTCTAGATGCTTCATGCTCAATCATTGACAAGAAAGACAAATCCTCTAATTCTTCAGCAAAATGTGCCGTAGAAAATGTGCAGGCAAAATGAACAGTATATACATCCAGTTTTCTCTCTTCCTCAATATAGATTGGTTAGTTCTCATATGTTTCTGTTTCCATATGCAGGCAAAATGCAGTGAGGATATGCCGATGCCAACTTTATTCCACTTCCTTGCTTTACTTGCTTTCAAAATTTTTGCAGCAGAGCAAGTATGTGGCGATTTACTTCCATACCATCGTATAGAAAATAAACACTATTATCATCTTAATTTGTTTACTGAACCCATAGAATCTGGGTGCAGGTTGATGTAGCCGTTATTGAGGTTGGATTAGGAGGAAGGATTGATGCGACCAATGTGGTATGCAAATATCTGGGCTTATACAATTGACTGATCTTTTCTTCTGTTACTTAAGCTTCTCAATCCACTTAAGTAGGACTCATCTTATGGCACCTACTAAAAATATATCTAATATGATGCACAACTTTTCAGGTTCAGGCACCTGTAGTATGTGGTATCACACCACTAGGGTACGACCATACAGAAATTCTCGGTTAGTCCATATTTCCTGTACTTTCAACTTCATCTATGTTGAAGGCTTTGCATTAATAAAATCATATGTCTTTTACCAAACAGATCAAATTGGGTCAACTAAATTTTCTTCATTCCTCCTTTTTACATCTAATTCCTAAGAATCTACTAGTTCCAGTTACAAGCTTTCAGCATAGCCTGCTTACTGAGATTATCAATTCAGTTTATGTTAATGATTTGGAACTTTGACATAATTCTGTTTCGGGTTAGGCATGCTGATAAAGTGTGTATAACTTGCTGTGGTATATTAGCTTATGATAGTTTTTTTGTACCATGCACATTGTATAGTAATGTTTGGTTGCATACATCTAAGAGTATTGATTTTACAAGTATGTGTGACTAGGACATACTCTTGAAGCAATCGCGGGTCAGAAGGCTGGTATCTTTAAGGTGCTTCTTCAAATTAAATCCCTTTCGCCATATAATACATTTGGGTACTAATACTAATGTCATTTTCTTTTTCATATAGAATCTCATTTATACTTGTTTTTTGGACAGAGAGGTGTTCCTGCATTTACTGTTTCTCAACCACATGAAGCATTGCAAGTACTTAAAGACAAAGCTTCCCAGTTAGATGTAAGCTCAGATTCTGTAACAGCTAAGTGCCTTCATTGCATAGCTGGACGATTTTACAACATAATCCAAATTACACTATTACAGGTGCATCTACAAGTGGCAAGCCAGTTGGATGGTAATTTGCTAAATGGATTACGTCTTGGACTTGCAGGCGAGCATCAATATGTAAATGCAGGGCTTGCCATCATGTTAAGCTCTACGTGGCTTCAAAGAACCGGTCATCCAGAATTCAAATCCATAGATCAGACTGTAAGTTTTTTTAAAAGGGATACATTTCTTTTCTTTTTTTCTTTCCATATATTGATTAATTAATTAGGGGGAATTGCATTCTTTCTGTTTGGATATAGAGTTCTTTGCCTGAGCAATTCATCAAAGGACTAACGACAGCAAGTTTACAAGGTCGGGCCCAGATTGTTCCTGACCGGGCATGTGATGTTAATAGTCCAAGTGATCTGGTCTACTATATGGATGGAGCACATAGTCCTGAAAGTATGGAAGTTTGTGCAAATTGGTTTTCACTTGCGATTAAAGAAGATGACAGGCAACGTTGTTCAAGTAGCCATAAACTCGATGATTCCAGACCTTCAAATGATTCCAGGAAGGACTCGGAACAGGTGAGAAACAACAGAAAATATGCCTTCAGTTCCATCTAATGTGACAAATATTTACTGCACATTTACATCTAGAACAACTTCTTTTAATCTTTTGACGAGACGAGTTAGTAGGTTGTATTCATTATATAAACGCTTTCATCGACTCTTTCAATATTAACCAATATGACTGCTTTTGCTTTTCAACTTTTTTCTTTAGCTTACCAGCTTGACCTGTTATAAAGATAGAAACATAACCCATATCGACCCCTTCTTTAGTAGATGGGTCGAAATTGCTAATATATTTTTCCTTCTTTGATCCTTTTGATTCAACTAAAAATGCAGGTATTGTTATTCAATTGCATGCCTGTGAGAGATCCACAATTGCTCTTCCCGCGGCTGCTGGACACATGTGCTGGTCATGGTAATTATCTGAGTCACAGACATCACTTGTATTGACAGATACATAGCTTTTATTAAGTACATTGATCTTTTAGGTGTCAACTTCAAGAAGGCACTGTTTGTACCAAACATGTCGATCTACACCAAAGTTGGATCGAGCTCATCCTTGCCACCAACTGATTCTAAAGTTGATTTATCATGGCAACTGACACTTCAAAGAGTATGGGAGAGCATCACTTGTGAAAAAGGTTTGGTTAACAGTTCCAGAACTATCATTTTCTAAACAAAGCTATAGTTACTTTGTTTACCTGCACAAAATACAAGAATTTAAGTTTGTTTTCCTAAGTTTATTAACTTTAAGGTTTATTATAAGTTACGATTTTCATTTCTCAGGAAATACCGAAAGCAATGGCCATGTTTATGATGAGGGCAAAGATAATGATGAGATTAGTGCTACAAGTTGCAAAAACAGTATAGTGTTTTCATCCCTCCCATTGGCCATTAAATATTTAAGAGACACTGTCAAACAAAATAAGTCTCTTCGACTGCAGGTACATCCCTAATTTGCTATATTTGTTTATGACACGTTCTATTATGATCTTAAGCTAATAGAGGTGGCAATTTCGACCCATTTATATATCCATGGGTCGGTTTGGGTTATGTTTGAATAATTGATCTCTAAGAGCTTAAATGGGTTAAGCTAAAGAATTTAACTAAAAAGTAAGCAGATCAAATGGGTTGAAAATAATCTAAGGTGTATTCAGATGCATAAAAACCTCTTATATTACTTAATGAAACAAAGTTAGATTAATTTTTTTATAATATGATGATCTAAAATATCCAAAAATTGGGTTCTGAGCTGTTACGGAACCCGACTGACACCCATCATGCCACATCTGCCATCTAACTGCAGCTGCTTGCGTCTGCATTTATGTGATATATTTGTGTCTTTAAACATATTAGGTCCTGGTAACTGGTTCGTTACATTTGGTCGGTGATGTCATGAAACTAGTGAAGAAATAAACAGACAAATCCTTCTATACCTCTAACAAGATACCAAAATCATAGCTTAAAAAAGAAACAACAAAGATGGGTTCAAACATGTATTCAGCCTACAGAGATTGACAATTTTGTTGTAATTTATGTTTCTATTTATTTACAACAATATTTACTACTGTTATTGTGTTCTTTACTATCCAGAGCTTAGTTGTTGTCTATCTGTATTGCTCTTAGTTTTGTTTCATTTAATTACATGAAATCCGTTATTGTCTGTTGTATAACTTTACAAGTTTACCTCCATTTGATTATATAGAACCAAGCAGTGTGCTTGAGATTTGACATAATTGTTATTAAAATTTTGTGTGACGTGAAATATATTCATTGAGAAACAACAAGAATAGAAATATGCAGAGTTACAGCTGTTATCTGAAACCAAGAAGTGACTGAACAAATGCATAAAAATGGTATATATATCTGCTTCTCTATCTTTTGGCTTTGTTTTCCAGTGAGCGATTTGCCGAATTTTTTTGGTTAATGTGTTCTGTGGGTTCATGTTGTGACGAAGGGATTTTTTTTTTCCCTGCCTTTGTCTTTTGGATATGTTTTTCTATCATCGAGTGCGAGTCCGGCAAACAAATTTCTTCTAAGGTGAATTTTACAGGGGTATGTTTAGTATAATTTCACATGGATCATTCGCGTCTATAATACTGTGTTCAAAGAGCATCTAAATATTAATGTAACCAGCATGCTAATAAAAATGTCAAAACAAGATCATCCAGTTGGTTTCATCTATACCGATTTAGTGTTATCTATATTTCTTTTTTTTTATGTATAAGAGGCGTGTACAATACATGTCGAAAACAACAATGCCGGCAGCAAACAGCACAATTTCATTATACTTGGGACAATTTTTGGGTGTCGTGTTATCAACCTTTTCAAAATCCATGATAAGTAGGTAAGTTTAAAGTTTTCAGACTAAAAGAACAAAAATACAGAGAAAAAGAGGTACGAAGCTGACATGTGCTACGAAATTTGAGATTAAACTACATTTTCATCTACGAAAATATAAACATGGAATGTTAAACATCATAGATACAGTAGCTACCGCTTAGATCTACTTGAAACGCAAAGTCTGCTTTTATGCCTGATGAGTACTGAACTCGTTTTAACCAACTTCCAGTGATCAACATGGAAACTTGCTGGGGTCTGAATGTCTAATCATATATACCATACCCAAACATTTGTTTGTATACTTGAAATTTATTTTATCAAACTTTATTTGTATCTAGAGAAAAGTCGTTTATGGACTGATCTGCAATAATTTTTGTAGACTCACTTTTCATTCTTTTGGTATGTTTTTGACTTGTGTCGTCACCTACAGCTTAACTTCTTTCTTTTCGTCTGCTCAAAATACTCGAGTCCATATTGTTTTGGAACGATGGCATTATGTTGTTGGTTGAAGAGTAATGCATAGACAATATATGAATCCAATAGCATTGTATGTAAATAATCATGTTGGAACTTGGTATTTGTTGTCTCAGTAACTCGAAAATAGATAAACAGTCTACAAGGAAAACATAGAAGGCACTGATCGGGATACCAAAAGATGCCGTTTTTGGGTTTTTGGAGGCCACAGGCGATAAATGAAAATGGGGCCTCAAAAGTAAAGGTTAAATGAATAGCTTTTAGAACTATTTACGTAAAGTGTCATAATTAAAGCATTATGGTATAAAGATGCTAGTTTATTTAACATTTTTTTTGCAAAAAGTTTTTAAACCGAGACCGTTTTCTTTTCAGTAAAAGCTATTTAACGTTTAGTCCCACGTAGATCAAAGAAAAAAAATTGTTGCTAACTAATATATCACATTGTAAAATGCATCAAATAGGTTGAGATAAATATCATCCAACTATAAATACCCACCTTCTTTTTGCCACTAATTTGAACTCAAAAACACCACTCAGATATTATCTGTTTAGAGAAAAAAATGCAGTAAACAGTACAGTCTAATCAATACTGAATTACTGATAACTGGAAACAAATCTACGTTGCATCCATAGGAAAATATATAAATTACAAGATCATACTCATATTATGCAGAATGATCTAACTGTCCAATTACATGAAAAACACACTCAATGATTCATATTATTAGTAACTTCTATATTATGTCAAGATCGATACAACCAAACAAAGTCAAAAGTCCAAAATAACAAAACAAGAACGAAAAATGTAGGCTACTATAAACATGTCATGCAAATCTTAGCAGTTTTGGATTACTAAAAGCCGAAACTCAATTCAATTTTCCATTACAAACGGAAAGGAGAAAAATAAGAAATAAAAGGTAAGAAAGAAGACAATCTCCATTACAAACATCTACGCAAGCGCCTGACGACATATGGTTCCCCTGATTCTGCTGCAGCCGGCGGCATCTGTGCTGCTGCTAAATCCCCCTCCTCCTTCACCTGGTCTCTCATCCACCGCCAGTACTGACGCAACTGTCCACTCTTCTATTTACAAATCCACCTCTTAAGTGTATATATGCATTCTACAAAAAAATTATCTTAATGGTCATTGCTTTAACCTTATATTCTACATTAATAACTGTTAGAAAATTTAGTGCACTTGAGGGATTAATTCACACCTGGTAATGGGTTTGGAGGTACAGAGTGTACACCTATTTGGTCACTGAATCCCCTGACTCAAGAGTGGTTATGTATTGTTTCTGTTGATAGTATGATTCTATTGACTGGGGATACTGCTGTTAGTTTCCACTGCTAGTGTTATTTTACCACTGACAGTTTCCACTGCAAGTGATATTTTACCACTGCTAGTGTTAACATTACCACTGCTAGTGTTATTGTTTCCACTGTTAACCACTGATTCCTACTATTATGGAAAATATTATGATATAATTAATGGGCCGTTAATTATACATAATTCCATGGGCTAGGGTTTGAGTAAACTCTATTATAAATAGAGGTCATAACTGATTTGCATGAAAGATAAGGATACAAACCCTAAACACTAAATACGCATCTGGTTCTTGATTTGTGCCTAAAACAAGAACTTCACTTGGTCTTATCCCATAGAGATATTCGTGTAACCCAGGCATAGGGTCGAATAGTTTCTATTGGAAAGTGATACCACGATTTCAAGTGAATATCCGGTACCTTATTGATTATCTTAACCCTAATCTGGGAACCGTTTACACATATCAACCAACAATCAATAGAAACTATTAGTGATAATCAATGGCTGCTGCTATGAGACAAATAGCTGCTAACTTTTCCAAGTTGGAAAAGTTTGAAGGTGTTGATTTCAGAAGATGGCAAAAGAAGATGCACTTCTTGTTGTTAAGCATGAATGTGGTGTATGTTCTCACAACTGAGATTCCAGAAGATCATGGAGATGATGCTACTATGGATCAGATGAGGGCAAGAAGCAAGTGGGAGAATGATGACTACATATGCAGGGGTTTAATTCTCAATGGTATGTCTGATTCTCTATTTGATATTTATCAGAGTGTTGAAACTTCTCAAGAACTATGGGATTCCTTGGAAGCCAAATATATGGTTGATGATGCATCAAGTAAGAAGTTCCTTGTAAGTAATTTTAACAATTACAAAATGGTTGATTCTAGACCTGTCATGGAACAATACAATGAACTTCTTAGTATACTTGGTCGGTTCACACAACACAAGATGAACATGGATGAGGCTATTTCAGTCTCTTGTATCATCGATAAACTGCCTCCTTCTTGGAAAGAATTCAAGCATATGCTTAAGCATAAGAAGGAGGAGTTAACTCTTGTTGAGTTGGGCATTCACTTGCGCATTGAGGATTCACTCAAAGCTCAAGACATTGACAAGCCAAAGAGTAGCACTGCTACTGGTCCATCAGTTGTCAATATGGTGGAGCATAACAACTCCACCAAGTACAATGACAACAAGGGCAAGCGTAAGCATCAAGATAACACCAAATCTGATCTTAACTAGAAACCTAAGGTGACTTGTTGGAAGTGTGGGAAACCTGGACACTTCAGGAAAGATTGCAAGGGTGGTAAAGTTGGAAACAAATCCAATGGATCAGGCACAAGTGGAGGGAATGGTAACACCAATTCTCTGAAAGGTCAGAATGTGTTTAATAAGTCTTTTAAGATTTATTATGTTACATATATATCTGATATTTACTTTGTGCAGGATGATGATGTTGCGTGGTGGGTTGACTCTGGAGCAACAATTCATGTGTGTAAAGATAGAAGCTGGTTCAAGACCTATAAGTCAATGAATGATGGTTCTATTCTTCACATGGGAAACGAGTCAACTGCCCTGGTGCATGAAAAAGGATGTGTTGATTTGAAGTTTAGTTCTGAAAAGATTGTTTCTTTATTTAATGTTTTACATGTTCCTGATATTAGAAAGAATTTGGTTTCTAGTAGTGTTTTGAATAATTGTGGTTATAAACAAGTTATTGAATCTGATAAGTTTGTTTTGTCTAAGAATGGTGTGTTTATTGGTTTTGGTTATTTATGTAATCAAATGTTCAGACTTAATATTGTTCATGATAATATTGATTCTGCTTTTATATCTACTTCTAAACTTTATGATTCAAACTTATGGCATGCAAGACTTGGCCATGTACATTTTAAAAGAATGCAAGATATGTCTAAGGATGGGTTAATTCCAGCCTTTGATGTGAAAACTGAAAAGTGTAAAACTTGTATGTTGAACAAAATAACTAAGAAACCTTTTCAAGGAGTAAAACGTGAAACTAAAGTTTTGGAGTTAATTCACAGTGATCTTTGTGATTTACATGCTACTCCCTCTTTGGGGAATAAGAAATACTTTGTGACTTTTATTGATGATGCTTCTAGGTTTTGTCATGTTTATTTATTACAT
The DNA here is from genome assembly GCA_030686995.1 of Artemisia argyi. NCBI lineage: Eukaryota > Viridiplantae > Streptophyta > Magnoliopsida > Asterales > Asteraceae > Artemisia > Artemisia argyi. Next base: position 120,731,598 of record CM060697.1, on the reverse strand, counting down.
TCTAAAGATGAAGCATTAGATAAATTTAAAGTATTTAAAACTGAAGTTGAATTGCAACAAAGTTCCCTGATCAAAAGATTAAGGACTGATAGGGGAGGTGAGTACATGGATACTCTGTATTTTCAGTCTGTTGGTATAATCCATGAAACGACTGCCCCTTATACTCCTCAGCAAAATGGTATTTCTGAAAGGAAAAACAGGGTGCTGAAGGAGATGGTTAATTCCATGTTGTCCTATTCAGGGTTGAGTCAAGGGTTCTGGGGTGAAGCTATGTTAACAGCTTGCTATTTATTAAATAGGGTTCCCAACAAAAGGAACAAAATTACCCCTTATGAACTGTGGACTAAAAAGAAACCTAACCTTAATTATCTTAGGATATGGGGTTGTAGGGCTGTTGTAAGACTCCCTGGTCCAAAGCAGAAAACTTTGGGTGAAAGAGGCATTGAATGCATCTTTGTTGGATATGCTGAGCATTCCAAGGCATATAGGTTTTATGTTATAGAACCTAATGAATCTGTTTCAATTAACTCAATAATTGAATCAAGGGATGCACTCTTTGATGAGAACAGATTCTCATCTATCCCTAGACCAAGTCAAAGGATTCCTAATGGAACCAATGACAATGGTGTTTCAGAGGTTCCCACTGATGAGGTTCCTGCTGATGAGGTTCCTGCTGAGGTTGTGGAACAACAACCTGAACCTGAGCTCAGAAGGAGCAATAGGGTGAGGACTCCAAAGTCATTTGGACCTGAGTTTCAATTATACTTAATTGAAGGTACAAGGAGTGAGGTCTCTGACCAATACTCTTATTGCTTCATTGTGGAGGATGATCCCACAAATATAATCTCTAACAGTCCTAAATGACTAATAAAACAGTAAACTAACAACAATGTCCAACTAAATCACACAGTAAAACAACAACTAAGATTCACTAATTATGCAATAATGAAGAATTAAAATGAAAAGGTCCTATTACCTCAAATCACCTCAGCTCAAAAGAGAGGTGTTCACTATGCTTGCCTATCACTAGATAGGCTGATTTCACTTGGTTCTGTATCAGCTTATCACCACTTCAACCACTATTCACCTTATTCTTTAACTTGACTGATTGATGAACAAAGACTCAAAATCACCTCACTATAAGCTATTTAAGCTTAAATAAGATGAATAAAAGAAAATAAGCTCTACTGTGAGCTTATACTAATAACTAACATTATATTTTTTATATTTTTATATTTTTCTGATTTTTTATTTTATTTTTATTTTTATGAAAATATGTGTAAAAGCTGCATAACAGTAATGAAATGAGTTATCTTTCAACAAAATAAGCAGAATAAGAAGAAGAGTAAACAAAATAAGCTTGAGATAAGATGAAAATAAGCTAAATATAAGCTGAGTTGAAAGTAGATTAAGCAATAATGAAAACAAAATAAGCTGAGATCAATTTAAAGAACAAACTTTTATTAAAAACTTGAACTGAATACAACTGAAAGCTAAGAATAAGCTAAAAATTACACTAATAAGCTATATTATACTACTCCTACTCCTAGTCTAACCACTCAAAATGATGGAGTAGGCCTCTTATTTATAGCTGTGTGGTGAGGAGCCTTCAGAAGGTCCTAGAATGAGCATCTTCTCACGAATATACTCCACTAGATCCTGATGACACCCACGAACCAATCATGGCCTTCAAATCCTTGTGGTGACACATTCGGTCCAATAAACAGCTTCCATGTGGCATTCCTTGTGTCAGGAGGTGTCAGGGGTTTGACTATATTACCCTTAATTGGGTAAATCAAAGGTGTGATTGGGGTAATTGATGGTGAATGGGATTAGGGTTCTTGGTAACTATTCATTGAATAGTGGGATTCTGGGTAAAAGTAAGAAAGGGGGGCGGGTAAGTACGGGTAAGTACGGGTAAGGTTTTTTTTTATATATTATTTTGATTTGTTTTGGACCGGGTCAGAGGGTAGCAGGCCGGGTTTCATAATAAGAGGTGGATGGGCTTTGGTATAATGGTTGGGCCGTTTGTGTTAAGGATGGTGGTGGGCTTGGACTGGTATAAGTTATGGACTTAGGCAGATTTTGGTAACAAAATTACAAGGACCATAAGTGTAATTTGTGAAACTATGAGGACCAATTCTGCCATTTCTGAAAAATATATCCAAGGACCAATCTTGTCATTTTGATATTCTTCAAGGTTGACTTTGACAAATTTAGCTTGAATAATGATCCGAACTTGAAAACTGCTTCCCGGCACCGGCTTTTGAACCTTTCATACTCTCGTGCCCGTTTTTCCGGGTTTTTGCTTGTTTTTCGTAATATCCGTACCTGCACATCACAAATATAAAAACACGTGTTTTCTTGGCATTTGTTAGCTCAAATAGTCATTTTTTTGGTCGATATTTGGTAATAAAAAGGTGTGTAATTACTACACACCAAAATCCCCCCGACTAAAGTATTGCCGTGTCCTCACGCAATGTGATCAATTCACGCTTTTGAGATAAATAATTTTGATACTCTTTTTACTAACTTTGAAAAGTAGCAAAGAGGTTCAAAAGAGATTACAAAATCATTTATTCCCGAAAACGCTCCGATTTCCAAAATTTTCCTTTATTCCACTTTATTCTATTTTTGGACTTTTCATACATCATACATGTGACGGTTTGTTGAACTTTCATTATTTTTGCAATAATTATTAGGGTCGACAAGTAGAAACACTTCTTTTTACGAAGTGACCATACGGATAAAAATCGTCATCCTTGATTTTTCACAAGTCCCCAAACTAAGCGTAAAAACGAGATCACAGCTTATCTACAAATTTAGTGCTAACACTACTCATAAAAGTTACTCGTGGAAACTTCTTACTCCCATGACCTAAGTTTTTGTATCTCATTATTTTATTTTTGTTGAGAAATGAATCGCTTCATATTTTCTCGTTTCAATAATTTTTAGTCCGATAGTGACACCTAAGTTAAAACGATAAATAGTTATTCATTTTCTCTTAAGAACCACTGCAATAGAAATTCGGTCCACATCAAGGAATTTGGGGTACATACAATATCAGAAATATAAGTTGCGGAGTACGATCACGTGCACCTCATGTGACTGATTACTAATCACGTATCACATGCACCTCACGCGCCAACAACTTATTGATACATACATAGCTCTTATTCAACAATACTACAACTTTCATATTTTTCATTTCTCACTTTTTTCACTTTTCTCATATTTTTCATTTTTTTCTTTTCTTGACTTTTTTCTCAACATCAATGGAAGCTTATAGGGTAGCTCCAAAACCACATAGATAATCAACTTTTGACTTTTGATTTTTCACTTTTTGCTCTTATTTTCGGTGTTCCTTGATATGTACCCAACTTCTAAAGCAAAAATTCTCTTAAGAAAACAAATAACTAAGTATTATTCAAACCTAAATACCATTAATTAACCTAGAACATCTATTATATATATTGGTGACGTATCTGATGGGAGTAAAAAGCCACGAGTACCTCTTATGAGCTCTAAAGAGAACCACTACTCCACGTTTAGCATTAAACTTGTAAATAAACTCTATCATTTCTCGTTCTCTGCAAATTTAAGACCTCAAATAATGAGATTAGCAGATGCTTAGCCAATAATCAGCCACGCATATATAAAGTCAAAAACGGGAGCTTGCAAACTCTTGGAAAGAATTTGCGTTTAGTAGCTCCTAATGTAAAAGACTAGCGAAAAGCTTTTCAAGTTGTGCATGTATAAAGCCAAGTACGGGAGCCGACAAAAGAGTAGCTCCTAGTGTACAAGACTAGCACAAACTTTTGTGATTACCATTGGTTAAGGGAACAAGCTAGGGCACAACACGCCCGATCAAGTCAAAATTCTTATTCCTACTCTCGCCAGCAAGAAAGTCAACAAGGTGTCAAATCACTTATTCAAACTTTATTATATTTTTGCTCAGCTTTTTCTGCTTTTCTCATTTTTTTTGTGCTTTTCCATGACTTTTTCATTGATTTTTCTCAAAATTTTTGAAATTTTCAATTTTTTCAATTTTTTTTTTTTATTTTTGGTGGAAAAACGGAGTTGCAAGAGTACACGACATGTGAAAAATGCAAGGTCAAATCGAATCAAAGATTCACCCCCCCCCCCCCCCCCCGGACTAGAATGAAACATTGTCCTCAATGTTTTTCGGGCAAAGGTAATCCTAACAAATATCTAGGGCCGTTTATTAAGTATGCCAAAGAAAACGTTAGTCGATAAGATTTTCGGATATAGGATTTCCAAAAGCATCGATGAATGAGACTCGAGTGGAGAGAAAGACAAAACCACGAGCACGAGAGTCATCATAAATCGGGGACAATCCTGGACAATCATCACAAACAACCACGAAACACGAGATTGGAAGAGGTACCCCCACTTCACGTTAGGTGTTAGAAAATAGAAATTTAAGAAGATGAAATTGGATAAGCATGGGTTGCCACCCACGAAGCGCTTGTTTTTGTTCACCGAGTCACATTAGCTTGACTCGATCCCCGAATTAATTCGTCCTTGGGGAGAGCAGATAAAACGGCCACTTGGCAATAGAGATGCCAGGGTCAAATACGGTATCCTCACTCCCGGTGGAGTGAAGGATAAGAGAAATCACATCAAAAGTGAAGAATGGAAGAAAGATTTTTATAAGAATAAAAATCCATTCTTCATCATCAAAATCAGTTTTATCATCAACAAATACCACGGGAGGGAGGGTCAGGGTTAAATCACCAATAAGAAAATTCTCACGATTGAGAACATCTCCCCCCGGGTCTGGATCTTCCTCGAAATAAAAAGGATCATTCTCCGTTGGAGGGATAATATGAGCAAGTTCATCGGAGAACTTCTCGTGAGGAGCATCAAGTGAATCATGTGAGTCCTGAACCTCGGGTTCCATGTTGGACTCATCACTAAGAAGATCGAAGAGCGGATTATTTGAAATTTGATTAAAATCCGATTCAAAATCAAACATCGGATTCGTGAAAGTCTTATCGAATACTTCGGGAACCCTTGGAACGAGATCATCATCATCCTCATCTAGAACGTCATCACTCCCTTCAACCGGTGTGAAAGAAGGATGGAAAGAAGAATCACCGTGAGAATTTTCCCCGGACTCACTTTGGATTGGAACGAGGTTCTCAACACTTGACGTATTGAATTTGTCAGATTCCGTTGCCGGAATAGTGTCAAGAGGCTCGTCCCCCATTATTAGAGAGTCCACGGGCTCCACGGGAGAAGAGATAGAATCATTTTGAGGATTTATGTTGATCGTAATCGTGGAACTATCATCATACAAACAACATTCACAAAATTGGAGTCTTCTTTCTTCAACACGAGGTACTTCCATCGATCTCTCATTCGGCTCGGGAGTAGATGTCATACGATTAAACATCTCATTCAACTCATTCATCATTGATTTGAGTTCAAGAATTTGATTATTGAAATTGGAAGATTGTGGGGGTTGATAAAAATCATTAGAATCGTAATAAGAATTTGATTCAAGATAAGAATTTTCGAACGATCCCCCACAATTTTCAAAACCCGATGGATTTTGAAATGAATCACCATTGTAGCACAAATTTGGCTCATAAAAATTATTTTGAGGAAAATTATTGAAGCTCGAGTCGTAATCGTAAGACGTATCTGCACTCGGCATATAGCACATACAATCGGTGTATCCACATCCGTCACAAAAACATCCTCCACACGGCCTACCTTCTTCGGACGGGTTTCCACAATTATAGCAATAAAACGACGGTGGTGGTGGTGTATAGAAATCGGGAATATTAGACGAATTGTTGAACGTATGAGAATTACAATTCAAACAAACGCCATCACGAATATTATCTCCACATTCATTGCACGTACACCACACACACAACCCTCCGAAGAACGATTCTCCACAATAGAGACAAATCGTATCCATTAGAATTAAACGTAAGAGGGATTGAGAAGAAGAATCAAATATGAGAGGATAAGAAGATTATTTATGTTTTTTATTTTAAAATTTTTATATTATTATTATTTTTTTTTTATAGAAAGTATACACAAGATAGTAGAAAAACTTAACGCAACACGATTTTTCAAACCGACTATTCAAAACTCACGTCCACCCTCCCCGGCAGCGGCGCCATTTTTGATAAAGTCGTTTTGTAGTATATATAATTTTTACCGAAGAAATACCGGTGAAAGTATTTCCCGGGTCGTTTTCCCAGCGAAGGTGAAATGGAATCGTGAATAACCGGATCGAGAAATCGTGTCGTGAAAAGCGGGAAAATGGAAAATATGGTTTTGGGTTTCAAGTTATGCTAACTAATAGTAAAATATGAATAATATACGATCTAGATATGTACGGACGTTAAAAACGTGAAAACGGGAATTCAAACGCGAAAATAACGTAACGTACGAAATAAAACGCGACTTATATACAAGAAATGATCCTACGAACGTGAAACAAATTTCTAAAAATCTTAAATGATAAAAGAAAATTTCTAGAAAAAGAAAAATATTTTTTTGACTTTTTATTTATTTTCTAGAATTAATTATCTATTTAATGAATTAAAAAGTAATTAAAAATAAAAGAAATTATGAAAAATAATGGGAAAATTATGAAAACTATTTTGGAAAATCTAGAATAATATAAAAGAATTTTAAAAACTATTTTTGTATTTTTCAGGACTTTTTTCTATTTTTTTATGGATTTTTGGAATTTTTAAATGATTAAAAAGTGATTATATTCTAAAAGAAATTAAGAAAAATAGCAAATGACCTCAGAAAATTATGAAAAATTACCAGAAATTCTAAATTAATATAAAAAGCTTGCAGAAAAATTTTGGATTAAAAATATTAAGCAGAAGTGCTTAAACAGTGCTAATCAGCTTATGGCAAGTGCTTATTTATAAGCACTTGCCGCAAAACTATACCAAATTAACACCACTACTGACTTATGCAAATAAGAACTCAAAGAAACCAAGAAATGATCAAAATAAACACAGAAGTATAGATTGCAAACTAATAAGCATTACTAGATAAGCTAATTAAGCTAAATCCTACATATAATAAGCTATAAGATAAGCAGACCATGCACTATACTAGAGCAACCATAAATGAACTCAGAAAAGCCAAAATAACATAATCACAAGCTAAAAAGAACACTAGCAGCCCAAGATTAAAAACAGAAATCTAGGTTACACTACCAATAAGTAAGGCTGAATAAGCTACTCAAATAAGCTGATAAGAAGAAACTAATGATGGAAATTAAGAGACTACCAACCAGAGATGCAATAGGAACAAAAATCTATTCCTAAAACCTTTATCTACTAGTCCTAATGATGCCATGAACAAGGGTTCACAACTGTGGTGCAGGGGAGATAAGCCCCCACTCAGTCAACTTTAAGACAAAATTATGATAAGCTAATAAGACCTTAACCTAGATTTTATTGTTGATAATGATTAACCAGCTACTAGAGATTACAAATCAACTAATTTTATCTATTTCTACTTACTAGTGAGTTCTACAAGTTAAATCAAAGATCCATACTGAAAACTCAGTTCCACTAATTTGACTTATGAGATTACTTCTAAACTTTGACCAAATCCATTTTCAGCTGCTGATTACTACTCTAACATGTAAAATTAAGCTGTGATAAAGGTATATTAAGATACTCTATACTATTTTGCAACTACCAATTCATATCTACTATCTATGACTAGCTATACTAACTGTGTATAAAAATTAATAGACTTTGACTTTTTCTAAAATAACCTACTATTATTATGTTCTAACTAACTCATACTAACCTTAGTGACTTTATTTAAAACAGAAAACCAACATTAACTCCACAATCATACATAGTAACTGCAAAAGCCAAACACCCCCTTAACTACTGTTTATGCTATAACTACTTGATAAATTCTACAAAAACCACAAATATAATCTCTAACAGTCCTAAATGACTAATAAAACAGTAAACTAACAACAATGTCCAACTAAATCACACAGTAAAACAACAACTAAGATTCACTAATTATGCAATAATGAAGAATTAAAATGAAAAGGTCCTATTACCTCAAATCACCTCAGCTCAAAAGAGAGGTGTTCACTATGCTTGCCTATCACTAGATAGGCTGATTTCACTTGGTTCTGTATCAGCTTATCACCACTTCAACCACTATTCACCTTATTCTTTAACTTGACTGATTGATGAACAAAGACTCAAAATCACCTCACTATAAGCTATTTAAGCTTAAATAAGATGAATAAAAGAAAATAAGCTCTACTGTGAGCTTATACTAATAACTAACATTATATTTTTTATATTTTTATATTTTTCTGATTTTTTATTTTATTTTTATTTTTATGAAAATATGTGTAAAAGCTGCATAACAGTAATGAAATGAGTTATCTTTCAACAAAATAAGCAGAATAAGAAGAAGAGTAAACAAAATAAGCTTGAGATAAGATGAAAATAAGCTAAATATAAGCTGAGTTGAAAGTAGATTAAGCAATAATGAAAACAAAATAAGCTGAGATCAATTTAAAGAACAAACTTTTATTAAAAACTTGAACTGAATACAACTGAAAGCTAAGAATAAGCTAAAAATTACACTAATAAGCTATATTATACTACTCCTACTCCTAGTCTAACCACTCAAAATGATGGAGTAGGCCTCTTATTTATAGCTGTGTGGTGAGGAGCCTTCAGAAGGTCCTAGAATGAGCATCTTCTCACGAATATACTCCACTAGATCCTGATGACACCCACGAACCAATCATGGCCTTCAAATCCTTGTGGTGACACATTCGGTCCAATAAACAGCTTCCATGTGGCATTCCTTGTGTCAGGAGGTGTCAGGGGTTTGACTATATTACCCTTAATTGGGTAAATCAAAGGTGGGATTGGGGTAATTGATGGTGAATGGGATTAGGGTTCTTGGTAACTATTCATTGAATAGTGGGATTCTGGGTAAAAGTAAGAAAGGGGGGCGGGTAAGTACGGGTAAGGTTTTTTTTTATATATTATTTTGATTTGTTTTGGACCGGGTCAGAGGGTAGCAGGCCGGGTTTCATAATAAGAGGTGGATGGGCTTTGGTATAATGGTTGGGCCGTTTGTGTTAAGGATGGTGGTGGGCTTGGACTGGTATAAGTTATGGACTTAGGCAGATTTTGGTAACAAAATTACAAGGACCATAAGTGTAATTTGTGAAACTATGAGGACCAATTCTGCCATTTCTGAAAAATATATCCAAGGACCAATCTTGTCATTTTGATATTCTTCAAGGTTGACTTTGACAAATTTAGCTTGAATAATGATCCGAACTTGAAAACTGCTTCCCGGCACCGGCTTTTGAACCTTTCATACTCTCGTGCCCGTTTTTCCGGGTTTTTGCTTGTTTTTCGTAATATCCGTACCTGCACATCACAAATATAAAAACACGTGTTTTCTTGGCATTTGTTAGCTCAAATAGTCATTTTTTTGGTCGATATTTGGTAATAAAAAGGTGTGTAATTACTACACACCAAAATCCCCCCGACTAAAGTATTGCCGTGTCCTCACGCAATGTGATCAATTCACGCTTTTGAGATAAATAATTTTGATACTCTTTTTACTAACTTTGAAAAGTAGCAAAGAGGTTCAAAAGAGATTACAAAATCATTTATTCCCGAAAACGCTCCGATTTCCAAAATTTTCCTTTATTCCACTTTATTCTATTTTTGGACTTTTCATACATCATACATGTGACGGTTTGTTGAACTTTCATTATTTTTGCAATAATTATTAGGGTCGACAAGTAGAAACACTTCTTTTTACGAAGTGACCATACGGATAAAAATCGTCATCCTTGATTTTTCACAAGTCCCCAAACTAAGCGTAAAAACGAGATCACAGCTTATCTACAAATTTAGTGCTAACACTACTCATAAAAGTTACTCGTGGAAACTTCTTACTCCCATGACCTAAGTTTTTGTATCTCATTATTTTATTTTTGTTGAGAAATGAATCGCTTCATATTTTCTCGTTTCAATAATTTTTAGTCCGATAGTGACACCTAAGTTAAAACGATAAATAGTTATTCATTTTCTCTTAAGAACCACTGCAATAGAAATTCGGTCCACATCAAGGAATTTGGGGTACATACAATATCAGAAATATAAGTTGCGGAGTACGATCACGTGCACCTCATGTGACTGATTACTAATCACGTATCACATGCACCTCACGCGCCAACAACTTATTGATACATACATAGCTCTTATTCAACAATACTACAACTTTCATATTTTTCATTTCTCACTTTTTTCACTTTTCTCATATTTTTCACTTTTTTCTTTTCTTGACTTTTTTCTCAACATCAATGGAAGCTTATAGGGTAGCTCCAAAACCACATAGATAATCAACTTTTGACTTTTGATTTTTCACTTTTTGCTCTTATTTTTGGTGTTCCTTGATATGTACCCAACTTCTAAAGCAAAAATTCTCTTAAGAAAACAAATAACTAAGTATTATTCAAACCTAAATACCACTAATTAACCTAGAACATCTATTATATATATTGGTGACGTATCTGATGGGAGTAAAAAGCCACGAGTACCTCTTATGAGCTCTAAAGAGAACCACTACTCCACGTTTAGCATTAAACTTGTAAATAAACTCTATCATTTCTCGTTCTCTGCAAATTTAAGACCTCAAATAATGAGATTAGCAGATGCTTAGCCAATAATCAGCCACGCATATATAAAGTCAAAAACGGGAGCTTGCAAACTCTTGGAAAGAATTTGCGTTTAGTAGCTCCTAATGTAAAAGACTAGCGAAAAGCTTTTCAAGTTGTGCATGTATAAAGCCAAGTACGGGAGCCGACAAAAGAGTAGCTCCTAGTGTACAAGACTAGCACAAACTTTTGTGATTACCATTGGTTAAGGGAACAAGCTAGGGCACAACACGCCCGATCAAGTCAAAATTCTTATTCCTACTCTCGCCAGCAAGAAAGTCAACAAGGTGTCAAATCACTTATTCAAACTTTATTATATTTTTGCTCAGCTTTTTCTGCTTTTCTCATTTTTTTTGTGCTTTTCCATGACTTTTTCATTGATTTTTCTCAAAATTTTTTCAATTTTCAATTTTTTCAATTTTTTTTTTTATTTTTGGTGGAAAAACGGAGTTGCAAGAGTACACGACATGTGAAAAATGCAAGGTCAAATCGAATCAAAGATTCACCCCCCCCCCCCCCCCCCCCGGACTAGAATGAAACATTGTCCTCAATGTTTTTCGGGCAAAGGTAATCCTAACAAATATCTAGGGCCGTTTATTAAGTATGCCAAAGAAAACGTTAGTCGATAAGATTTTCGGATATAGGATTTCCAAAAGCATCGATGAATGAGACTCGAGTGGAGAGAAAGACAAAACCACGAGCACGAGAGTCATCATAAATCGGGGACAATCCTGGACAATCATCACAAACAACCACGTGAACTTATCATGAATGGGGTGGTATCTATAGTGTTTGTTAAATCTCAACAAAATTTAGCTGATCACTTGACGAAGGGTTTGGCTAGAGACTTGATTTTGAAGTCTGCTAAAGGGATGGGTTTAAGTCCAACTTAGTCACTGAATGCAAGGATACCCAACTCCCTTCTAAGAAAACTTGGAAGCTGAGTTCAATGTGGAAAGCTGATCATTTAGTGGACTGAAGCACATGTATCACAAACATCCCAAGGTTGTGCTTGTTACCTGCTGAAAGGAGGATGAAGTCTTCACTTCTTAATGGTTAATTTTCTTTGAAAAAGTGCTAAGCAGGAGCATGAATTAAAGATGAACCACCTATGTAAATGTTGAAGTTTTGCCGCTTCAGGAAGCTTTGGACTTTTAGCTTTTACAACATTTATGAATTGGATATGGACACATGGCTTATATAGTGTCAGGAGTATTTTAGTGTTTGAAAACTTGTGTGTATTTATCATCAGGTATTCAAATGGGTTGAAGGGTTCAATTCTTAGAACACCCTGATTCTCGAATATTTGAAAGTATATGTACTAATGTGGAAATTCAATCCTCAGGATATTTTCATTTATGCATTTGTTTTGTTTTATGTTTATTATTTCATGCAAAGGAAGTGAACTAAATTTGGGGAGGATTGTTAGAAAATTTAGTGCACTTGAGGGATTAATTCACACCCGGTAATGGGTTTGGAGGTACGGAGTGTACACCTATTTGGTCACTGAATCCCCTGACTCAAGAGTGGTTATGTATTGTTTCTGTTGATAGTATGATTCTATTGACTGGGGATACTGCTGTTAGTTTCCACTGCTAGTGTTATTTTACCACTGACAGTTTCCACTGCAAGTGATATTTTACCACTGCTAGTGTTATTGTTTCCACTGTTAACCACTGATTCCTACTATTATGGAAAATATTATGATATAATTAATGGGTCGTTAATTATACATAATTCCATGGGCTAGGGTTTGAGTAAACTCTATTATAAATAGAGGTCATAACTGATTTGCATGAAAGATAAGGATACAAACCCTAAACACTAAATACGCATCTGGTTCTTGATTTGTGCCTAAAACAAGAACTTCACTTGGTCTTATCCCATAGAGATATTCGTGTAACCCAGGCATAGGGTCGAATAGTTTCTATTGGAAAGTGATACCACGATTTCAAGTGAATATCCGGTACCTTATTGATTATCTTAACCCTAATCTGGGAACCGTTTACACATATCAACCAACAATAACTAGTGCAACGAATACTTATGATAAACATGAATCTACAAACAGCAAAATACATACCTCGCAAATTCGCTATAGCGAAATCCATACAAAATGCTTTAAGCTGACAACAATGGTCATCATGGGCAAGAGAAAGAGATGTTGCCACTACATCCACATTGAATTCCTCACGTAACTTTGCTTCACACAACTGTTTTAACCCATCTAGACCATAACGATCAGCAGCAACCAACAGATGTTGAATCATGTGTGACATTGAACCCATACATACTTGTGAATCAGGAAGCTTGTCAGAGTATATAAACAAAAGCATAGCCTACAAAATACATTCACAAATGATACCATTACTGCATGACCAGAATTAAGTATAAAAACTTTAATGTCCGATATCTTCTATTACCTTGAAAACTGATGGTTCAATATCCATCAACTCTAATTCATCCAAAGCAAGGTTTCCAACAAGCCCATAGAATTGTGCTTTAAACACAGGAGAGCGAGCAGCAAGAATCAACTTATGAGCCTTGAAAGTAACGTCCTTAACATGAAAAACGATATCACTACCTTTTTCACTGTCCAACAAATACTTGAAATCTTTCTCCAATGTTCCTGATGGTGATGGTGGAATGTTGGTAAATTTTTTGTTTGTGATGCAACTTTGAACAACCCCAACCATACAACAAAATGTAACTGAATCATCCTTGAGATAATTCGATGAGTCCAAACTTAGATTTATCATAAAATCTTCACCCCTACAATGAAAAGAATAGATGATACTCTGATGAGGAGCAAATATTATACTGAATATACGTTGCTCAGAAGACAAAAGAAAAGGGCATTTCAGTTTGTAGCATTAAGCACCTCGCGTTGACAAGGTAAAACAGTATAAATCTGAAAAAGATTTAGCTGCGTAGTTCAACTTCCGTGTTAAAAGTCAATTCGCTAAAATTGTGATTAGTGTGACAAGTCTCCTAGAAGGTAAACTAATTTAGATTCATGACATATACAACATATATGGCTGATCAATAAAAATTGCATAGTTTAGTCCAGTGATAATGTAATATTACAACTTATTTCATTCCATACGTAGAATTCAAATACCTTTATATAACTTATAATGAAAGATTTTTAGTTAAACATACCACATTTGATCATTCGCATAAGGCTTAATAGTGCTTATTTTAACATAGTGTAACCCTTTTCCACTCTGATCCAACAAGGTAAGTTCAAACGATGCTAACACAGTCGTCCCACAGTCATTCGTCAAACCTAAGTACACCGAAAAGTATTTTGTATCCTTTATGTCTTCACCATGAGGATAAAAACAAAGTTCCCAATCATATCCACCAACTGTAAAAGTGTCACTACATATATAACTTCCTACATCCATCTCTTTATGTCAAGAGTATTCCTTTACAGTAAATAGATGAAATCCATTGATGGTTGTTGCCATGATCAATAACTAGCTTCACGAACAAGTAGCTGATAAGTACCTATAAAAGATAGGTACTCTTTAAATTCGTTTAAAAGTATGAAACCTAAGAGAAACGAAGGTCAACCTTTACAAGGATTAAACTTAAAATCGAAATTTTATTAACGATAATAAAGTGAATACAAAATAAACGTAAACATTTTATATATATTTTTTGAACTAAACCTATATTTATACAAGAAGATAATTACTAGAGCATCATTCACTATTCGTTTATGAAAAAGTTTATAAAAGGATGAAAGAGGTTTAAAAATGTATGTATGACTTAGGATCAAATGAGAAAAAACCTTAAAATAAGAATGATGAGAAATAACTATAAATACACATTAGAGATGCGTCGACTTAAATTAGATGCATCCCTAATCTTTTAGATGCATCATAATATATTTTATAGCTAAAAATTAGATGCATATATGTATATTAGATGCATTTCATCGAGTTATATGAATCTTATGTATTTTTCGCCCTCTGCGAGTCAAATTTGTTGCTAGTACTACTTTACATCGTTTTCACTTCAAAATCAGTTTCGATACTAAGTGAGATGCATCTAAATGAATAGAGATGCATCTAATTCAAGTCGATGTTTCTCAAATATGTGATTATAGTTATTTCTTATTTTTCTCATTTTAAGTTTTCTTCTCACTAGATCCTTACCCATGTATGTATAACATATAGTGGATGTATATTTCAACCCTATGATAGGGGTTTTGTAAAATAGACGCAAGTACATGCAACAAACTATGTATAACTGTATATAACATATTTATAGAGAACCGGGACACAAGCTCTTCAAATTTTTGATTAATTTGCAAATAATGGTGGACCTAACATATTAGATATCCAATGCTTACTCTAAAGTAAAGTTTTTTTTTTTTTTTTTTTTTTTTAGTTGACGCGCAGAATCCTTTTTTATTATCGTCCTAATGGTTTGCCAACAAAACAAAAAAGGGACACACAAAAACGCCTATTTCTTTTAAACCCAACTTCACATATTTTGACGGCAGTCATATTTTATTAAAGATGATACATTGCCAACGCTACCTGCGAGCATTTAGTCACACGACCAACACTGAAAATAAAACTAGAATTATCGATAATATGCTTGACTATAGGCATAAAAGATGTCGTAAAAAACAACACGCACAAATATGGATGCATCTGTGATTTTTCAAAAACTATGTACAACGTTGCCGCTAGACGCGGGTATGTCTGTTAACCTCCCAACTAGATAGGTTGTATTGTACCAAAATTTAAGTTACTCTATAATAATATTGAATTCATGTAAAATCCATGAAATGATTTTGGCCATATTTATTTTGACCGGACCTTGTGGCCAAGACCAATACTATTGTGAACATGTAGATCACTGGAATATAGATAAAGTGCTTTTAATAATGGAGATGATTTGCACACTCAACGAAATGATTGGGACACACCAATTAATTGTGTTTGAACATTTATACCCTCATATGGGTGACAGTGTAAGGGTAACTGTGAGGGTATAAATGTTCAAACACAATAAAATAGAGTGTCTCAATCATTTTGCTAAGTGTGCAAACCCACCTCCCTTTTAACAAACATGAATATATAAAGTTATACAAGAGGTAAAAAAAAAAAAAAAAAAACAGAGATTGACGTAACTTGCACTGTTACTGACTAAGATAAACATGCGAACGTTACTAACTAACACCTTTACGAACATACATAACTTGAATATATAGAAATCGATTACTACAACTTAAAACATGACATCGAGAAAAACGCTCACACACACAAACCGATGCTAGCAAATTTTGTTGAAAACTTTACATAGTCGCCAATATACAACCATGTCATCATAAATACAGTTCTTCATAAATGAAATTACTCACCGCCAACTATTGTCAAAACTAGACACAGCTGCCGCTAGGCGCGGGTACTCGACTAGTTGTATAATATACGTTTTATAAACCTATAATGCGGATAGTATTGAACTTTTTAGGCTTTATGTACGCTTGATATTAAAATTAAAGGTTATGGATGTTTCGTGAGCCGAAATATTGCATTATAATTAAATGGAAAATCGGATTAACCCGGTGATCGTACCGGTGACCCGATAACTCGATCGTGTCGATTCAAAACCCGATTTTTAAAACATTGTTAAATATATTAATAGGTCCCAGTAACGGAGTTCGTTACATTTGGTCGGTAATAACATAAAACTAGTATGAAATAAGTCAACAATCCTTCTATGCATATCACAAGGTTCAAAACTGATATCTTGCAGAAGGAAAGAAGGAAGATGGATTCAAACATACATTCAACCTACAAAGATTGGCATTTAACTGTAATTTATTTTTCTATGAGGGAATTGCAAAAATCGTCTCTAAACTTTGGCCAATTTGCATGTTTCGTCCCAGAACTGTTGAAACTGCAAAAATCGTCCCTGTGGCAAACTTTTGGGGCAAATATCATCCATGACCAACATCAAATAACTAAAATACCCATGTTCAAACTTTAGGGACGATTTTTGCAATTTACTCTTATTCATTTCATTTTTAGTTTTTTACACAAATGGTCCATGTGTTGCGTCAAGTTTTACAGTTAGTCCCTAATTTTGTGCAGTTAGTTTATCCGTTAAGTTATTTGCACAGTTAGTCCTCAGTTAATATTTTTTGCAAAGTTAGTCCTCATTTTCTAAAAAAGTCCTTATTTTTTGCACCGTTAGTCCATCCGTTAATATTTTTTACGTTCTCGTCTATTTTTTAACGTTTTTGTCTAATTTTTTTACGTTTTTGTCAATTTTTTTACGTTTTCGTCTATTTTTTTTACGTTCTCGTCCGTTTTTTTAACATTTACGTCTATTTTTTTTTAATGTTTTTGTCAATTTTTTTACGTTTTCATCTTTTTTTTTACATTCTCGTCCGTTTTTTAACGTTTTCGTCTATTTTTTTTTACCTGAAAAATGCAAAACAAGGGTCGTTTACTAACAAAACTTAAGCTATTTTTTTTACCAAATTTATAACTTATAAACTTATAAACTATTGTAAATTTTGTACTTGTGTAAATCATCAAACTTATTTGAAAAAAATGGACGAAAACGTATAAAAAAGGCTTAATTTTTTGTAGTAAATAGTCCTTGTTTTGCATTTTTCAGGTTAAAATCTTGTGCATCTTGATGTAAAACATCATTCCGGACAACTTTTGTGTTTTACACTTTTGATAATTCGGACAAGAAAGGGGTCAAAACCGTGAGTTAAAATCGATACAAAAACTTTTTTTTATCAAATGTCAAGTTTTCTTCTAGTATACTTACCTAATCACAAAAAAGGGCGAAAACGGATAAAAAAAACATATGAAAACGTAAAAAAGCGGACAAAAACTTAAAAAAATAGACGAAAACTTTAAAAAACGGACGAGAATGTAAAAAAAATAGACGAAAACGTAAATAAATCGACAAAAACGTAAAAAAAATAGACGAAAACGTTAAAAAAACAGACGAGAACGTAAAAAAAATAGACGGTGTAAAAAATATTAACGGATGGACTAACGGTGCAAAAATAAAAAATATTAACGGATGGACTAACGGTGCAAAAATAAAAAAATTGACCCGGCGGTCGAACCGATTGACCCGGTCAAAAAAATAAAAAAATAATAAATTAAAAACCGGGTTGACCCGGCGGTCGAACCGGTTGACCCGGTGCCTGAAAACATAAAGAAAAATTACAATTGCTTGGAAGTAAATACATATTTTCTAACTGAGTTGCGAACCTCCCTCAGCTCACACTTTTGCTCCATTAGTAAAACGCGCATGAATCCAAAATTGAGCAACGAATATATGCTTTGAAGGTGTATAATAAAGTAGAGTGTACGTAGACAATTAAACCATGTATAAAATACATGTTGTTTATATTGTATTTTGTTTTTTTCTAAGTAAACTAATTCTATTTGGGGCGCATATTTGTAGCCATCAATATAACGAACGCTTCTAAATTTCAAATTGGATAAAATAGAGCAGTTTTAAACAAAACCCTTTCAAATAATAGTGTTTTATAAGGCGGTTTCTTGTATAATCTTTTTATTTAATCTCATGAGGCGGTTGTTAGTGTAAACCGCTACAAATGTGTGCTCCAAATAAACCATTGTGTAGTAGTGTGTATAATTGACTATACAAACAATAAATAGTAGGGGACGGAAAGTGAGAATGAAATTTTTACGGGACCATGAGGAAGAGATAAAGACATACAATTCAAACATGGGAAATGCAAAAAAAAAAAAAAAAAAAAAAAATGTCAACACGCAATTAGTGGTACTGTACCTACGCCCTGTTGTCAAACCTTATCCCATTGTGTAGTACCACTAATTGCGTGTTGACTTTTTTTTTTTTTTTTTTTTTTTTTTTTTTTTTTTTTTTTTTTTTTTGCATTTCCCATGTTTGAATTGTATGTCTTTATCTCTTCCTCATGGTCCCGTAAAAATTTCATTCTCACTTTCCGTCCCCTACTATTTATTGTTTGTATAGAGTCAATTATACACACTACTACACAATGGTTTATTTGGAGCACACATTTGTAGCGGTTTACACTAACAACCGCCTCATGAGATTAAATAAAAAGGTTATACAAGAAACCGTCTTATAAAACACTATTATTTGAAAGGGTTTTGTTTAAAACTGCTCTATTTTATCCAATTTGAAATTTAGAAGCGTTCGTTATATTGATGGCTACAAATATGCGCCCCAAATAGAATTAGTTTACTTAGAAAAAAACAAAATACAATATAAACAACATGTATTTTATACATGGTTTAATTGTCTACGTACAGTCTACTTTATTATACACCTTCAAAGCATATATTCGTTGCTCAATTTTGGATTCATGCGCGTTTTACTAATGGAGCAAAAGTGTGAGCTGAGGGAGGTTCGCAACTCAGTTAGAAAATATGTATTTACTTCCAAGCAATTGTAATTTTTCTTTATGTTTTCAGGCACCGGGTCAACCGGTTCGACCGCCGGGTCAACCCGGTTTTTAATTTATTATTTTTTTTATTTTTTCGATCGGGTCAATCGGTTCGACCGCCGGGTCAATTTTTTTATTTTTGCACCGTTAGTCCATCCGTTAATATTTTTTTATTTTTGCACCGTTAGTCCATTCGTTAATATTTTTTACACCGTCTATTTTTTTTACGTTCTCGTCTGTTTTTTTAACGTTTTCGTCTATTTTTTTTTTTACGTTTTTGTCAATTTTTTTTTACGTTTTCGTCTATTTTTTTTACATTCTCGTCCGTTTTTTAAAGTTTTCGTCTATTTTTTTAAGTTTTTGTCCGCTTTTTTATGTTTTCGTCTGTTTTCATATGTTTTTTTATCCGTTTTCGCCCTTTTTTGTGATTAGGTAAGTATACTAGAAGAAAACTTGACATTTGATAATAAAAAAAAAAAAAAAAAAAAAAAAAAAAAATTATATCGATTTTAACTCACGGTTTTGACCCCTTTCTGGTCCGAATCATCAAAAGTGTAAAACACAAAAGTTGTCCGGAATGATGTTTTACATCAAGATGCACGAGATTTTAACCTGAAAAATGCAAAACAAAGACTATTTACTACAAAAAATTAAGCCTTTTTTATACGTTTTCGTCCATTTTTTTCAAATAAGTTTGATGATTTACACAAGTACAAAATTTACAATAGTTTATAAGTTTATAAGTTATAAATTTGGTAAAAAAAATAGCTTAAGTTTTGTTAGTAAACGACCCTTGTTTTGCATTTTTCAGGTAAAAAAAAATAGACGAAAACGTTAAAAAATGGACGAGAATGTAAAAAAAAATAGACGAAAACGTAAAAAAATTGACAAAAACATAAAAAAAAAAATAGACGTAAATGTTAAAAAAAACGGAAGAGAACGTAAAAAAAATAGACGAAAACGTAAAAAAAAATTGACAAAAACGTAAAAAAATTAGACAAAACGTTAAAAAATAGACGAGAACGTAAAAAATATTAACGGATGGATTAACGGTGCAAAAAATAAGGACTTTTTTAGAAAATGAGGACTAACTTTGCAAAAAATATTAACTGAGGACTAACTGTGCAAATAACTTAACGGATAAACTAACTGCACAAAATTAGGGACTAACTGTAAAACTTGACGCAACACAGGGACCATTTGTGTAAAAAACTAAAAATGAAATGAATAAGAGTATATTGCAAAAATCGTCCCTAAAGTTTGAACATGGGTATTTTAGTCATTTGATGTTGGTCAGGGATGATATTTGCCTCAAAAGTTTGCCACAGGGACGATTTTTGCAGTTTCAACAGTTCTGGGACGAAACATGCAAATTGGCCAAAGTTTAGGGACGATTTTTGCAATTCCCTCTTTTTCTATTAAGTCAAACAATGTTTATTTGTGTGTTCTATTACTATTCAGATGTAAGTTGTCTTTTACTTGCATTTTTTTTTTTTTTTTTTTTTTTGAACTTCTTTTACTTGCAATACTCTTATAGGGAATATGTTCTTTTGATCTTTCTGTTAGTAAAACATGAGTAGGGATCCAGTGAGAAGAAAACTTATAACGAGAATGATGAGAAATAACTATAACCATATATTTGAGATGCGTCGACTTGAATTAGATGCATCTCTATTCATTTAGATGCATTCCAACTAGTTTCGAAAGTGATTTTGAACCGAAAATGATGCATAGTAGTACTTGCAACAAATTTGACTCGCGGAGGACGAAAAATATATAAGATTTGGCTAACTTGCTAAAATGCATCTAATATATGTATATGCATTTAATTTTTAGATAGAAAATATATTAAGATGCATCTAAAAAATTAAAGATGCATCTAATTTAAGTCTATGTATCTCTAATCCATGGTTATAATTATTTCTCATCCTTCTCATTTTAAGATTTCTTCTTATTTGATCCTAAGTTAGTAAAACATTACTAGTCTTACCATTATTGGACTATAAAACCAAGCAATGTGCTTGAGAATTGCCCCTTTTTTTGTTTGGCCGAGGTGAAATAAATTCATTTGACAATTTGGCACCCTCTCGGATTGCATCGTCATGACCTTCTATCAAGGGGCTAGCTGCGTTCTTTCTCCATATCTTCCAGTAGAAGATTTGCTAATATGTTGTGATACTTGAAAAATAACCTTCAAATTCATTACATTAAATAGCACAAATGTCGCCAAGACTCGAGATAAAATATACAAGACCCACGGTTACCGTTTCATATGCAAGACTGTCATAAAAAATATCCAACATGAATACCATGTGCTATAAACAATCTAACCCAGAGATTACTGTAGACGCAAGTATGCTTTTATGCATAATTAATGATGATCTCATTTTAACCAGCTTCCCTGATCAACAAGGAGGATTGCTCGGGTCTAAACATGCCTAACCAGACTCAATCATTTAGCAAATAGAACATACCAGACATCACATATATACACTGTAAATTTCTAGCAGAAACGAGTTCTGATATCTACACTGTTTCTACCAAATGGACTTTGACCCAATGGTTCCAAACAAGATTCCAAGATCACACTGTAAGACTCTTTTGAGGAAAAGATAGCAAGTTCAATGCTCATGAAACATATACATTGCAAACTATATACCATTTCCATTAAAAGAAATACCACTCTTTTTGAAATAACCAAAGAGGTATCCAAATCCACAACCCTAAGATACTAACATATTCAGCACTAAATCATGTGCGCATAAACTTTCAATGACTTTTGAATAAAATCAGGGTCAAAAGAACCTCGATGCAAACAAAAATGCTAGCCCAACTGGTTAACTTAAAAAGAGAACTCAACTTTTCAAACCATGCAACTAACTTTTCTTTGCAAAACAAAAACCATCAGTCTTGTAAAAGTACAGAAACAAAATAATTACACCAAAGAAATTGGATTTCTGACTAAATGTTTGAGCAATGTATGGTATTTTAAATTTTTTGCATTTAAAATTCCAATATTTTCCAAAACCGCCCATTTTTTAAAATATGATTTCTTTTTCTTTTTTTTTCGCGATCTCACAAGGTAGATGGTAAATTTGCAATGAAAAATCAGATGCAATGATTCAAAAAGTCCACTCGATTTTTTAAAAGTGAAGACACACAAGTAATTAGCTAATGCTCACAACAGCTGCCTGAGTTCCTGGTTCTCTTTGCGTAATGATTTGATTTCTTGTATAAGCTCTGCTTGAGTATCCAGAATTGAGCTAATTGCATTTGACATTTCAATCTACATAAACAACCCATAATTAGTGGCGAAACTAACAGCATTGCAAATTATAACAAATACCCAAAGAAGCCAGAAATACAGACCTCCTGCAGATGAAATTGCCTTAAAACCTCGATATGAAGATTTCTAACATCTTCATGAATGGATTTCTGGAAAGAGCTAAGAGCCTCATCAAGAGTCCCTTGAAATAGTTGAAGTGAAAAGGAAGATCCTTGCTGTGAATTAGGCTGCAAAGGTGTTCTCTGGGGTTGTGTATCCACACCCTGTCAAAAATAATTAGCATATTAATGAAATAAAAATTATA
The DNA here is from genome assembly GCA_030686995.1 of Artemisia argyi. Taxonomy (NCBI): domain Eukaryota; kingdom Viridiplantae; phylum Streptophyta; class Magnoliopsida; order Asterales; family Asteraceae; genus Artemisia; species Artemisia argyi. The sequence goes on along the minus strand of CM060697.1, from coordinate 120,708,821 downwards.
TATAAAAAGGGAAAGTTAAGCCACTTGAGCTGAGGCATGTCATCTCATAATATGCCATCATAGTAGAGGTGGCAAATTCAACCCATTACTTATGTCGATTCGGGTTATGTTTTATCAGTTAACATTGAGCAGATTCTGTAAAAAGGTTCAGCTAAGAAGAAAACGGACCGAGTCATTCAAAGCGAATTTTAATGATACTATGTTTCATTTAAAAAACTAGATAATTATTGTCATTTTCGTAATCCTATTTAGCACTTTTTGTAACGGGGAGTCTAAAATTTTTAGACAAAGTGTTTCAGGCCAACCCAACCTGGACATAATGATACACTTTTACCCATCCCATCCCACCTGACCCGCCCATTTTACAGTCAAGATGTTCACAGTGACCCATCAAAGGCAATTCTAGTGTAGTGATCTTACATTCATTGTTGGAGAAATTCCAGATTCCGTAATAGCAGACATTTCATGCCTTGGTGAGAAGGTATTCAAAAGCTCTTCTCTTGTTTCAGCTCCAGTTTTCTTTGTTTTTGGGGAGCCCACAGCATTGGATGTCCCATCACTGAAGGATGGATTTGTGCTTATCCTCTCAGCATAGCTTGAATATTTTCTTGGTTGGGTTAATGTTAGTCTCGAAGACTCTATCTTGACTTCAGGATAGGATAAAGGACTATCTTGATTAGAAGTGTTGTCCCTGACACGAAAACTAATAGCTGCCTGGCTTGAAGGCAAACTAGGATCTTGAAGCCCAGTCATCATGGATGCCGAAGGTAAACTTAATGAAGATGACAATGTTGCAAAGCGAGAAGGTAGTGTCCCTTGCTGACGTGAACGGAAAGACGCTCTCTCACCGCCCCAATCTTCTGGGGGTGTAACAGAAGACGGTTCATCAGTCTTTGAAGATAAAAGAGAAGATACTGGCTGAGAGACAGGAGTGCGGTTATCATCCTGTGTGGTTAAGAATACAGTTCACCAATATTCAATGTAGCTGAATTACAATTTACAAGATTTTGATGGTTAAAAGGGCTATTAGCAAATTGCATAAGAAAGGTAACAAACTTGGACTCATAAGGTAGGTGAGCATACTTTAATTTCAATAAAAGACTTAAAACTTTCAAAAAGCTAAGGAACAAGACTACAATTCTAAAAGCTTTCACTGAGGCTAATATGAGTATATGACCAGATATGCAGTCAAAATGATGAAATGGCAGTTGGCATGTCTGTAACTTTGACCATGTTGCCTTTTTGCTGACGTGGCCGTCTGAAAATTGGCCAACTTACAGAATTACCCTAAATGAAAACTTGGTGAAAATTTGAGCCTTTTTATGAGCGAAAACAAAGTTGATTACCCGAAATTGAAATTTAACCAAAGTTGGTTAAATTTTTTAGCAATTTTCTATAGCAAACATCCACCGACTTATTTATCAACTACATTGCATAATTTGATATCTAAACAAAAGCATCAGAAACCATTAATGAATATGGACGACTAGCAAACCTGTAATGTACTTGAGGGAGGTTTCCAGTCAAAACTTGATTGAGGATCACTGCCAACATCCATTGTTACAGGGAATCTTCTAGATGAAGGAAACAACAGAGAAGTCTTTTCAAGAAATTTATCAAAAGACGGGGTGATTGGTTGAACATCCTGAATGGGAGAAAACACGTCCATGTCATCTTTGTAATTAAAACCACGTGGAGCATGCAATCTAGACAATCCACTACCCCTTAGAGAGTTTCTCAGTGGTGTTTCTTCTGCATATGAATCATTAGCACTAGTGGTTGCTGAAGTGGCAGACTCTGGAGAGGGTCCCACACGGCCAGAATTCCGGGACCCAACAATCGAAGTAGTAGATGTTGTGGCAGAAGGAAGTGGGTCAGGCATAACAACTGAGTCATCTACAGTACCTCCCATAAGAGCCGTATCTGGTGTGCAACTTTTTTCATTTACAAGTATAGGTTTTGATCTTTGCCAGCTTAAACTTGTGACAGCCTGATGTAAACACAATATGTAAAATATCGTAAAACATACTCTCTATTCAGTTGATAGAACAATATAGGGAGAGCGTTTTACCTCAGAATTTGCATAAGCACGAAGAACAGTGAACGGTTGTGGCTTTCCACGGACATCATAAAATACCACCTGTCCAGTAGTTGTTCCAGCTGCTAGTGTGTTTCCATCTTCTCGAAATGCCACTGAGGAAAAAGGTGCCTCATAAGGAATACAAAATGAGGGTCTTCTTGATCCTGAGTCGAAAGTGTAAAGCTTTTTGTCTAGTCCCACACTGGCAATCATCTGCAAAAGCCAAAACTTTGTAAGATTAATAAATCCTTGCAAATTTATTTTTTCATTGCTTTCTATGACTCAACAGATAGACTACAAGAGTTACACGAAACCTTCTCACTGGATGGTGAAAATGTAATGCCTGCGGTTGGCGCAGAATGCTGCTTTAACCAAGAAACCTGCATGCCGATATCAAACATATGAGATTCTTTGCATAATAACCCATCACACATACATATAACACATGGTTTTAAAGACCTACAAATATGTCCCACATAAACCATGTAAAAAACTGGTATTTGACTTTTCTATTCCTAGCCTCCACTCTTTTCATCATTATTTCATATTTACACATACCCGTGTCCTCTGTTTTTTTTTTATGTGTTGTGTCTTTGGACTGTTGCTTCTTGAGCAATATTATAAATATCATAAAGCATATTGTTCATATATCCATGAGACATGACATTCAAAAAGGTTGATTAACAAGTACTTTCATGAAATATATTAGTATGGGCATGAATAATTTGATGATGTTAGTTTGTCACCTATTTGTCTATAATGATAACAAATATCTATATGTAATACCTATGCATGCTGCACCTGAGTTTTAGTATTCTAAAAATAATGCTGAACTCGTACCTACTGCTGTGGTTATTCACTGGAAAGCTGACATTTCAGTTAATGAATCCACATAAAAGTCATAAAGCTAATAAACCATAACAACAGCACACAGCCAATTAATGTGTAAATATCAACATAGCATATATGTTATATGGTAGACGTGTTTAGAATATGAATCATTAAGCTCATCAGAAATAAATGTCACATCATGCAGAAAATTGTATAAAAAAATGATTTAACTTTAACGGGCAAAGCAACAAATGGGATAGAGTTTCGTCTATATATAAATTCTGTTAGACAAACCTTTGGGTTGCGGCCAGTTGTATCCCACAGATGAACAGACCCATCATCACCAGCTGTCACTAAAAGGTGCCTACTAGTCCGTGAATAATCAAGCACCCTCAAGACCTGAGCTTGAACCATCAGATAAACATTTAACACATCAGAAAACAAAAGTATATAAATTACAAACACCAATAAGAACTAAGATTCTTGATGGGTTTCTGATAGCTAAAGGTAGAACCAGAGAACACACCTGCCCGTTAGGATCCTTCAGTTCAGTAGCCCTTGCACCCGATGCAAGGTTGTGAATTATAAGATCACCACTTAGACTAATGGAAGCTAAATGTTCGTCTTTGCAATTGTATTTCACATCTGTTATTGTGTCGGTATGACCCTTTAACCACTTTATACACCTCCTCCTCTGCAAATCCCATATTCTCACAACTTGACCACTTCCTCCCGAACATATGTAACGAGATGCTTTGGTACTAAAGTTGATAGTGAATATAGACTCCTACAAAGTATTGACATGTACACTTTGTCTGATTAATTCAACGCAATTTGCGAAATTGATCAGCTGAAATCACAAAGAAGCTTGCAGCTTAAATAGCACCATTTCCTCATCCGCAAGTGATATTATTATGATGAAACAAACGATACCAGAGCACAGAATGTAAAATACTAGTAACATATAAGGCTGTTCACATAGCTGGGAGGTAGTGAAGGGAATGCCAACTAAAGGAGATCAAACGCTTCCTAGCTTCATGGTTACTCAGAAGTGCAACGTAAATAAAACTAATTACTAGGTCATCACAATATGCAAAATGCTAAATGTCCAGTAGAATAAACAAATTCAGGCAATTAACTTCTGGCAATAAGAACGGCTGGCTAAGGGAGTGTTTGTATTGGCTTATTTGAAGAGCTTATGAGCTTAAAAAAGTGTTTGGGCATCCGGCATCACCAACAAGCTTACGCTCATTAGTTATTTGAGCTCAAATAAGCCCTTTTTTTTATAAGCCTTTCCACACATACTTTTGCAGCTTAATTGTCCTAATTACATATTCACCCTCATATTCGCCTAAGACCACCAAACATATAATCCGACTCCCTACTGCAGTTACCAGAAACTTTCAATACACCATTTCCCACGTGTTTTAAATGTTTAGTTTAAGCTTATCTTTGGGCTAATGTGCTTATTTGACAACAAAAACTGTTAACGTACATAGCTCAATGATCCTAACTAAGCAACCGATACACATAACACTAACTATGTCATAAGAAATTAACAACATTTCAACATTGACATTGAGTCCTGACCTCAATATTATCACCGCTATCAGTCCCGACAGCCGGTATCGTCCCCATACTCTGCCCAGTCTTACGCCACAGCGATATCTTCTTATCATCGCCCGCACTCGCAACCACCAAATCTAACCACACATTTTCATAATTAACATCTCAAAAAACACATCATCAATCAAATAAATAAAATAAAATAAAGGATACTGAAAACTAACTTGTGTGGTTCCATTTAACGGAGTTGACTTGGTAACCAGGTGAGGGAGTGTGGGTTAAGATACATGGATCGCCTGGATCCATTGACACGTCGAAGAGTTTCACGGTGTCTCCGCCGCTTGCGGCTAGTAGTGACATTGCTGGATCGGTGAAGTTCATTTCTGATAATTGGGGAAATGTAGTAATGAAATGAGATGATGAGTGTTTGGAACCCTAGAGAGAGACAGGGAAAAGAAAAGAGTTTTTTGAAATGAGTTTTTGAGGGTCCGGCGCCCTGGAATTATATATTTTTCGAAAGAGTCCAAACAACCTAAAGTTAGAACTAATCAATTCATTTAATGACAAGTGTAATACATCTCTTCTTTCTCATACTTTTACACCAACCACTTTTTCAAATGCACCAATCAAATTCTTAGGTCTATATTTAGGTTCTTGTTTTAGGCACACAAATCATTTTTCTTTTCGAAATAAAGGGGCTCAGAACACCACTTAACTACGAAAAAAAAAATACTCTCATATAAATATTTTGGCTCAAAACACCACCACTTAAGTCTAGGGGTGTTATTCGGGTCGGTCCGGTCGAGATTCGGGTCAATTCAAGTCAAGGTTCAAAAAAACATACCCGAACCCAACTTGTTTAGAACTCGGGTCATTCGAGTTGACCCGATTGACCCGAATATAATTTTGGACCCGACTATCCCGACCCAAAAAACCATATTCGAGTTCGGGTCGGGTCGGCTTTTATGACACCCTAAGTTGTAACGATAAATTACAACTTATTTAAAAAGCTCTACCGCCCCAAAATAAAGGTACAGTTTAATTTTTTATACTATTTCTTTTTAAATTTTTATTTTATATATTTTTATTTATGTTATATAATATTTGATGAAATTATATTAATTAAAGTATAAATTTAAAACTTCATTAATTCATATATTTTGCATTAAGAAGTATATAAGACAAATAAAATTATTGAAAGTCAAAATTGAAAAAAAAAAAAAAAAAAAAAAAAAAAAAAGTTAAACTAAAGACTAATTTGAGACGGATATAATATTTAAAATAAAATAAAATAAATAAATAAATAAATAATTGCTTAGTAAACACTAGAGTCTTTATTTTATTTTTTTCAAAACTATGTGACTGTGTTATGTTCGGATAAAAAAATTAAAAGAAAAAAAAGAAAAAGAAAAAAAAAAGGTTTATTTTTAACCTTATTTTGAAAGAAAACCATTTTATATATATTTTTTAGTCCACTTTTTTTTTTATCTTTCCTTCCATAAATGATGCAGTATTTTATTTATTTATTTATTTTTTTATTTCTCTTCATTTTTTTTTTCTTTAAATAATATTCGATAACGCGCTAAAGTTGGCATTAGTAAAAGTTTATACATGAAACATAGATTTCATTTCATCTATATATGATACTTATATCTAGTAATCTAGGTTATCGGTAGGGTTGTCGAGCTGATTTGGTCGGACTAAATTAATTTTTTGCAAAATGACTTGTTAGTATTTGGGACATGGGTCAGGTTGTTTCAAATTCAACTTTTATTAGATCATGTTAAATCATTTGCGGGTTACTACAAGTTTTGGCCCGAATATTACAAAATCACAAAAAGCTCACAAATGACACTAAGGGCATGTTTGGCATGATAGATTGTGAAAGATTATGGAGGTTTAAGATTATTTTGTTCAAAAATAAGCTTTAGATATAATCTTTGTTTGGCAAACTAAGATTGTGGATTGTTTTAGAAAAATAAGTTCCAAAAATTAGCTTTTATAAAGATGCTGAAGATTATTATTGACTTTATAACTTCTTGAAACGTTTCCAAAACACAAAACAATAGTGTCTTTCTAAAGACACTAAAAAAAACCATATGCAAACTAAAACGACGACTATCCAGGAGAATACACATAAGTTTCTCAAACTGCAAACTTTCTCCTTCTCAATAAGGAGATCAGCTAAGCATGCTTGGTCAACAGCCTCTAGCTGGATTGCCCTGTCTCTCGCGTTGACAGCCTCCAATATCTCAGCCATGAGGCCGACTTGGCATTCTTGTAACGCCGCGTCATTCCGGTGAAGGTGCCTCCTCAAGTAGAGGATCACCTCCTTAGCTCTTGGTTGGATGGGTGGATCGTATTACCAATTGATGGGACATGTGGATCCCTAAAAAGCAAAAATCAAGAGATTGACGTTTAAATTCATAAGTAGAAAATAAACTTGTAATCTAAAACAACCATTAGACTTAAACCATGATTAAAAAGTGACATTTTAACTTAAAGCAACCCAACCATTAACGCACCTCAACCGGACAACCATAGTAACGCCTTCCGTCATTGACATTGTTCCAACAGGTTCTTACGATCGCCCAACCGCCACATCCGCATCGCACCATTGTTAAGATTTGATCGAAAATATTTAGGATAAGATTTTATGAGAGAGTGAAGAGTTTAGGGATGAGTGGTGAAAAAGTTTAGCTTTTATTAACATTAATTTACTGTAGCAACTGCAGAACCCACGTGGTACTTACTCATGTGTTAATGCGAAATGACGATTATGCCCTAGTGCTAAAAAAAAGTAACGGTGAGAAACGACGTTGACCAACGAATTACGGGTCAAAGGACGCAATCGGCCTCAAAAACTTGAAAAAGAGACGCACGGCGACGATTTTCCCAACTTTAGGGCCCCTACGATGTTTTTGGGAAAGTTTAGGGACCAACGGTGTATTTTTGTCAAAAATTATGATAAAAAAATAGTTTTAACAACTTTTACGTTACCTGATTCCAAACTTGTAACATGTATAGTTCTATTTGGTCGGGCTATATAACCCTAATCAACTAGACGATGTAAGTTGCTTTGCTTTAAAGCCTACAAATAATGACACTAATAAAAAGAAACTAAGGTTCTATGTATAAGGCTTTAAATCCTACTCAGTTAGACTGGTTAAAAAAAATCTATTATCTCTTATATAGTTTACCTGTAAGTTTATTCTAGTTTCTTGCTAGTTACATTTTTAGCTAATTTTGTCATTAAAAAAAGTTGTTAGTAATCATTAAATATGTAATCGATTAGTCGGCACTCAAAAAGGATGAAAGGGGTTAGGGCTTTAGCGAATGCAACAGTTAGGGTATGTTTGGTGTGGAGCGATGTAGAGCATTTTTGGACGGTAAGTGGTGAGCTTTGGCGAATTTAGGAAGACTAATTTTTTAATGTTTCTTTAAGAATCGGTGAACGATGAACTGTGGCTACTGTTCACAGCTCACAACTACTGCCCATAGCCCACAACTATTTCTGACAGGGTTTTCAAGCTGATTTAAGCTTTTTAGAGAAATGAAAAAGATTTTTGAGGCTTTGGGCTAGATTTCAACCCATGTAGTAGCACTGGGTTTAAAGTTGGGCCCATATGTATTGAGTCCAGCTTATTATCACTTGCATAAAATTCCTAAAACCCTAGAAGAAACACACCATTGCCCCTCACATCGTATTCTGCTGGTATGTTTTCTTTCACCATTTCCATTTATTCTTAATCTGTTATCATCATAATATATACCCGAGATTTGTTAGTAGTTTCATCCTATATGTTAGTTACCTTTTATTGAATTACACAATCAGGATAGAATTCATTAACAACGAATATCTTAATGAGCTTATTTGTGGGCTTATGAGCTTATTTGATTTCGGCTTCTATTTCATAAGCTCGAATTTTTCGGCTTATTCTGAGACATATGTCATAAATAAGCTGGAAAATTTGAGCTTATGAAATATAAGCCATAATCACGTAAGCTCATAAGCCAGCAAATAAGCGTAAACAAACACCCTCATAGAAACGTATAAACTTAAACTATGAGCTAATAAGGTGTTAAGAATGAGATTAAGCCCATAGACTATACGGACTAGCTAAATCAAGAGCGTGCTTGGTATTGCTTATTGTGGTTCTATGTCCTCTGTCCCAAAATAATTGTGCTCATACATAAAAGACACTCACTTTAAGAAGAAAACATATCTAATCATTAGAGGTTGCTTTATTAAAATTTCCTATCCGTATTTAGTACCCGTCTATTAAGTCGGGACGGGCAATTAAATTGGGACATAGAGAGTAAATTTTAAATACTATTTAGTGTTTGGTATCAACTTATTCTTTAGCATCTAGGCGCTTTGAGAATAAGCGTTTTCTAACTTCTACGAAGCTTTTTCGAATAAGTGGTTTGAAGTTGACTATTTTAAAAATCAATGTATAAAATAAGCTGTTTAATTTTTTTTTAATCTTTTTTGCGGGAGGGGTGTTTGGGATTGCTTATTTCCTTAGTGCATGGATTTTAATTCCAAACACTCTATTACAGGCTTAAAAATAAACATGTTGGTATTTGGCTATTTGCATATTTTCATAGTCTCAAATAAGCAAAACCACAAACACCTCGGAGCTCAAACTGCTTTGATCAAAAAGCCGTCACTAGATTTACTGATTTAGTATAATTAGCAATCTTAAACTTCACTGATACCGCAAAGTAAACACATCAGTTACACAGTGGATTTATTTTGGAATATTTCTTGACTTTTTGTTTTGCATACTTTTGTGCAGCAATGGCCGGACAAGCAGGAATGTTTAATGTCCACCAAACCATTGGTCACGTGTTATGTTGCAAATGTGGCATACCAATGCAACCAAATGCCGCCAACATGTGTGTCAAATGTCTCCGTTCTGAAATAGACATAACCGAAGGTCTACAAAAACACGTCATCATCATTCACTGTCCTGAATGCGACTGCTACTTACAACCACCAAAAACCTGGATCAAAGCCCAACTAGAATCCAAAGAACTCTTAACCTTTTGTGTCAAACGTCTTAAAAACCTCAACAAAGTAAGATTGATCCACGCCGAGTTCATCTGGACTGAACCTCACTCAAAACGTATCAAAGTTAAACTCAAAGTCCAACAAGAGGTTCTCAACGGTGCGATTCTTGAACAGGCGTATATGGTTGAGTATGTTGTTCAAGATCAGATGTGCGAGTCATGTTCTCGAGTTCAAGCAAATCCTGATCAGTGGGTGGCTGCTGTTCAGCTGCGACAACATGTTTCTCACAGAAGAACATTCTTTTATTTAGAACAGCTTATCTTGAAACATGATGCTGCTGCCAGGTCGATCAGAATCAGACAAATGGATCATGGGATTGATTTCTTTTTCTCCAACCGTAGTCACGCGGTTAAGTTTGTTGAGTTTGTTCAAAAAGTGGTCCCCATTAAGAGCCGAAGCGACAAACAACTTGTGTCACAAGATCAGAAAAGCAATACTTATAACTATAAGTATACATTTTCAGTTGAAATTTGTCCCATTTGTCGTGAGGATTTGATTTGTCTTCCACCAAAACTATCCGCTAGTCTCGGAAACATTGGCCCGATTGTTCTCTGCACTAAAGTCACCAACAGTATCGCGTTGCTCGACCCTTCGACTTTACAATACTGTTTTCTTGATGCTGAACAGTATTATAGAACCGCGTTTACTTCACTTATGTCTTCCAAACAGCTTGTTGAGTATGTAATCATTGATATAGAACCCTTTTCGGCTGAGCTTAATGTTGGTGGGTCAAAGTACGTCATGGCTCATGTTGAGGTGGCCCGTGCATCTGATTTAGGGAACAATGATACCAGGTTCATTGCCAAGACTCATCTTGGACATTTGTTAAACGTTGGTGATCATGCTCTTGGTTATGATATGCAAGCTGCAAATAGTAACGATATGGAATTAGATAAGTATCATGGTCTTCAGATTCAGGATGTCATTTTGGTTAAAAAGAGTTATGAGGAACAAAGGGCAAGGAAGAGTGGGAAGCCTCGTTACTGGAAGCTTAAGTCTTTGAACATGGAAGTTGATGTGAGTGATACTCGTGGTAGAGTTGATGAAGAAAGGATGGAGACTGAGTATGAAAAGTTTTTGAGGGAACTTGAAGAGAACCCTGAGATGAGGTTTAATATATCTTTGTATCGTGATAAAGAGTATCAGCCATCGGAAATGGGGTCTATGACTGATGGTGAGGATGCGCCACAAGTACCGGTTCATGAACTGCTTGAAGAACTTAAGCTTAGTGATGAAGGTGAAGGTATGAAGGAGTGATTTAAATGTTTTTTATTTGGTTCTTCGAGTGTTTTAGTATTTGTTATTTATATGTTTTCTGTCGTGAAAATTTATGGGGTTGTACCCAGTTTTGAGATCATATTTGGAGTTTGGTTTAAGATATTGATATTATTGTACCTGCGTGTTTTATAAGATTCAAAAGTAATTACCGATTCTGTTGGCAATAAATTATGGTAAAAAATGCTTCAAATCGCCAGAACATTGATGCAGAATATCTAAAATGTACATTGTTTTATATTTATTTGTGTTCATTTGTGTTTCTGTGTTGGGTTTTTGAATACCTATGAATCTGAACACCTTGAATGTTGGCTTTCATATCTTCATTTTTGACATTTGAACTCTGACAATTTGATCTAAAACTTAGTTTTTCTACCCTTGTTCTTGCTGGTTAACAATTTGAGCACTTACACTGAAGAGTGTAAGATAATGAAACCATGTTGAGCCGGTTGTGCCAAGTTCATCAAGCAACGGATTTCCCTAATCCATTTGAAGGGTTGAAACTTAAAAGGGACACATAGCGTCATAGCGATTACATTATACATAGTGTACTTTTATATAGAACATTTCGGCTTTTCATATCAAGTACTCCATCTGTTTTATGTTTGCGTTTCAGAACCGACTCCCAATCTTCTACCTCGTATTTCTCATGTCATTGGTAGTGCAACACCACCGCTTCATATATGCCAAGCCTGCTATATGATGGTTGTACATCATGCTATAAAAACTGTACCTTAGTAGTTCAATTCTTTTCCATATTCATCCTCATTTCAAAACCCTCAGTTGCTTATATTACTACTTAAATCCCTAACTAAAAAAAGGGTTTTCTTCATTTGACTGTATGATATAAAAACCCTTTTCATTTCATAAGCAAAATAACAAAACCCATTTGTTAAATTTTGCAGTTTTAGGTGAAAATGGAAAAAGGGTCTGTTGAGCATCAGTTTACAAAGTTGATTGTGTTGTCCATAAATGCTATTCTCAGCTAAAATACTCCTTTTGAGTTTTATACAAAACTTACCCTAAATGCCGGAATTAATAACAGTTCACTGATCCTGAAATTTGTGCCAAAAAAAAAAAAAAAAAAAAAAAAAAAACGAAAAAAGGAGTGTGATTGTGTTGTCCATAAATGCCGGAATTAATGACAGTGGACTCATCCTGAAATTTGTGCAAGAAAAAGAGTGTGATTAAGTGATAGTGTTGGATATTGCTTCTCTCCCTCATGACTCATGACGACATGCTATATATAAACCCGACTATCCCATTCATTTCTACTCACCAACAACAACACAAAACATAACCATACACTTAAGCATTTAATTAGTTCAAACATGTATAAAAACAACATGATGTTTGAGAAAACTAAAGCCTTATCTGTATATGTCATTTTTTTCAATTTGGTACTGCTTGTTTAAGTATCATCGTTAAGGCTGCGCTTAACCATGGCATGAATCATTATACATTTGCTACGTACCGGAACCTCATTGCTGAAATTGGTAAAGTGCAAAAGTATAATGATTCATGCCTGCCATGGTTAAGCGCAACCTTATAAATAAATTAGCAGTACCAAATTGCAAAAAAATGACATACAAATAAGGCTTTAGTTTCTCAAACATCATGTTGTTTTGATACATTTTTTTAACTAAATGCTTGAGTGTATGGTTAAGTTGTGTGTTGTTGTTGGTGAGTAGAAATGAATGGGATAGTGGGGTTTATATATAGCACGCATTTGCATAAGGGTCATGTATTTTTTGCATGTCTTGAGTTGAGAAAAAGGAGGAGGAGATACGGGAAGTTTGTTATTAGGCTCTGATTACTAAGAAGCAAACATGGAAGAGAAGGAAACTTTGGAGGGCGTGGTTTCGGTCGTGGTAGAGGTAGTGGAAGAGGGCCTACAATTGGTTTGCCATGGACCAAGGTTTCAGCCACTGCGCATCAGGACCAAGGTGCAACCTATGTAAGTGGTGCAGACAATATCAAGGACTTGATGATGATCATAGCCGGTTATCTATCCTGGAGCTGCTTTTACATTGTCCAGGTACCATAAATTCCATCCACTACACTGGCGGGTCTGGCAATGGGTTGAGTTCGGGTCAAAATGGGTTGTGATGCGTGGGAATCGCACCTTGCTTTACCTCTCGAGGGATCTCGCGAGGCTTACAACCCCCACCAGGCAGTGTACCTGATCGTTGTAGTATAGTATAGTGACAAGTACCGGGGGATTGATCGTTCAGCTTAGGAATAGTGTCGCTAGGATTAGAAAGCCTAATTAATAGTTCTAGAGATGGAAGATGATTATTTTTTGTGTTTTTATATTTTATGAAAGCAATTAAAATCTCGGGTTTTGAAGGAGTGGGCGGAATTAGTTGCTAATCAACTAACCCAAAAACTACTTTATAACTAATTAACTAATGAAAATGAAATTAAACTAATATTAAACTAAGGTTGTGAGCAGTGGTTGGAGAAATTGTGTTTACTTAGACTTCACTACTCCCTAGATATCTTTTACATGTTAATTACTTGTTACACTTGTATGAATGACGGGTTGTATTCCTTAATACCATTCGTGGAGTGGCATACATAACTCCCCAACTCTATGAGCTCTTATCTCCTCCTACACCATGACCCAGCACAACTATAGGGATTGTAAACAGTGGCTCATGCATTAAATACAACCAATAAAGACCTAGTACGCCTCGGTTCATGTTTCTTAAGACGTTCAAGCATGTTACCATTTGGAGATCTGCCAGTTTTCTTAAGCCTAACATATAATATCATTCATTCAAAACAAGAATAGACAAGTAATCAACACATAATCAACATCTAGGTTTCATTAGATCTAAGCAAACACAAAGGAAATTTAGCCTAGCATAGTAGAATTAAGATAAGAACAAAAGATAGACAACCAACACATAGACATATTGATTGAATTAAGAGTATACTTATCTCAATTACAATGCAAGGTCTCAAGGGTTTGGAACCCTTGAAAAACCTGTAAAAGAGGCACCAAAATCGTCTTTAGGGTTTCACCAAAACTTCTCTCCTTTAATGAAAAAACTAGAAAACTATATATAGGAAAATCGTCCTGACGGCGTCAAGAGTAAAATCTGACGCCGTCAACTCGCCGCCATACACTTCCTCGGACGCCCTAGATAAAATCGTGACGGCCTATGTGACGCCGTCACCACCCACGGTAAATTATTCTTGGCCACTTTGACGCCGTCATAACTCCATCTGACGCCGTCACCAACTACGGTAATTTATTCTTCATGTCTGACGCCGTCAAGAGCAAACCCTTGACGCCGTCACCTTGTATTTCCAGCTTGGATTTGGTACTTTGTTGTTTTCTTCACTTTATGCTCCAAAAACGTCCAAAATAGCCTCTTTTCCAGAATTCACTCTCCAAACACCTAAAATCACAAAAGGAACGATTTAGGGCAATATTTGATCAAATAAATTCGGATTCGGGCTTAAATGACCCCCTAAAAACGGATCATTTTTCGCCTCATCATATACCCTTACACTTGAGATTTGCTTGTCCTCAAGCAAATGAGCTTTTATTCTACTCAAAAGACAAGTTAGGGGTCATTTAACACTAATATAAAAGTAATTACAACAAATAATCGTTCCACTAAAGACCAATAGACAAGCACGGAGGTCATACACAAGCACCTCACAAATAGTGTTTAGATACTCACATCTCTCGGGTGTAATAAAGTAATATAACATTATGGAAATGGAAGATATCTCTCACTACCTGTCATAGCAAAATAGATTACCATAGGCTTGGGAAAGGATCAAACCTCCACCACATGGCGTAAGCACCTAGGATAAACTATCAAAGAGGTCTTTTTAAAGGGTTATAATGTTAGGTGTAGGGATATGAATTACACGGTTTTGTTGGATAAAGGGAATTTTACTGGTGGCGAGTTAACAATCTTAGTTAATTACATGTACAAGATGGCGCTGCTAAGCCAAGACTAGACTCGACTTAAGCTAATAAATGAAAAATAACTAAAAACATAAAATGAACATAGAATGAAAACGGGATGGTAGTCCGTATGTTTTTTCTCTCTTTCTTTTCTATTTTTTTTCTTTTTCTAATTTTTTTTTTCTTTTTTCTTGATTTTTTCGATTTTTTTTTTTTTTTTTTTTTTTTTTTTTTTTTTTTACACTCTTACCCTACCATCCAAAATAATACATCATAGGGGTTTGAGCGTTCCCCTTACACTTGAATCTTTACATACTTTACATTAAACTATTCTAATGACTCGAATTAAGAAAATCAAAACACTTGGAGTACTTTTAAGATTAACGTACATATGGGGGTAATAAGTGTTGTTCTTCCCCATTACTCCATAAAATAAGTACTTACCCATGAGTCCCAATCGTCCCAAAACAATATGTACAAGGATATGACTCGACTTAGCAACCATGTAATCAATTAGAAAGTTAACTTAGGGTTTAACAAATAACAATAATGCACTAAAAATGAGCGCATACACGGAAGGCTAAGGCGATTTGGGTGTACATTTAAGTGGGGTGTAACAAATTCTTCCTTTAAGTAAAATGCTTAAAGTTAGAAACGAAAAGATAGGCTCGGAGGGGTGTACTGGGGGTATCGTGTACTAAAAATGAGTACAACGCTAAGGGTGTGGGAAAAATTAGTTGACTTAACTAGCCAAGTAATATGACTTAAATGGTCAAGTAATCGTAATACGGGTTTAACACAAGGGTGATCCTAATGCCTCTTATCATGTAGTAAATCCTACCACACGAATGTAGTCTCACTAGCGGTCTCGGGATGCATCACTAACGCAAGTTCTAGAATCTAAATGCTACCGGTACACTCATAAGCACCAATAATAAATGCTTTTCCTATCAAATCTAAAGGCGAACCTTACATTTTTGGGTGGAAAATTTTTCTGAATATACGGTTATGTGCTAGTCATACAACCTCCTATCCATGAGACGCTTGCTATGGCTAAAGTTTCACTCCTAAATGTTGTAAAAAATTTTAAATTTGGCGCTAAAATTGCACTAACAAGTATTTCTCATAGTTTTATTACTCATCTACTATCAAACAAAACAAACTCAAGCGAAAGTGCATATGTAAGGTATCATCTTTTTACCTTCCCCTTACACTTAAGATGAACATTGTCCCCAATGTTCAAGTAAAGAATGTAAAAGTTAAAAGTAAAGAGAATGAATTCAAATACTCCCCTGATTCGCTCGGTATGGATTTTAGGTTGGCCAGGTTAAATCTTCCTCCAAGAAAACGAACAATCAAAGCTTCCCTTCCAGAATATAAATCATCTTCTTGTCTCAAATAACCTGTAAATCCTGACAAAAGTAGACAAGGCAACCTCGCGTAAAATCGGCGGCATCCTATATAAGTTACTAAATCCTAGAAAACAAAGTAAGATATAATGCTTGTGGAATGAAGTTTGCAGATTTCCTGGAGATTATAAAACTTAATAATTCACAAAAACTTATAAGACTCCGTTAGAAAAACAAAACTGGTAAAATTTCCAGATTTTTGACTCCTGACGCCGTCAAGAGCAATTGTCTGACGCCGTCAGAATGAACCTGCAGAAATCTTTATGTTAAGTTTCCGGAAAATTTCTGGAAAAACTTTGTCCTACTTCCTGGAAAATCCTGCAAAACTACATCATGACTCAATACAAGCATTTGACTCTAACAATACGAATACACATGTTCATTAAATATTGTGGAGAATCATGATCGGTTTGTTTCTTAAAAAAAACATATTTGGGGTTTCCCCTTACACTTATCTTTTGCAAAAAATACCTTTAGGTTGAAGTTAAGACTAGGCTAAACAACATAATAAAGTATTTCCACATTTTAATTGAGAAACATGATCAACCAACAATAAAAATAAAGCATGCATACGGAAGCAAATAACAATCAAACAATTAAAATCACACAAAACATGGGTTGCCTCCCAAGAAGCGCTTTTCTTTATTTACGAGTCTTGTAGCTAGACTCAAAGTTGTGGGTTACTACGTGATTTCATCATTGGTTCCATTCTCTAGGTCATCTTCTAAACCAGTTTTGTATTCTGGACCTAGTTGTAAGCACTCTTTGTAGAAACCAAGCATCCTATTTCTAACATACTCTACTCCTCTACGTCTATCCTCCTCATTCCTATAATAAGCCGCTTGCTTACGTTCCTTTTCGAAATTAGAGAGAAGGCGGTATTGCTCAATCTTGTAGGGCATTTGATAAGCAACCTCATCATTCTTTTCCTTGAATCTAACTATCCCTAATGTCGGATCATAACTCATCCTAGTGGCCTCAACAAATGGCTTCCCGAATACTACTTGACTTAGGCAAGCATCTATCACCGGACGAATGTCTTCAACTATCATAAAATCAATCTCATAGGTGAGATTCCCTATAATGACATGCAATCCCTTCACTCTTCCCGCAAAATTACTTATCCAACTTTTACCGGGCATTATCCTAAAATTGAGTTGCTTCTTCATCACCCAATTGTAATAAGTCCTAGACATGATGTTCACGGGGGATCTAAGATCTATGTAAGCTTTCCATACATGCATGTGCCCGATATTGCATGGGATGTTAATGTTAGAGGGGTCTCCCATTTTGATCAGGGGATCGCCAAAGATATATGTTGTTTCGGGACTATCGAATAAATACTTATGGTATTCCCGTTCTTCCTTGGTTGGCAACTTATCAAAATATTCCTCTATAGGTTCTACCTCCTCTAATTCCTCATCCTTATTAACCTCAACTTCCCTACTCTCATCCTCACTATTGGCTTCTACTCTAACTTCATCTTTGTCACTCTCCTCTATTTCCCTATCTATCGGCTTAATAGTGACAACATTGACAAAGTGGACATGTTTGGATGATGAGGGGTCCTTAGCTTGGATTCCACTATTGGTGTCCCTAGTGTCCTTCCTAGGTGTGGCTAATGTTTGGTTGTTGAGGGCTTTCAACAAGTTGTCGATTTTGTTGGTCATCTCCGTTTGTTGTTGGTTGAATTCGGTTTCAAACCTAGCTATGCGAGCTTCTTGAGATGCCATAAATTTCGACATCAATCCTTCCAGATTGTTGGTACTACCATAGTTGTTAGAAGGATTGTTGTTGAAGATACGGTTGGATGGTGGACCGTTTGATTGGTAACGATTAGGTGGGTTGGATAAATTTGGTTGATTTTGTTTCCACCTAAGGTTTGGGTGATTTTTCCATGAGGGGTTATATGAATCACCGTATGTGTTTGGCTCGGGCTTGAAAGTGTACCACTTATCTCCCGCTTCGTCGGTACGCATGGATGCGTAGTCCGCAAAAGCTGTTCCGGGGAGTTCCACACAATAACGAGTGTCATGGGGACCACTACATAATTCGCATGAAGAAGTGATTTTGTTCACTTGGATTGAATGCCTCGGAGCTTCGTAAGATTTCATGAGAAACTTGACTTGGTCCTCAAGTTCCATGATCCTACGGTCGGGAGTGCTTGAATTATTCGAAGGTAAAGATATTGCCTTGACCGTTTTGTTCAAATCACGGGGATCATTCCAACTTTCGTTGTCATAGAGAGCAAGATCTTCTATGAGTTCCCATGATTGTTCCGCACTAAGATCACGTAGCTTACCACCGGCCGATTGGTCAATGGTTCGCCTCGTGGGGATATCGATATGGTCATAAAAAATTTGGACTTGGAGCCACAAATCTATGCCATGATGAGGGACTTTTTGGAGTAAGTCCTTGAAACGAGTCCATGCTTCATAAAGAGATTCATTTTGACGTTGTTGGAACATCAAGATGTCATTCCTAAGTTTAGTAGTTCTCCCCGGTGGGAAAAATTGAGCAAGGAAACGAGTGGTGAGATCATCCCATGTGGTGATGGATCCCGCGGGTAAACGCTCAAGCCATTGACTAGCTTGATCCCGTAGAGAGAATTGGAATAGGCGTAAACGGGTAGTCTCTCTAGTTTCAACACCTAGGTCTATGGAATCTACGATTTTGAGGAAGTCCTTAAGGTGTTGGTTTGGATCTTCGGATCGAAGTCCATGGAATGCACATCCGCTTTGCACCAACCGGATGGTGTCGGATCGCAAGGGGGCCACATTGGCTCCGGTGAGCTCAATGGTGTTTCGGTAGCCTTGGTGGCTAGGTCGGGAATACTCTCCTAAGGTTCGGGGCCTAAGGGGTTCTAATGGTGGGTTTTGTTGTGGTGGGATGATGGGTTCAAAGATGTTACCACCTTCCATGATGTCGGATGGTAAAGAGTTACGAACAAAAGCACGAAGAAATAAGATAGACTAAAGAAGACCTAAAAATAAAAATAAAATCTTACTAGAAAGGAATCTAGCAAGTAGACCTAATAAAAAGAAATCCTAACCTAGACAATAACTATTCCCCGGGCTGCGGCGCCAAAAACTTGATGCGTGGGAATCGCACCTTGCTTTACCTCTCGAGGGATCTCGCGAGGCTTACAACCCCCACCAGGCAGTGTACCTGATCGTTGTAGTATAGTATAGTGACAAGTACCGGGGGATTGATCGTTCAGCTTAGGAATAGTGTCGCTAGGATTAGAAAGCCTAATTAATAGTTCTAGAGATGGAAGATGATTATTTTTTGTGTTTTTATATTTTATGAAAGCAATTAAAATCTCGGGTTTTGAAGGAGTGGGCGGAATTAGTTGCTAATCAACTAACCCAAAAACTACTTTATAACTAATTAACTAATGAAAATGAAATTAAACTAATATTAAACTAAGGTTGTGAGCAGTGGTTGGAGAAATTGTGTTTACTTAGACTTCACTACTCCCTAGATATCTTTTACATGTTAATTACTTGTTACACTTGTATGAATGACGGGTTGTATTCCTTAATACCATTCGTGGAGTGGCATACATAACTCCCCAACTCTATGAGCTCTTATCTCCTCCTACACCATGACCCAGCACAACTATAGGGATTGTAAACAGTGGCTCATGCATTAAATACAACCAATAAAGACCTAGTACGCCTCGGTTCATGTTTCTTAAGACGTTCAAGCATGTTACCATTTGGAGATCTGCCAGTTTTCTTAAGCCTAACATATAATATCATTCATTCAAAACAAGAATAGACAAGTAATCAACACATAATCAACATCTAGGTTTCATTAGATCTAAGCAAACACAAAGGAAATTTAGCCTAGCATAGTAGAATTAAGATAAGAACAAAAGATAGACAACCAACACATAGACATATTGATTGAATTAAGAGTATACTTATCTCAATTACAATGCAAGGTCTCAAGGGTTTGGAACCCTTGAAAAACCTGTAAAAGAGGCACCAAAATCATCTTTAGGGTTTCACCAAAACTTCTCTCCTTTAATGAAAAAACTAGAAAACTATATATAGGAAAATCGTCCTGACGGCGTCAAGAGTAAAATCTGACGCCGTCAACTCGCCGCCATACACTTCCTCGGACGCCCTAGATAAAATCGTGACGGCCTATGTGACGCCGTCACCACCCACGGTAAATTATTCTTGGCCACTTTGACGCCGTCATAACTCCATCTGACGCCGTCACCAGCTACGGTAATTTATTCTTCATGTCTGACGCCGTCAAGAGCAAACCCTTGACGCCGTCACCTTGTATTTCCAGCTTGGATTTGGTACTTTGTTGTTTTCTTCACTTTATGCTCCAAAAACGTCCAAAATAGCCTCTTTTCCAGAATTCACTCTCCAAACACCTAAAATCACAAAAGGAACGATTTAGGGCAATATTTGATCAAATAAATTCGGATTCGGGCTTAAATGACCCCCTAAAAACGGATCATTTTTCGCCTCATCAGGTTGCTTTTTGGTTGACTCCAAACATTTTGTGCCATATTTATTTCAATCATTTATAAGTAATTAGTGTCAAAAAGGATCACAAAAGAATATATACTTTTGTTTGATCGACCTATTATAATTTATAAATAATCATAACCTAAATCCAAAACTGCCACCTTTCATTTGAGCATGCTCACATGATGATTGCTTTTAACATTTGTTTTAACTAAATAAATAGACTGGTTTTACAGGCGATTACGTTGACGTCATACCCTGCAGAGCTCTCTCTTGCAGCTCTCATATGCGGAGCAGGGACTTTGCAAAACAGAATAGTGACCGTAATTGCTGAACGGGGAGATACCGCAGCCTGGAGATTACATTGGGATGCTGGACTTGGGACTATGGTCTATGGTGTAAGACATCTATAAAAATTAATTCTACGTATAGACATGTAGAAAAGTAAAATTTACTTCCTACTACTTTGTATGATCCCGACTGTCTTTTATAATGCAGGGAGTAATCTGTTCAGGACTGGGATAGTACCTTTGGGGGTATTATAATGAAGCAAAAAGGGTCTGTTTTTGTCACTGTTTCTATAGTACAAGCAAGCTGTGTGCTTTTTTCCCTCAGTAACATACTTTTACTCACTCTATTTCCCATCAACTTTCTTAATCATTTCATTAGTTGCTGGTATTGCAATCGAAAGACTATCAGGATCATTCTTGCGCATTTCATTAGTTGGTGGTATTTGTTGATTAGCCGCCGATGGAAACTGATAACCTTCACCTTTAGTATCAGACTGGTTTACATCCTTGCTCTTGCCCCATATCACCAAGTATAGCCCAGCAACAATCACAACTGCACCAAGAGCTGCCTACTTTACAAAATACAAACAACGCCCAAAAATTAGGCCAATATATAACTAATAAGGTGAATGTTGGCACAGGGTGCTTGGTGCAGTTGTGATTATGGGTTGTAACGAAATGGGCAAGAATGATCCTAATAGTCTTTCGATAGCAAAAGTATAAAACTTGAGGACAGAACTAAGTCCAACAGTCTAAAAGTCTGATCTTCATGTATAATGGTATCTCTATGATGCAATAAGGTTCTATTATTAGAGCATCTCCGATGTTGACATCGTTACAACCCATAAACAGAACCATGTCAAAAACCACATCTTCCTTAGCTTTCCACTGAGATACGATGGTTTCATGTACCGGAAACATGCGGCCTCGACTGTTACCGTGATGATCGAGGCTTTTTACGTCCCGGTGTGTCCTGATAGCAGGAATTCAATTCGTGGGCTCCACTGATACAAGCTGTTGATCATTATGGACCAAGAGTTGTTTCTCTTATAGCTCAAACGTTTCCTTTACCGTAAGTGTTACGTCTTTCTTATGCTATAGTATCTCTTGGATTGCTTGTTTATGTTATAGGCATGAATTTTATACTAGTACATAAACTGTTTTGGTTTGACTTTTTAGCTGTATGACTGAAACTAATAAGAAGAGTTAGATTAATATACAAATCAGGTTTAGAATGAGAGTTTCCTAATTTAATATCATTATCATGAATCCTCAAAGAACATACTTTACATGGGCTGAATAATTTTTAGACTCGTTTTCTTTTATTTACTTTTTACATGTTATAGGATCATTTTTTTAAAAATCTACCAAACTATATCCCATTTGAGAATTGAGTGTAACAAAAACGAACCTAAACCATTTTTGCTTGGGCCATAGTAGGGGGACCACACGGTCGTCTAGTAGCTTAAATCATAGAACACGTCACTGATAATTGCGTCGTTGTGTATGTCATTTTTGAACTAAAATGGAATTAATAACGGAATGAAGTGTCTTAGAAGGAAGAGGAAATAAAGTACAGTACAATGTGTTGGTTGTTTAGCTTCAAAACAGTTCCCAGATTAGGGTTAAGATAATCAATGAAGGTACCGGATATTCACTTGAAATCGTGGTATCACTTTCCAATAGAAACTATTCGACCCTATGCCTGGGTTACACGAATATCTCTATGGGATAAGACCAAGTGATGTTCTTGCTTTAGGCACAAACCAAGAACCAGATGCGTATAAGAGTGTTTAGGGTTTTGTGTTTAGATTTGTATCTCAAAAACGTATATCCATGCAGAATGATGTGACCTCTATTTATAATAGAGAATACTCAAAACCCTAGCCCATGGTATTATGTATAATTAACGGCCCATTAATTATAACATAATAATTTCCATAATAATAGGATCAGTGGTTATCAGTGGAAACATTATCACTTGCAGTGGTAAGGTTAACACATCAGTGGAAAAGCTAGCAGCAGAATCACACCAGCAGCAGAATGCTATCAGCAGCAGAATCAACTAGCAGCAGAATCAGCTAGCAGCAGAATCAGCTGTCAGCAGAATCCTAGCAGCAGATTCACAACACTAGCAGCAGAGTCTACTAGCAGTACCTTGATCAAGCAGTACCTTGATCAATACATAACCACAATTGAGTCAGGGGATTCAGTGACCAAATGGGTGTATACTCCATACCTCCAAACCCATTACCAGGTGTGAATAGATCCCTCAAGAGCACTAAATTTACCAACAATCCTCCCCAAATTTAGTTCTCTTCCTTTGCATGAAAAATCAAACACAAACCAAAACAAGTGCATAAATGAAAATATCCTGAGGATTGAATTTCCACATTAGTACATATACTTTCAAATATTCGAGAATCAGGGTGTTCTAAGAATTGAACCCTTCAACCCATTTGAATACCTGATGATAAATACACACAAGTTTTCAAACACTAAAATACTCCTGACACTATACAAGCCATGTGTCCATATCCAATTCATAAATGTTGTAAAAGCTAAAAGTCCAAAGCTTCCTGAAGCGGCAAAACTTCAACATTTACATAGGTGGTTCATCTTTAATTCATGCTCCTGCTTAGCACTTTTTCAAAGAAAATTAACCATTAAGAAGTGAAGACTTCATCCTCCTTTCAGCAGGTAACAAGCACAACCTTGGGATGTTTGTAATACATGTGCTTCAGTCCACCAAATGATCAGCTTTCCACATTGAACTCAGCTTCCAAGTTTCCTCAGAAGGGAGTTGGGTATCCTTGCATTCAGTGACTAGTTGGACTTAAACCCATCCCTTTCGCAGACTTCAAAACCAAGTCTCTAGCCAAACCCTTCGTCAAGTGATCAGCTAAGTTTTGTTGAGATTTAACAAACACTATAGATACCACCCCATTCATGATAAGCTCACGAATCATGCTATGCCTAACACCTAAGTGTCTAGACTTCCCATTGTACATCTGGCTATAAGCCTTTGCCAATGTAGCAGCACTATCACAACGGATAGAAATAGGTGCCATAGGTTTAGACCACAATGGAATCTCAAGAAGCAAGTTTTTCAACCATTCAGCTTCTTTGCCAGCAGCAGCTAAAGCCACAAATTCAGATTCCATGGTTGAACTGGTAATGCAAGTTTGTTTCTTGGATGCCCAAGAAATTGCACCTCCACCAAGTAGGAATACCCAGCCACTTGTAGACGAATTGTCTTCAGTGTTACTGATCCAACTTGCATCAGTGTATCCTTCTAACACTGAAGGATAACCAGTATATGAGAGACTATAATCCATAGTTCTCTTCAAATACTTAAAGACCCTCTGAATTGCTTGCCAATGATGAGCACTAGGATTACTAGTATACCTGCTCAGTTTACCCACAGCAAAAGCAATATCAGGCCTTGTACATGTCATGGCATACATCAAGCAGCCAATTACCCTAGAATACTCAAGTTGAGATACAGCTTTGCCAGTATTAGGCATTAGCTTCTCACTTGTATCCATAGGAGTACTCACTGGAGTACAATCAAAGTAATTAAATTTCTTTAACACCTTCTCAATGTAATGAGACTGAGATATAGAAATTTTTTTACTTTCATGTTTAATCCTAATGCCAAGGATAACATCTGCCTCCCCCATATCCTTCATGGAGAACTTTGATGACAAAAATTCTTTTGTAAGATCAACTTGATTTTGGTCAGTGCCAAAGATCAACATGTCATCAACATATAGACAAATGATGACTCCTTTACCAGATTCATCAAATTTACTATATACACATTTGTCTGCTTGATTAAGTAAATAACCACTAGACAAAACCACTTCATCAAATTTTTGATGCCATTGCTTAGGTGCCTGTTTTAGTCCATAAAGAGACTTAATCAGTTTACACACCTTGTTTTCATTGCCAGGCATGATGAAGCCCTGAGGTTGGTTCATGTAAACCTCCTCATCTAAATCACCATTCAAGAAAGCTGTCTTCACATCCATCTGATGAATAATCAGATTGTGAATTGATGCCAAAGCAATTAGCAATCTTATGGTACTGATACGTGCCACTGGAGCATAAGTATCAAAGTAGTCTATTCTTGACTTTTGTTTAAAGCCTTGAATAACTAATCTTGCCTTGAACTTTTCAATAGTTCCATCTACCTTCATTTTCTTTTTGAAAATCCATTTGCTACCTAAAGGTTTGCAACCAGGTAGTAGATCAGTCAACACATAAGTGTTATTGCCCATGATAGAGTCCATCTCATCATTAATTGCTTCTTTCCAGAAAGCAACATCCTGGGACTTCATTGCTTCTTCAAATGTTTTGGGATCATCCTCCACAATGAAGCAATAATAGTATTGGTCAGAGACCTCACTCCTTGTACCTTCAATTAAGTATAATTGAAACTCAGGTCCAAATGATTTTGGAGTCCTCACCCTATTGCTCCTTCTGAGCTCAGGTTCAGGTTGTTGTTCCACAACCTCAGCAGGAACCTCATCAGCAGGAACCTCATCAGCAGGAACCTCATCAGTAGGAACCTCATCAGTAGGAACCTCTGAAACACCATTGTCATTGGTTCCATTAGGAATCCTTTGACTTGGTCTAGGGATAGATGAGAATCTAATCTCATCAAAGATTGCATCCCTTGATTCAATTATTGAGTTAATTGAAACAGACTCATTAGGTTCTATAACATAAAACCTATATGCCTTGGAATGCTCAGCATATCCAACAAAGATGCATTCAATGCCTCTTTCACCCAAAGTTTTCTGCTTTGGATCAGGGAGTCTTACAACAGCCCTACAACCCCATATCCTAAGATAATTAAGATTAGGTTTCTTTTTAGTCCATAGTTCATAAGGGGTAACTTTGTTCCTTTTGTTGGGAACCCTATTTAATAAATAGCAAGCTGTTAACATAGCTTCACCCCAGAACCCTTGACTCAGCCCTGAATAGGACAACATGGAATTAACCATCTCCTTCAACACCCTGTTCTTCCTTTCAGAAATACCATTTTGCTGAGGAGTGTAAGGGGCAGTCGTTTCATGGATTATACCAACAGACTGAAAATACAGAGTATCCATGTACTCACCTCCCCTATCAGTCCTTAATCTTTTGATTAGAGACCCTTGTTGCAATTCAACTTCAGTTTTGAATACTTTAAATTTATCTAATGCTTCATTCTTAGTATGTAATAAATAAACATAATAAAACCTAGAAGCATCATCAATAAAAGTCACAAAGTATTTCTTGTTCCCTAAAGAGGGAGTAGCATGAATATCACATAGATCACTATGAATCAGCTCCAAAACTTCAGTTTCACGTTTTACACTTTGAAATGGTTTCTTAGTAATTTTAGTCCTCATGCAAGTTTTACACTTTTCAGTGTTCATATCAAAGGCTGGAATTAACCCATCCTTGGACATATCTTGCATTCTTTTAAAATGTACATGGCCAAGTCTTGCATGCCATAGGTTTGAATCATTAAGTTTAGAAGTTGAAATAAAAGCAGAATCAATATTATCATGAACAATATTAAGTCTGAACATTTGATTACATAAATAACCAAAACCAATAAACACACCATTTTTAGATAAAACAAACTTATTAGATTCAATCACTTGTTTATAACCACAATTATTCAAAACACTACTAGAAACCAAGTTCTTCCTGATATCAGGAACATGTAAAACATTAAATAAAGAAACACATTTTCCAGAACTAAACTTCAAATCAACACATCCTTTTCCATGCACCAGAGCAGTTGACTCGTTTCCCATGTAAAGAATAGAACCATCATTCATTGACTTGTAGGTCTTGAACCAGCTTCTATCTTTACACACATGAATTGTTGCTCCAGAGTCAACCCATCACGCAACATCATCATCCTGCACAAAGTAAATATCAGATATATATGTAACATAATAAATCTTAAAAGACTTATTAAACACATTCTGACCTTTCAGAGAATTGGAGTTACCATTCCCTCCACTTGTGCCTGATCCATTGGATTTGTTTCCAACTTTACCACCCTTACAATCTTTCCTGAAGTGTCCAGGTTTCCCACACTTCCAACAAGTCACCTTAGGTTTCTTGTTAATATCAGATTTGGTGTTATCTTGATGCTTACGCTTGCCCTTGTTGTCATTGTTCCTGGAGGAGTTGTTATGCTCCACCATATTGACAACTGATGGACCAGTAGCAGTGCTACTCTTTGGCTTGTCAATATCTTGAGCCTTGAGAGAATCCTCAATGCGCAAGTGACTGCCCAACTCAACAAGAGTTAACTCCTCCTTCTTATGCTTAAGCATATGCTTGAATTCTTTCCAAGAAGGAGGTAGTTTATCGATGATACAGGAGACTGAAATAGCCTCATCCATGTTCATCTTGTGTTGTGTGAATCGACCAAGTATACCAAGAAGTTCATTGTATTGTTCCATGACAGGTCTAGAATCAACCATTTTGTAATTGTTAAAATTACTTACAAGGAACTTCTTACTTGATGCATCCTCAGCCATATACTTGGCTTCCAATGAATCCCATAGTTCTTGTGATGTTTCAACATTCTGATAAATATCAAATAAAGTATCAGACATACCATTGAGAATTAAACCTCTGCAAACGTAGTCATCATTCTCCCATTTGCTCCTTGCTCTCATCTGATCCATGGTAGCAGCTTCTCCAAAATCTTCTGGAATCTCAGTAGTAAGAACAGACACCACATTCATACTGGTCAGCAAGAATTGCATCTTCTTCTGCCATCTTCTGAAATCCACACCTTCAAACTTTTCCAACTTGGAAAAGTTAGCAGCTATTTGTCTCATAGCAGCAGCCATTGATTATCACTAAATAGTTTCTATTGATTATTGGTTGTTTAGCTTCAAAACAGTTCCCAGATTAGGGTTAAGATAATCAATGAAGGTACCGGATATTCACTTGAAATCGTGGTATCACTTTCCAATAGAAACTATTCGACCCTATGCCTGGGTTACACGAATATCTCTATGGGATAAGACCAAGTGATGTTCTTGCTTTAGGCACAAACCAAGAACCAGATGCGTATAAGAGTGTTTAGGGTTTTGTGTTTAGATTTGTATCTCAAAAACGTATATCCATGCAGAATGATGTGACCTCTATTTATAATAGAGAATACTCAAAACCCTAGCCCATGGTATTATGTATAATTAACGGCCCATTAATTATAACATAATAATTTCCATAATAATAGGATCAGTGGTTATCAGTGGAAACATTATCACTTGCAGTGGTAAGGTTAACACATCAGTGGAAACGCTAGCAGCAGAATCACACCAGCAGCAGAATGCTATCAGCAGCAGAATCAACTAGCAGCAGAATCAGCTAGCAGCAGAATCAGCTGTCAGCAGAATCCTAGCAGCAGATTCACAACACTAGCAGCAGAGTCTACTAGCAGTACCTTGATCAAGCAGTACCTTGATCAATACATAACCACAATTGAGTCAGGGGATTCAGTGACCAAATGGGTGTATACTCCATACCTCCAAACCCATTACCAGGTGTGAATAGATCCCTCAAGAGCACTAAATTTACCAACACAATGTTTTCAATAGAAATGGAAATAGAGGTGAAGTGTTTTTATTTGTTTCTAGACATTTATAGTATCATACCTTGTTATTATAAGTTGAATCGTGCAAGTATTGATTAAACTTTTATTCGACTTCAATATGTAACTGAAAATATATCCAAAAACTCTGCAAATATTGATATTTATTTTGATGCTAGAAAAGGATATATTAAATGGATAACACGACATGTAATGTAACTCCACTCTTTAACCATTTTAAACTCATCCTATGCAGGGTGCTTGGTGCAGTTGTGATTGTTGCTGGGCTATACTTGGTGATATGGGGCAAGAGCAAGGATGTAAACCAGTCTGATATAAAGGTGAAGGTGATCAATTTCCATCGGCTAATCAACAAATACCACAAGGCACAAACTAATGAAATGGGCAAGAATGATCCTGATAGTCTTTCGATAGCAACACTAGTACAAAGACAACCTCCGGCGTCGATTTTTTTTTAACAGTGCCGACGTCATGACGTCGGCACCATACCTTCTCGACGTCATGTCGTCGGCAGCAACTAGTCGACAGAGCCACGTCGGCAACGTCCCTACCGACGAATGACGCCGACGACAGTGTGGGACCCACATGATTTTTGGTCAAACGAATGGGGGTGTCCGACATTTTGTTACCGACGTCAGGTCGTCGGTAATGTAATAATTATTTAACGCATTAATTAGATTAACTTAATATAGTCAACGAAAGTCAATTTTTTTTGTAAATGGTGCCGACGACATATAGTCGGTACCGTTTGGAATTAGTCACCATGTGCGTTATTATACCGAC
The DNA here is from genome assembly GCA_030686995.1 of Artemisia argyi. Lineage (NCBI taxonomy): Eukaryota > Viridiplantae > Streptophyta > Magnoliopsida > Asterales > Asteraceae > Artemisia > Artemisia argyi. Next base: position 120,679,447 of record CM060697.1, on the reverse strand, counting down.
GACATGACGTCGGTAATATTCTAGATTAAAAATTCAACGCAGCCTTGTCTGGGTCAAGCCAATTTTTTGTCGTTTAGCGTATGGTGCCGACGACATTGTGTCGTCGGCATTGTGCTCGTCGCCTGTTCTCCTGATTCTTGTAGTGCAATAGCACCAACTAATGAAATGGTTAAGAAAGTTAATGGGAAATAGAGTGAGTAAAAGTATGTTACTGAGGGAAAAAAGAACACAGCTTCCTTGTACTATTGATCTTAGTTCTGTCCTCAAGTCTTTCTATTGATTATATTGACAAAGCCTTTTTAGTTTTGGTGCAACTGGATATCTACATTGTTAGCATGAATTAACTATCCTCCTCTTTTTTTCTTTTTTCTTTTTTTTTTGGTTTATGGTGCTTGTCTACCCACACTCGTTTAACGCATACAATGTAGATAAGGAAAATGTGGTTTTTGACATGGTTGTATTTATGGGTTGTAACGATGTCAACATTGGAGATGCTCTAATAATATAACCTTATTGCATCATAGAGATACCATTATACATGAAGATCAGACTTTTGGAAAATATCACTTTTCTGATGAAGAAATGAAACTATAGCTTCTGTTTTTCAAAAGAATATTTAAAACTTAATACATTATAAATTTACATGGATGGTCCATTTTACTATGTTTTATTAGTGGGGAAACGCACTATGATCCATTTGACCACACCAATCTTTCGTTCTAGAGGTAACGACCTGTTTGATCCAATAGTAAGTGCTATTTGATCAATCATAACCCAAAGTCCCAAACTTGAGAATCACATATCAGATGTTGATACAAAAGTTGGGCGTTCCTGATTTGGGCTCTTGCTCTCGTACCAATTCGCTTCTTAATGCTTGAAACCTGCGCACTAAGAAAATAAACAACAACGTTAGGCTTATCGTGGGATTGTCTCCCACGATTAGACTCCGGCGTGAGAGTAAGTAATCGGTTTAGGGTTCTCGTAAGAGAGTTTTAGGGTTTGTGAATCGTACCTTTAATGAGAATTATATCATTCCTTATATAGGCGCAGAATCCTTGTAAGGTTCGTGCTCCTTACGTTTCACACACGTGGTGCTTATCTGGTTTAAGGATATCTATTCCATAAATAGGAGATCCTTATCTAAACCGTATATATAGTTTAGTTGGGCTTGGGCTTATGTGAGCCCATTCCCATTATTGATGCGACCCAAGTTATAATAGCCCACGCATGATGGCTTTGGGCCTTAGTAATGTTTAATATTTGGGCTCGTGACCCATATATAGACTATATGTCATCATTAGATGACTTAAGTTTGTTTTGGATAGCTTGCTTTTGCCGAGCTAGTTTCTATTAATGATAGAATAAAAGAACTGATATCAAGTAGAAGCAAATAGATGATCATATATAAAGTACAAAAGCAAATAAACTTAGTAGAATTTCAATAAGGAACGTATCAAAGTATTACATTATTTTCACAACTAATGATGGAACCTTATTGCATCATAAAGAATTAAAGATAACATTATGCATGAATATCAAATCAACTAATATTAGTTATAACTTTATATGTTTTAGATGTATAAGCAGCGGTAGATCCAGTCTCTCAAAGGTTGTGCATTTTTCTTTAAAACGACAAAGGGTATGTACTTAAGACGGCCAAACTCTAAAAATAATTTAACAAAAAACGTCTTTTACACCACGGATGGTGCTAAAAGGGTATGCATTCTCTGATTATAAGGATAAAAAGGTTTATATATTACAAAATCTAGTTAGAGGACTTCAAGCATAATCTATCAATATTAGCAACCCGTATGAGTATATGACCCATTAGTGACCCATACGACCTGTTAGTTACATTTAGAAACATGTACCGAACAAGTTGAATTACTTTTAGATAGCATGTTTTTGCTGGACAAGTTTCTATGGACAAAAAAAAAAAAAAAAAAAAAAAAAAAAAAAAAAAAAAAGGCATATAAGTTTGTATAAGACCAACAAAAACTAATACTTAAGGCTAGACACAACAATAAGGGTCAATCCCCCTTATTTTCTCTGTCATGACAGATTTCTCTCTCCAGCGACCTGTAGGCAATTCAATGCCACAATAAGGGCGACCAAGTTTTTTTTTTTTTTTTTTTTTTTTTTTTTTTTTTTTTTTTTTTAACACAAACTAAAAATTTCATTCATAAATTAAAACGTTACATATTAATTCAACTAAAATAAAAACATTACAACTTTATTAAAACATAACAACATAAAAACTAATCTTCAAGGTTGTATTGTTCCTTGATTGCGTCTTTGAGTTCTTGCATTTTTTGTTGTTGAAATGCGGGCAAAGATGGGTGAATTGAAGTGTTGTTATGTTGGGTATTTATAAGAATTTTTTTTTAGCCGAATGTTGCAAATCCAAACGGTCAAAATTTTCTTTTACTATTGTTGGTTTCTAGTTCAAACGGTCAAAAACACAATTAATTCATGTTCAACGGATCAAAATACAAAGTTTTCGTAGTTTCAAAATCGGTCGAGGTCAGTACCGATTGCATTTATGTTTTGGGTTTATGTCGGTCGCGACCGACTGCTTACAACAAGGACGACCGAGTCCTTTTGCTCGACCGACTCGGTCGATTTCATTATTGTGGCCAGTCTAATAGAAGCAGATAGATCAGAACATTGTTACAAACTAAAGTTGTACTCGGTATGCTAATTTTGGTAAAAGATTATCATCTAGTTAAGCAATGAAGCCCACTTATTTGGAAGACTAGTAAGTGCCCGGTCACTTTCTACACAAAAGACAATAAATGACATACAAATAAGGCTTGAGTTTCTCAAACATCATGTTGTTTTGATACATTTTTTTAACTAAATGCTTGAGTGTATGGTTAAGTTGTGTGTTGTTGTTGGTGAGTAGAAATGAATGGGATAATGGGGTTTATATATAGCACGCATTTGCATATGGGTCATGTATTTTTTTGCATGTCTTGAGTTGAGAAAAACACGGAGGAGAGACGGGAAGTTTGTTATTAGGCCCTGATTACAAAGAAACAAACATGGAAGAGAAGGAAACTTTGGAGGGCGTGGTTTCGCTCATGGTAGAGGTAGTGGAAGAGGGTACGATCATAGTAGAGAAAGTCTTTCGTAGGCCTACAATTGGTTTGCCATGGACCAAGGTTTCAGCCACTGCGCATCCGGACCAAGGTGCAACCCATGTAAGTGGTGCAGACAATATCAAGGGCTCGATGATGATCATAGCTGGTTATCTATCCTGGAGCTGCTTTTACATTGTCCAGGTACCATATTTTCCATCCACTACACTGGCGGGTCTGGCAATGGGTTGAGTTCGGGTCAAAATGGGTTACTTTTTGGTCAACTCCAAACACTTTGTGCCATATTTATTTCAATTTTTTATAAGTAATTAGTGTCAAATAGGATCACAAAGGTCATAGTATCAATAAGAATATATACTTTTGTTTGATCAACCTATTATAATTTATAAATAATGTATAACCTAAATCGACCCATTTATAAATAAATGGGTCAAAACTGCCACCTTTCATTTGAGCATGCTCACATGATTATTGCTTCTAACATTAGTTTTAACTAAATAAATAAACTGGTTTTTCAGGCGATTACGTTGAAGTCATACCCTGCAGAGCTCTCTCTTGCAGCTCTCATATGCGGAGCAGGGACTTTGCAAAACAGAATAGTGACCGTAATTGCTGAACGGGGAGATACCGCAGCCTGGAGATTACATTGGGATGCTGGACTTGTGACTATGGTCTATGGTGTAAGACATCTATAAAAATTAATTCTACGTATAGACATGTAGAAAAGTAAAATTTACTTCCTACTACTTTGTATGATCCCGACTGTCTTTTATAATGCAGGGAGTAATCTGTTCAGGACTGGGATAGTACCTTTGGGGGTATTATAATGAAGCAAAAAGGGTCTGTTTTTGTCACTGTTTCTATAGTACAAGTGATACGACCCGGTTAGGGGTTGTATCGGGATAAGGCACCACTTCAAGCGTGTGCGAGCTCCGTCAGAAAATAGAAGAAAAGAACTAGAGATTTATTTATTAACTTTTGATTGATTCATTCATAATAATGACTCGGTATATATAACCGACTAACCTAGCTTGTAAAACAAGCCAAACATAAAGATATATCTAAACTTGACACCTTCCTAACACGACACAAAGACATATATCCTAAATAAATATAAAATGACATAAAGCCCGGGGCGTATCATTCCCCACTCCTTCGAAATCACCTTGTCCTCAAGGTGTGGTCTTGAAAAATTTCTCTTGATTCCGGGATCCCATATCCTAATCCCAATCCTACTCCTATCTTCCACTCCCGTAGTTCTCCTTCCTTCCGCTACCGCAACCAACACCTTTTTCCTCTTCCGCCTTCCACTACCTTAGACATAACACAACACCATTCTTCCGTCTTCCGCTAACCATGCCATAACACTCTCCACTCCTTCAAAAATCACCTTGCCCTCAAGGTGATACGAAGAATATGCAAATTGAGAATCCGCTAATTCCTCGCTTAAATTCAAATTTATTTCACGGCCATCAAATTCACCACCTCCATCCTTAAGTGTCGATATCACTCTACTCAACTCATCCTCGCCAACCTTAAGCGCTTCGCCACCACCCACAACATCTTCAACTCCAATATACTCATCAACATTCACTGACCCTTCAGCCTTAGGTGAAGCAAATTCATCCTTTAATGGTAGAATGACATCTATTTTCTTTTCAACGATGTGCTCTTTCTCATCCTTTGCAATTGTCTCAAAATGAACCTCGGTGATACAAGCTTTGAAGAAGTCTTCTCCCAAAGTTAAAGGATTGGACCTCAAAAATTCCCAAATATCTAGGTTCTCGAAGCGTGTTTCCGCTGCACGGGTCAATGAAAAAGCTTCGTCTAGAGTTTTGGGATTTGACCGTAAGAGTAAACATTGTAGATCTAGTTTAAGTCCGGAGATATAAAACGATATAAGTAAAGATTCAGAGATCCTTGTTACTTGATTTGCAAGTACCACAAACTCACTCTCATATTCGGCCACGGTACCCATTTGCAAGAGCTTAGAGAGTGCGTATTCCGCGTCCTGATCGCTGCCGCCTGATTCCATGAATAACAACTCGAAGAACAAAAAAAAATCTGATGAACAGTAACTCGTGAACAGTAGCCATGAATAGTTATCGATGAACAGTACTCCAGGATGAATAGTGTCGATGAACAGTAATTTTTTTTTTTTTTTTTTAATTGGAACCCTAATTTGGTAGCCCTCTCAACGAGGACTCTCAATGAAAGCACCAATAGATACGACCCGTTAAGGTTGTATCGGGATAGGGCACCACTTCAAGCGGGCGCGAGCTCCTTAAGAATTAGGGTTAGGAAAAGAGACTTGTTTTTGTATTGAAACGATGATGATTCTCATTATAATAGTTCGGTACTTATAACCTTACAAAGATGATAATTAACCTAATAATGATAACGGGCTTAGCCCACGACAAACATGACATAACAATTAAGATAAATAAAGATAACGTAGCCCATGACATAATCTTTGGTCGTAACAACAAGCAAGCTGTGTGCTTTTTTCCCTCAGTAACATACTTTTACTCACTCTATTTCCCATCAACTTTCTTAATCATTTCATTAGTTGTTGGTATTGCTATCGAAAGACTATCAGGATCATTCTTGCGCATTTCATTAGTTGGTGGTATTTGTTGATTAGCCGATGGAAACTGATAACCTTCACCTTTAGTATCAGACTGGTTTACATCCTTGCTCTTGCCCCATATCACCAAGTATAGCCCAGCAACAATCACAACTGCACCAAGAGCTGCCTACTTTACAAAATACAAACAACACCCAAAAATTAGGCCGATATATAACTAATAAGGTGAATGTTGGCGCAGGGTGCTTGGTGCAGTTGTGATTATAGTTTGTATCGAAATGGGCAAGAATGATCCTGCTAGTCTTTCGATAGCAATACCACAAACTAATGGTTAAGAAAGTTAATGGGAACTAGAGTGAGTAAAAGTATGTTATTGAGGGAAAAAAAGCACACAACATGAGGACAGAACTAAGTCCAAAAGTCTGATCTTCATGCATAATGGTATCTCTATGATGCAATAAGGTTTCATTATTAGAGCATCTCCGATGTTGACATCATTACAACCCATAAACACAACAATGTGAAAAACCACATTTTCCTTATTCTCGACAAAAAAAGAGAAGTACAAGCAACTACATCAAAAACCAACATCGCCTCGACTGCTACCGTGATGATCAAGGCTTTTTACTACCCGGTGTGTCCTGATAGTATGGATTCCTTCGCTACCCTTAAACAAGCTGTTGATTATTATGAACTGGAGTTGTTTCTCTTATGGTTCACACATTTCCTTTACAGTAAGTGTTACGTCTTTCTTATGATATAGTGTCTCTTGGATTGCTTGTGTATGTTATAGGCTTGAATTTTATACTAGTACATAAATTGTTTTGTTTTGGTTTTTTAGCGGTATGACTGAAACTAATAAGAAGAGTTAAATTCGTATACGAATCAGGTTTAGAATGAGAGCCTCTTACTTTAATATCATTATCATGAATCCTCAAAGAACATACTTTACTAATTACATGGGCTGAGTAATTTTTATACTTAAATGTTTCTATATCCACATTTTCTTTTATTTACTTTTTATATGTTATAGGATCATTTTTTCAAAATCTACCAAACTATATCCCATTTGAGAATTGAGTGTAACAAAAACGAAGCTAAACGGTTTTCGCTTGTGTAATAGTAGGGGAACCACAGGGTCTATTAGCTTAAATCATAGAGCACGGCACTGATAATTGCGTCGTTATGTATGTCATTTTTGAACTAAAATGGAATTAATAACGGAATGAAGTGTCGTAGAAGGAAGAGGAAATAAACTACAGTACAATGTTTTCAATAGAAATGGAAATAGAGGTGAAGTGTCTTTATTTGTTTCTAGACATTTATAGTATCATACCAAGTTATTAGAAGTTGAATCGTGCAAGTATTGATTAAACTTTTATTCGACTTTAATATGTAACTCAAAATATATCCAAAAACTCTGCAAATATTGATATTTATTTTGATGCTAGAAAAGGATATATTAAATGGATAACAGGACATGTAATGTACCTCCACTCTTTAACCATTTTAAACTCATCCTATGCAGGGTGCTTGGTGCAGTTGTGATTGTTGCTGGGCTATACTTGGTGATATGGGGCAAGAGCTAGGATGTAAACCAGTCTGATACTAAAGGTGAAGGTGATCAATTTCCATCGGCTAATCAACAAATACCACAAACTAATGAAATGGGCAAGAATGATCCTGATAGTCTTTCGATAGCAATAGCACCAACTAATGAAATGGTTAAGAAAGTTAATGGGAAATAGAGTGAGTAAAAGTATGTTACTGAGGGAAAAAAGAACACAGCTTGCTTGTACTATTGATCTTAGTTCTGTCCTCAAGTTTTTCTATTGATTATATTGACAAAGCCTTTTTAGTTTTGGTGCAACTGGATATATACATTGCTAGCACGAATTAACTATCCTCCTCTTTTTTTTTTTTTTTTTTTTTTTTGGGGGGGGGGGGGGGGGGGGGGGTTATGGTGCTTGTCTACCCACACTCGTTTAACCATACAATGTAGATAAGGAAAATGTGGTTTTTGACATGGTTGTATTTATGGGTTGTAACGATGTCAACATTGGAGATCCTCTAATAATAGAACCTTATTGCATCATATAGATACCATTATACATGAAGATCAGACTTTTGGAAAATATCACGTTTCTGATGAAGAAATGAAACTATAGCTTCTGTTTTTCTAAAGAAGAGTAAATTACATAGATGGTCCCTGTGGTTTGCCCAAAGTTTCACCTACAGTCCCTGAAAGTTAAAAGTTGCACGGATATTCCCTATCTTTGAAAAGAATAACACTCATGGTCCCTCCACTTAACTGGTGTTAGTGGCTTCCGTTATATTTTACACGTTAGTCCCTTTTTGTTAAATATCATTGCATCGTTAGTCCTTTATAATAACGGCCGTTTATAATTTGAAGTTTTTTGAATTTTTCTTACGTTTTCATCCGTTTTATACGTTTTTATGCGTTTTAATCCGTTTTTTATACGATTTCGTCCATTTTTCTTACGTTTTCATCCGTTCTCATGCGTTTTTATACGTTTTCGCTCGTTTTTCTTACGTTATTGTTTGTTTTCCTACGTTTTCATCCGTTTTTATACGTTTTCGCTTGTTTTTATACGTTTTCCTTTATTTTTCTTACATTTTCATAGGTTTTTATCCGTTTTTATATGTTTTTATACGTTTTCATACGTTTTTATCCGTTTTCGTCCATTTTTATCCGTATTCAAACTTCGTATGATGAGTATGACTATGCTCAAAACTTTGATCAAGGATCGGAATGCAGAAACGAGGTTGATATTTTGCCTAGATCATTTTCTGTTCAATTTTTATCCGGTTTTATCCAATTGTTTTTCAAATTTTTTTTTTCTAAAAAATCAAAAAAGAAAATATTTTTGATTTTTTTTTTTCAATTTTTTCAAATTTCAAAAAAAAATTATTTTTTTGTTCGAATTTTTTTTTCAATTTTTTCAAAAATTTTTTTTTTTTTTTTTTGATTTTTTAGAAAAAAAAAATTATTTTGTTTATTGGTGGTGGTGGTGGCTTACGGATAAAAATAGACGAAAACTGATAAAAACGTATGAAAACATATAAAAACGTATAAAAACGGATAAAAACGTATGAAAATGTAATAAAAATAAAGGAAAACGTATAAAAACAAGCGAAAACATATAAAACGGATAAAAACGTAGGAAAACAAACAATAACGTAAGAAAAACGAGCGAAAACGTATAAAAACGCATGAGAACGGATGAAAACGTAAGAAAAACGGACGAAATCGTATAAAAACGGACGAAAACGGATTAAAACGCATGAAAACGTATAAAAACGGATGAAAACGTAAGAAAAATTCGAAAAACTTCAAATTATAAACGGCCGTTATTATAAAGGACTAACGATGCAATGATATTTAACAAAAAGTGACTAACATGTAAAAGATAATGCAAGCCACTAACACCAGTTAAGTGGAGGGACCAGGAGTGTTATTCTTTTCAAAGATAAGGACTATCCGTGCAACTTTTAACTTTCAGGGACTGTGGGTGAAACTTTGAGCAAACCACATGGACCATCTATGTAATTTACTCTCAAAAGAATATTTAAAACTTAATAGAGTATAAATTTACATGGATGGTCCATTTTACTATGTTTTATTAGTAGGGAAACGCACTGTGATCCATTTGACCACACCATACTACAATCTTTCGTTATAGAGGTAACGACCTGTTTGATCCAATAGTAAGTGCTATTTGATCAATCATAATCCAAAGTCCCAAACTTGAGAATCACATATTAGATGACTTAAGTTTGTTTTGGATAGCTTGCTTTTGCCGAGCTAGTTTCTATTAATGATAGAATAAAAGAAAGAAGCAGATAGATGATCATATATAAAGTACAAAAGCAAATAAACTTGGTAGAATCTCAATAAGGAACGTATCAAAGTATTACATTATTTTCACAATTAATGATGGAACCTTATTGCATCATAAAGATAACATTATGCATGAATATCAATTCAATTAATATTAGTTATAACTTTATGTTTTAGATGTACAAGTAGCGGTAGATCCAGTCTCTCAAAGGTTGTGCATTTTTCTTTAAAACGACAAAGGGTATGTACTTAAGGCGGCCAAACTCTAAAAATAATTTAACAAAAAACGTCTTTTACACCACGGAATCACGGATGGTGCTAAAAGGGTATATGCATTCTCTTATTATAAGGATAAAAAGGTTTCTATATTACAAAATCTAGTTAGAGGACTTCAAGCATTATCTATCAATATTAGCAACCCGTATGAATATATGACCCATTAGTGACCCATACGACCTGTTAGTTACATTTAGAAACACGTACCAAACAAGTTGAATTACGTTTAGATAGCATGTTTTTGCTGGACAAGTTTCTATGGACAAAATAATAAAAGCATATAAGTTTGTATAAGACCAACAAAAACTAATACTTAGGAGGGTGACAGTGATGCTTCCGAAATCATCAATACCTCCCAAATCCACCAATAATATCATTCCACCTTATTCCACCTCATTCATACTTTTTTCATACCTCCCGACCCCTTTTTAGTGGCAACCATACTTTTTTCATACCTCCCAACTAATTTTATTTTTTTATTTTTTATTTTCATAAATTATATTAAACAATTTAATAAAAACATAATATTTTTTTTTTTGGGTAAAAGGTCAAAACGACCCTCTTGAAAATTACATAACACTTAAAAAAAAATAAACATAATATATTTTTTATTAAACAATTTAATAAAAACATAATATTTCATTAATAAATAAAAGAAAATTACATAACACTTAAAAAAAAATAAATAAATAAAAAATAAATAATAATTAAAAGAAAATTACATTATTCTTTAAAAAAAAGGAAATAACTAGTCATAGAGAAATGTTAAGTTTTGACCCTCTTGAAACCATTCGAAATTCGCTTCAACGTCACCAACTACTCTTAAAAACAAGCTTTTATTCATACGAAACCTATCACGAAAAGTATTGTCGGAAAACTTTGGACGTTCAACGAAATAGTCATTCATAAGGGTTCGTAAAGCTTCTTCACGAAAACGGCTTACATACTCCCGAGTTTCGGTAGAGCTTGCCGTGTCGTCAATTGAATCGTACACGGCTAATAAGGTTTCTAGGGTGCTACCGGATGCCAATAGTTCGGACGATTCGGCGGGACTCAATATCGAGTCGGACGAAGAAGAAGATAATAAAACCATTGTAAAAATATGTGAATTGGTTATATATATGAATTGTATTGTTTGTGTTAAAAATGTATGTGTTTTAGTTTAGTATATATAAGATTTTTTTCCCCTAGCCCAACGTCTCTCCAAACGGTCAAAAATTTAATGCCCAACGTCTCTAATATTTTCAAACCGCCGAAGCAATTTACGCCGTTGGACCCTTGCCGCTGGCCATACCGCCGAGGTGGCGGCGGTGTTCGCCGACGGTATGGCCATGCCGCTGGGCATACCGCTCGCCACTGCCACCGTTCTTAGGGCCCGTTTGGTTGGCACCATTTGGATTTGGATTTGACTTTAGATAGCAAATCCATTGTTTGGGATTGGAAATTGGCTTTGACGTCCAATGGTCTCACAACTTTTCAATCCCCACATGAGAGGTGGGTTTCTAATTTTTTGTGTAATCAACTTTTATTTTTCTCTCTATCTCTCTCTTAAAAATTATTATTTTTCTATTTTAATAAAATTATAAAACACTTTTCAATATTTATTAATATATTTTCTCTCTCTTCATTTAATTTATCAAATCCAAATCTTAACCTTAAAACAAATCTAAATTCAAATCTTAATCTTAAACTCATCTACAAACCAAACGGATCTTTAATAGAAGCGGATAGATCAGAGAACATTGTTACAAACTAAAGTTGTACTCGGTATGATAATTTTGGTAAAATATTATCATCTAGTTAAGCAATGAAGCCCAATTATTTGGAAGACTAGTAATTTATGATTCCGGTAACAAATCATAGATGTACGGTGTGCCGGTCACTTTCTACACAAAAGTTCAAGTTGTGGAAACACACAACAAAGATTTTTAAAAATTACAATAGCAAAAATTATTGCTATTAATAACTTTATATATAAAAAAAATAGTACTATATTTTGGAGTGAGTTTTTCTCCCTCATCCTTAGGCTGTGAACAATGGTCGGTCGGATTGATCGGTCGACCGATCGGTCGTTTTTGGTCGCCCGTTGTGGCTATTAGGTCGGCGTCGGTCGGCTTGCACAAAATCAAATGACTAGGTCGTTTAATCGACCGAGTTCTAAACAAACAAAACAACAAAAAAGTTACCGTTTAGAATTTAAAAAAATAAAATAAAAAAGCTTTACCACTTTTACAATATTATAAATATCAACCTCAAACACACTTCTAAACACACAATTTCAAACACAATTCAAACAACTTCTCATTAATATTCATCATGTCAAGCATAAAAACTCCCAAATCAAAAACCTCACGATCCCGACTACAACAAAATGTCCCGAATTTGAATTTCTCATCGGATCCCAATTTCTGATTAACCGATGTAACACCACAACCAAATCAACGTATTCGCTTTCGTTCACCCGGTTTTGAATATCAAACACGACTACCACAACCACCACAAAATCAAAACTCGTTTTACCTTAATCGTCCATATGTCCCACCGTATCGTCCTAATACCGATTTTCACCAATCACCAAGTGGGTCGTCATATCATCCTACCATGGATTTCCTGACGTCTTCCCAACTGAATCAATAGTTTTCCCCGCTTGAGGGTGTTAATCTTGTAGTTCAAAAAAAAAAAAAAAAAAGAAAAAAAGAAAAAGAAAAAAAAAAAGGTGTTAATTTTGATATGGATTTGGAGGATTTAATGCAAGAATATCCGCCTCAACATTACCCGAGTCAAAACTATCCGACTCAACATTACCCGAAGATGTTTCGATGGGGCACGGTTCGGGTCATGGTTCGCACCACTGTTCGTTTCAAGGTTCCATTCCAGTTGAAAACGATGACGATGTCGAAGAGACGTCACCTGTCAAACCAAAGAAGCCTTCGAGACGTGCTACAAAGGCGAAGGCCCAAACCAAGGGCAAGAATGATGCAACTGAAGAGCCAAAGAAAAAACCATGGACAAAGGTGGAACTGTGGAAGAGGTCTCACTGTGTAAAGCTTGGACTCATGTGTCGGAAAATTTTGAGAGGGGAAACGCTATCAGCAGTTCGGGGTTTTGGGAGGAGGTGATAGCGTACTTTACAAATGAAATTGGTTCAGAAAGAACGTACGACTCGATTCTTTCCAAATGTAAGAATAAGGTCCGTTGTAGGGTTGGTGCATTTTGCGCAATTATGGAGAATATCCAGGATAATCCGAAAGTGGTGCAAATGACAACGATTCGTACCAAAAAGGTCTTAGAGAATACAAATTCATGATTTTACATTGGAGGAGTGTTGGAAAGTTTTGAGGAATCATGCTGCTTGGAAGGATATTGAGATGCCTTCTTTCTTGAATAATAGAAGGGGTCGAAAGAAATCCAAGACTTCATAAACTAGCTCGGGGTCAACAAAAGGTGGGTTGAATTTGCACAACGTGGATGATTCTGAAGAGGAAGAGACTCGAGAATCAATCACGACCAATTGGTCGTGACACATCCAAGAAGAAATCATCCGCCTCCTCTCGTGAGTCACCTGCATCATTTGTTAGTTCGTTTGCTGAGAAGTACTTCAACTTCAAGTCATCAAAATCGGGAAAAAATAAGGAGATCTCAGAGGACTACATAAAGTTGAGGCATAAAGAGATGGAGATGGAAGAGGCAAGACGTCGGCGAGCCGAGGAGTTGGAAATGCAGAAAATTAAGCTCCAACGCTGGCAAATTGAATTGATGGAAAAAACGAAACGGGACCAAGACATAATTTTCTATAATTCAGCAATCGACCCAAATTTGCCCGCACGACAACAACAAGAACTTATGGATATGAAGGCAACAATCAAGATTTATTATTATTCCAAGTATTGTAATGTTTAAGTTTTATTATTAATGAAGTTAAAATTGTTTATTTAAAAAATTTGAATTAAAAAAAAAATAATAAATAATAAATAAATAACTTGGTCGCCACTGTGGCAACTTGGTCGTCTGCAGGTCGCCGGAGAGAGAAAGCTGATGTGGCAGGAGAAACCAGGTCCCTCTGGGTCGCCATTGTTCACTGCCTAATGGTGTTTTGGGCGCGCCATTTTCGGATCAAAATAACCGTTAATTTCCTCCATTTCTACTGTTCATTTCGATAACATTTCTTCATCAAAATTGTTCGTTAGTGTATTTCGATCAATTCTATGTGTTTGTTTTTTCTTTTATAACATATTTCATAAACTTTTCATCATTTAATCTTTTTTTGCCCTAATTTTTTCAATTAATTATGTTTGATTCATTGTCTGGTTCAGATAATCTAAATCTGTTAGAATCAGTAGTATATGTTTTTATTTTGTCTAATAAAGAAGATCGTTTAAACAGCAAGTCAAATTGCCTGTTGGATATGGTGATCATGTAATCGGTTTATGGGGCAAAAGAAGACCGAAATAGATGAAGAGGTTGATATAATTAGGGAAGAGGAAATAGTTGGGGAAGCTGAAGATGTGATAGGGATGTGGGATATGACAGAGTGTGAAAGAAGTATGGATGTAGGTGACTCCTCCCAAACTAACCAGTCAACCGGGTGCAGTTGATAGGCCCACCTGGGAGGGTAAAGTCAAGTGTTTAAAATCCGTGGAAGTACAGGGAAATCCCTGGGTCGTTAAGTCCCAATGAGATTGAAATTGTATTTTGAACGTTTTTGGGAATGAGTGGCACTAAGAACAGTAACCAAAGATGATTGAGAAGTGATTACACTACTGATTGCTTGGTATTTGGACAATTTAACAATATCAGTTATACAGATATAATCACACAAACACAAATTGGGAATCAGATACGTTTACAGACAGAGAAAAATGTGAGATTTAAACAATTTGAAACTACAGGGGGTGCAAGGAAAACTTTTTCAAACTTAAAATTAAAAGAAAATGAAATTAAAAAGAAAATTATTTTTTTGATTATTTTATTATTTAATATTAATTATTTAAATAAAACTATTTAACTATTTAATTAAAACTAATTAACTTAAAAACTTTAATAATACAAATTTAAACTAGAAAATTGCAAAATTAATTTCTAAAAATCTAAAATGACTTAAAATAATTTAAAAAACTAAAAATACTTGTTTTTGTCTTTTTGTGGGTTTTATATTAATTAAATACTAATAATATTAGTTAGACTATTTAAACTATTTTAATTTACTAATAATAATAAAATAACTTAGAAAATTAAAGAAAAATTTATAAAACTAATTAACCATCTCAGGAATCCTAAAAAATTATAAAAAGTTTCTAAAAATTATATTTAGACTATTTTAAGAATTATTTACTTAATTATTAATTAATATCTAATTTAACTAAATTAATTAAGAAAGTTAAAAAGTGAACATTAGAATTTAAGAAATTATTTTCTAAAAATCCTAAATGACTTATAGATCCTAGGAAAAATATAAAAACCTACTGTTGTTAATTAAAAATTAAGGAAACTATTTAATTACTAATATTATCTAATTAATTAATTAAACTATTATTAATTCTAATAATTATTAAATGAAAAGAGAAAAATCTAATAAAATTACTGAAAATACTTAAAGGTGACAGGAAATTAAGAAAATTATAAAAATGCTGAACTGCTTATTAATAAGCTAAAAAGAAAAATTAAAAACATAAAATCTATTAAATAGAAGTTATCACTATTTTTAAATTTGGTTTTTTGTTGGTTTTTCTTATTAACAGATGATGATAAGCTAAAAACAAGAAACTTTTACAAAAAACACTTTTGAAATAGCTTATAAATAAGCTATGTGCACCCCCTTTTTCTTAACAGTTGAGTTTTAATGCTTATTAGGACTTGTGGATTTATTAAAAAGCTGAGAAATAACAAACTAAGCATAAACAGGTTACTAACAATTCAAAATAAGACAAATGGAACAAGTAAGCACTCTGGAAAAGCTACTAGTGAGCAAATAAGCACTTATCACTACAAAAGGCCAAAACAGGCCAACTACAAGAACTTTGGACCTCTGTGGGGTCCATAGAAGTCAAAGGGAGTCCAAGGCAAGGGTTGAACCTTGAAGATGGACTGGAGGGCTTCTCAATAAGACAATAAGCTGGGCTTATTGCTTATTTTTTAGCACTGGGGAGGCTATTGAAGTTGGGGTCACACACTGAGTGACTCAGTGTACACTGAGGAAAGGGTCAACCTTAATGGGAATTGCAGGCCTATCAAATAAGCCCAAGATCACAAAATAAGCACTGGGTCTTGTTAATGAGCTTATTGACTTTCCAAAAAGCCAGGGTACAAGGTGTGGGGTCCACTAGGGTAGTTACAAAACAACTTGGAAAATTGATCAAAAACCTGTGCACAGGGCATAAACTTGCCCTGCAGGTCAAAATAAGCACTTGCAAAAGCTTATATAAAAATCTTAAAAATAAGCTGTCTATGGAAACTTGTAGACTGGGTGACAAACTTTAACTTCCGAAAAGATCAAGGTCTCAAGTTTACCACAAAAATCACAAAAAATCTCCCAAGTTTTGGATTTCTGAAACAGGTTCACTTTTGACTATTTGAAATTATGAGCTTAAATTGACTTTTATGAACTTTGATCCTGATTTACTCACTGAATATGTTATACTAAGCTACAAGAACATGAAATTAAGTATCTCTAACAACTTATGAAGTGATTTGGATGGCTTAGATCACTAAAATCCTCACAGTGAACAGTTATAAGAGATTTAAATGAGTTTTGACTTTTTTCACAAATGAACACTAAGTTTAATGGTTTCTATGACCTATGTGAGCCTAAAGTAGCATGTAGTAACCAACAACAACAGCTCAAACAAGTTTGAACACAGAGGAACAAGTTAATCCAAACACTACTTAAAAATCTATTATGATGAAATTTTCAAAGCAAAACAAAGATTTGGAACTTGAAACAGATTAATACTACTCTAATATGATCTAAAACACATAAATAAGCATAAGTAAACAGATAAATAACTAGGGAATATTAGAACAGAAGAAATAAGAAGTTTTCTTACTTCATGCCATCCAAGCTATACTTTTCATGAACCAAGGACCACAAAACTAATCCTATAGGTCTTCCACAAGACCACTAACCCAGGGCCATCCACTATTCACCCTGCTCCAGCTTGAATCTTCATAAAACCTGACAGATGACTTTTGTTGACTGTTATTGTATTTTTGAGTTTTTTACAACTAGACTGTATTTTAAGGTTTCTAAAAGCTTGATTAAGCTTTCTGGGAGCTTAAGTGAGCCTAAGAGTCAATATGTTCTAACAATAACAACAATACAGTTGATTAAGAAATTTGAAATAAAAGTAAAAATTGAACAAACTGAGATATCAACTCAAACTTGATTTTTATTAAAGGAAAAGCTTAAGAGTACACTGAAAATAGGAATTACACTATTTGAGAGCTAAATTACACAATAAAAACTTGAAATTTGCTTATACGATATAAAAACTACTAAATTAAGCTAATACTTCTTCTCTTGTTCTTCTCTTCTATTTATAGCTGTGGATTAGGGTTTCTGAACCTCCTCTGATCATTTCCCATCCAATCTTGACCTTTGAAAAGCTTTGAATCAATCCTGGCCGTTGATGCGTTTTTGGCGGGAAAATTGGGAGAGAGTGAAATAGTTTAATGCTGCAACAGGGGGTGGCATTAAATGTGGTTGTCTTGTTAGGTGATAGTGGTGGTATGAGTGGTTTGGGCGGTGGATTTTACAGGGATGGTGGGGTGGTGGTTAGGGCTGGCATAACAGGTCACACGAACCTGTTAAGGTCAAACACGAACACGACCTGTTAGCTTATCGTGTCATTTTTCTCAAACACGAACACGACACGAAAATAAACAGGTTCCTGTTAAAACCTGTTAAGAACCTGTTAACATATATATTCGGATTTTTTTTTTTTTTTTTTTTTTTTTTTTTTTTTTTTTTTTTTTTTTTGCAAAAAACAAAGAACCTGTTATTAACATATATATTCGGGTTTTTTTTTTCTTTTTTCTTTTTTTTTTTTTTTTTTTTTTTTTGCAAAGAACAAATCCAAATCTGCTATCGAAATCCAGTCAAGAACAACATCAAGAACAAATCCAAATCCAGTCACAACCAAATCCAGTCACAAACTCACAACCAAATCCAAATCTGCTATTACAAATCTTAAAAATCTTAACAAAAGCTATTAAAAGTCTTCTAATCTTAATGTTAACTATTACAAATCTACTATTACAAAATCTAAACTAATGTTACAAATCTTCATAAAACACAAAATCTAAACTAATATAGAACAACAACAACACAATAACAACAACGAGAGTCAACCACAAGTATCAAAACCCATCAGATTCGTGGGTCTAGCCCATGGCTTACCTCTATTTGAACCAAACCCACGGCCCTAGGCCAAGATGCATCAGATTCGTGGGTCTCGGCTATGCATCCAAACGCACCCAAGATGCATCAAACTTGCACCCAAACACAACCATAACATCAAGAAAGGATCAAGAGTCAACCACAAGGATCAAGAAACCATAACACTAATGATGGATCGAATAGATGTTTATGATGATATTGATGATGGATCGAATAGATGTTGATTAGATGGACTGATGATGGATCGAATAGATGTTGATGATGATATTGAGATGAGATTTTTTTTTTTTCCTGCAAAGATAAAAGGAGGATGGGGGCGGATTATGTGTGTGTGAATGTATGAGTGTATGACCTAAAAATACATTATATATATAGTATAAAATTAACAGGTCGCTAACAGGTTTAACAGGTCTGACCTGTTAAGACACGAAAATTAACAGGTCTTAACAGGTCTGACCTGTTAAGACACGAAACCTGTTAAGGTTAAGACACGAACCTGTTAAGAACAGGTCGTGTCGTGTCGTGTTAACAGGTTTCGTGTCAAAATTGCCGGCCCTAGTGGTGGTGATATGATGGTTCTGGCAAGTTGGGGTGAGCAAAGATGGGAAAGGGGATGGTTTGACTGGGGTTTGACCCTGGTATTATTTACCAGGGTGGGCTTTTGTGTGTTGGGCCAAAACAAAAAGGGTAGGGAGTGGGCTGGTTGTGTTTTTTATTGGATTGGGTTTGGGGGATATAAGGTGTTGGGGTGTTTGTTATATTAAGGGTCCAGTTTGGTTTGGTAATATCACAAGGACCATTTTGTAATTTTCTGTTTTCTAGGGACTGATCATGTAATTATTCCAAAGTTCTCACAAGGATGAAATTAGTCAATCTTTAATAGTACAAGTGTCACACCCCCAAAATCGGGTCCAGCGGAAGCATACGTGTAGCTGGGGTGTAACTCAATCGGTAACACAACACAAGTACAAAAATGGTTTTCACTTTAATTATTTAGAATAAAATCGTTTAATCAAAATGTTAAATTTACATCGTTAAAAGTATTGCGGAAGTAGGCCCTTAAAATAGTTTAAAACGGTCCCCATATAAATAATCAGAGTCTTCTATGACCATGCCATGCCCTGCCAAAACCTCCTGTAGCGTGCCATAGGTTAAAACCTGAAAATACATGCTAAAGTGTCAACACGAGGTTGGTGAGTTCATAGAGTTGTTTAACAAATAAAGTTTATAGAAAAGTGATCACACAGCAAAGGCATCGTAAATCCACTCAGTTACAAGTCCCGCCATAAGAGCCTTGTAACCTGTGTGTTCACAACCCACTGCTAAAATAGTTTAGGTCTAGTAGTCAAGTACCCGCGGTCATAATAAGTCACAAAATAAGCACCACCTATACAATAATGTATGCCATGCAAAGCCCCTAATTAAATAATATGCGTCCCGTAACATGGTGGACGAGAGGTTGGCCGACCTCAAATAGCGCTATCCATACTACTAATAGGTGTCGAACAATGCGAATGTACGAATAGTACATCATACAACTATTATATAAGATTAAGAACGCTCCGAACATGGGAGACTTAGCACGCTCCACCAATAAGGCGAGACTTTAGGGTTAAGAACGCTCCACCAATAAGGTGAGACTTTGCACGCTCCACCAAAAATGGCGAGACTTTAGGTCATAGTACGTACGGTACATTAGGGTCAAAAGTTTAAGTCAAGTTCAAAAGTCAAGTCAAGTTCAAAAGGTCAAGTCAAGTTCAAAAGTCAAGTAGTAATTCATGTAAAAACGAGCATGTATTCTCCCCCAAAAAGTTAACAAAACAATTTAAAAGAGTAGGGGCTATGACTCACCTCGAAGCGATAGCAATGACGACAAAAGTGGATACACAGAAATGAGGTTCGATCCCTAACCGCGACCTATAATGAACGAATGATACGATCTACTTAAATTATGAGGGGATGCGATGAATGTACATGCACATGAAGCCTATACCACTCGTAGTTTGAAAATAATCGTTGTCGTTGATTTATAGTGTTTCCATAACTTAAGAGAATATGTGTTATTAGAAGTTGTCAAATATATATATAGTTCGCCTAGTTTCAAAAGTGTATATCTTGGTCGTTTTAAGCTCGTTTTCTACGTTCTTTATATTCCCGGAATCGTGGGACAACATACTAACATATTTTTGATAAGTCGGGATGGCTAGATCAAGTTTTATGCCCAAAACAGCCCGTGACAACTGTTCATCAGCAAGCAGTTTTCAGAAAAATAGTTTTCGTCGTTAAATTCGGAAAATCATATCTCCTTCGTTATAAACTCGTTTTAGTTCGTTCTTTCGCCAAAAGTTTCGTTTTTAAAAGTATTTTCTAAAAATATTGTCAAAGGGTACTGTGTAAAAACGGATTTTTCTGGGTTAACTTAAATGGGACAGAAGGTATATTTATTTGTTCAAAACCCATTTTCAAGACTTCAATCTAGTTTCTAACATCACCAAATCACTTTCAAACACCACAAAGCTAGTCTAATCCTACCATACACCTTCTTAGGGTGTCATGGGTTCCTAAACATCATAAATCAAGTGGATCTAACAAGGATCTAACTATAATCCATTTCTAGAGTTCAAAAGTTAAATATATACATAAATGAGTGGTATATACTAACATATGCATGTAAACCTTGTATGAAAATCATATGAACATAAAAAATAACATGAAGAAATTATGAACAAGAGTTGACAACTTACAAGAAAGATTTGAGATGATTTGGATGAAAATGTATAAGAAACATAGGGATTTTTACCACCAAACCCCAACTAGATCATGATTAGGACATGATTAAACACTTGATCTTCAAAAGTTAGTGATCTCTTCTTGGTTCATTGCCTTGGCCGATCCACCCCAAGAGAAAAAGAGAGAAAAGTTTACTAGCACTTAGAGAAATATGGTGAGAATGAAGTGAAAATGGGATAATATCTAGTTAGGAGACAATAGTTTGGTAAGTTATTAATGTGAGTTGGTGATTAGCACATGAGAAGGCTAGGAAGGGGGGGGGGGGGCCGGTTCACAAAGGAGGAAAAAGGGGAAAATGTTGGGTGATTTAATTAGGAAGTGTAGTGTAGTTTGTGTTGTTATTAGGTAGTTTAAGTATAATCGGGTACCGGGTTTGCTAGAAATAAATTTTATCGGAGTTAACCGGGACATAAATAAGTCATAAAATTTGTAAAAATATGTTGGGTACAAGTATTGGGTGTTTGGATGATTATTGTTTAGTTTTTACGAAAACCGTCGAAATTAAATTAAACGTACGATACGTAATAAATAAATTTCCAAAATACCGGGTAAATTAATATCAAAATTTTTATATTATTATTATGAGTATAAAAATGTGTTAGGACAATAGTTGGGATTGTCGGATCAATTATTTAAAATAATAGCTCATAAGATAACGTTTATTAGGTTGATAATCGTACGTTTACAAAAATGACGCAACCCACGTATAAATGACAATTTTCCCCGGAGGTGAATAGTGTTTTATGAATAGTAAAATTTTTAAACGCTTCTCGGAATATCAAAATGACCTCAAAAATGATGAATAGTAAAATGATGAATAGTGATCAATGAATAGTAACCGATGAATAGTAAATGTTGAAAGTTCGGGAAAAGACCAGAATTTACGAGTTGTGACAACAAGGATCCTTTGTTGATTTTTTCACTTATAAAACACTAGGGACCATTTTTGCCAATTTACCAAACTTTAGGGACCAAACATGTTATTTCACCAAACTTTGCAACCAAGGACCATTCCTGCCATAAATGAGAAGTACAAGGACAAAATTTGTTTTTCTCAAAGTTTTAATATCCCAGGGACCATTTTTGTCAATTTACAATGTTTAGGGACTAAACTTCTAATTTTGTGAAACTTTGTACCAAAGGACTAAATATGTAATTTTTTGATTTAAAAGGACCTTTGGTGACTTTTTCAAGTTTTTAGAATAACCAGGGACTAGTTTTGATAATTTTTTAAAGTTGAGGGACTGAAACTGCCAATTATGCAAACTTTGTTCATTTTTCATCTGTTTTTGATTATTTTGCATCTGAAACATATAAAACACATTCCTGGGATATTTTCAGTATTATGATGCATATTTGAGTGTTTTTAGATGTTTTGGCAGCTCAGATTAGGTAAAAATGATGAGTATTTACACACTCATCAATCCCCTACACTAAAACATTGCTAGTCCCTAGCAATCTTTTGAGAAAAACTGAATGGATTTGAAGTCTCTTTACCAAAATCCATTACTTCTGTAGTAGCCAAATGTTTTAGTTCAAGTAAGAACTATGTGATTTTGAGCAAACCACCAGCTGTCAACAGTTTTGATTTGTCTTTACCAGAAGCCGTTTGCTTCCGGACTAGCCAACTCTTGATGGAATTCAGTCATCATCTTGGTGAGTTGATTACCAATTATGGTTTTTCCACTGCCTTTACCACAAGCCATAATCTTGCGGGCTAGTAAACTCTTCACGATTAAAGATATGGTGAGTTGAGTCCCATACAATTTTGGGCAAATTGTCAGCCGTTAACGGATTTGAGATATCTTTACCAAGAACCATTTGCTCCTGGATTAGCCAATCCTTTTGTCATTTAGACATGGCGGACTGATAACCACAAAAAAATTTGAAATAAAGTGAAAAAAATTTGAAAATTTTGGGCCAAAAACGGGGGTACTAGAGGATATAATGTGATAAAATTCGCTAGAATCCCCCCCCCCCACACACACACTTAGAATTGAATATTGTCCTCAATATTCAAAGTCTCGGCTATTATGCCGACTCTTTGAACATAAAAAGATAATATTATAAGCTAACTGTGGAAATATCATTTTTCATTTTTCACTTTATATATGTACATACAACACACAATTTTTTTTCTTTCATATATACATTTCAAATACCTGCAGGGGACGGCCACTCCCCCGCAGTAGGGTGTTAGAAAGTAGAAAGAAGTTAGAGACATGGGTGAAAACCCATGTTGTTGCTACTGTTTTTGTTTATCGAGTCGCTAGCTTGACTCGATCCCCGAATTCATTGGTTCGTGGGGAAAGTTTGGAGATCCGAGACAACCATTTGTGGTACGTCCCCTCCAAAGTAGTGCTTTAACCGATGGCCATTCACTTTGAAGTTGGAACCGTCAGGTTGAGATAATTCAACAGTTCCGTATGGAAATACTTTTGTGACAGTGAATGGCCCAGACCAACGGGTTTTAAGCTTTCCTGAGAATATCTTCAATCGTGAATTGAAGAGAAGGACTCTGTCACCGATGTTGAAAACACGGTTTTTAATTTTAGAGTCGTGTATCTTCTTGGTTTTTTCCTTGTAAATCAAAGAATTCTTATAAGCTTGATCACGAAGTTCATTTAATTCATTTAGTTGAACCTTTCGGTGATCACCCTCTGTGTGAAGGTCGAAATTTGCATGTTTCAAGGCCCAGTAGGCCTTATGTTCTAATTCGATCGGAAGATGACATGCTTTCCCGTACACTAGCTTATATGGAGTACACCCGATGGGTGTTTTGTAAGCAGTGCGGAAAGCCCATAATGCATCATCCAGCTTATCCGACCAAGAGGCACGGTTTTCTCCAACCGTCCTCTTCAGAATTCTCTTAATACCCCGATTCGAGACCTCCACCTGCCCACTTGTTTGTGGGTGGTATGCAGTTGAAAGACGGTGAGTTACACCATATTTCAACATCACTTTTGCAAATTTTTCATTGCAGAAGTGTGTGCCACGATCACTGATAATGGCACGAGGAGTCCCGAATCTGGCAAAGAGAGACTTTAGAAATTTAACGACTACTTGGGCATCATTGGTGGGTAAGGCTTTTGCCTCAACCCATTTTGACAGATAGTCGACAGCCACGAGTATGTATTTATTCCCTCGTGAAGACGGGAACGGCCCCATAAAATCAATGCCCCACATATCAAATATTTCACAGACTTGGATGGCGTTTTGTGGCATCTCATTCTTTTTGGAAATATTCCCGTGACGCTGGCAAGCCTCACAGGTTTTGATAAGTTCATGGGCGTCTTTGTAGATTGTGGGCCAAAAGAATCCCGAATCAAACACCTTTTTGGCGGTGTAGTTTGGGTTATGATGTCCCCCCGTGAGTCCATCATGACAAGCTTTAAGAATTTCCATGGCTTCTTGGCCATGGACACACCATCGGATGACTTGATCCACACAGATTTTGAACAAGTAGGGGTCGTCCCAGAAGTAATGTTTCACATCTTTAAAGAATTTTCTTTTTTGTTGGGACGACATCCCTTTCACAACGAAATTTCCCGCATGGTAATTTGCAAAGTCGGCAAACCATGGGGTGGTGGTATTATCCCGGGTAGAGATTAGATTGAGAGTCTCCAGAGGAAAAGTTTCATTAATTTCTTTTCTCTCGAGAATATCCTGATGAGGATTCTCTAACCGGGACAAGTGATCAGCAACAAGGTTCTCTGCTCCTTTTTTGTCTCGTATGATTATATCGAATTCCTGAAGGAGCAGGACCCAACGGAGCAGTCTTGGCTTTGCGTCCTGTTTAGTGAACAGGTATTTCAAAGCCGAGTGGTCCGTATACACCACGCATTTTGTTAAGATTAAGTAAGACCTAAATTTCTCAAAGGCATATACCACATCTAATAATTCTTTTTCTGTGGTGGTATAGTGCGTTTGAGCTTCACTCATGGTCTTAATTGCGTAGTGTATTGGCTGACAATGTTTTGTTTTGCGTTGCCCCAGAACTGCACCAATAGCGAAACCGCTAGCATCGCACATAAGTTCGAAGGGTAAGTCCCAGTCTGGGGCAACAAGGATCGGTGCCTCAGTGAGCCTTTTCTTTAAAGTAGAAAAAGCTTCGATGCACTCGGGGGAAAAGATGAAAGGAGCTTCCTTTTCAAGAAGATGAGTCAATGGTCGGGCTATTTTGGAGAAATCCTGAATGAATCTCCGATAAAACCCGGCATGGCCAAGGAAACTCCTTATTCCTTTAACAGTGGTGGGATGAGGCAGTTTAGCAATAACATCAATTTTGGCCTTATCGACCTCAATCCCACTTTTTGAAATTTTATGGCCGAGGACAATGCCCTCCTTAACCATAAAATGGCTCTTCTCCCAGTTTAGACAAAGATTAGTGTCTTCACAACGTTGAAGCATCTTTTCTAAATGGGAGAGGCATGAGTCGAGTTCCCGATGACTGAGAGGTCATCCATGAATACCTCCATGGTTTTCCCGATCATGTCGTGGAAAATAGCCATCATGCACCTCTGGAAAGTGCCTGGAGCGTTGCATAACCCAAAAGGCATGCGACGATAGGCAAACGTCCCGTAAGGGCATGTGAAAGTAGTCTTCTCTTGATCCTTATGATCAATGGGAATCTAGAAGTAACCCGAGAAGCCATCGAGGAAGCAATAACACTCATTCCCTGCTAGTCTCTCGAGCATTTGATCAATAAAGGGCAGAGGAAAATGGTCCTTGCGGGTGGCTTTGTTAAGCTTTCTGTAATCGATACATACTCGCCACCCTGTAACCAACCGAGTTGGTATCAACTCGTCATCCTCTTTAGTGACAACCGTAATGCCACCCTGTTTTGGAACACAATGTATTGGGCTAACCCAAGGACTGTCTGATATAGGGTAAATCAATCCCGCATCGAGAAGTTTGATAACTTCTTGCTTGATAACTTCGTGGATTTTTGGATTTACCCTTCTTTGATGCTGCACGGCAGGCTTAAAGTCCTCTTCCATTAGGATTTTGTGTGTACAAAAATCCGGGTTAATACCCTTTATGTCTGACAGCTTCCAAGAAATTGCTTGCTTATGGGACTTTAAAACCTTAAGCAGCGCGGTTTTCTCCTCATCTTTTAAGTCTTTCGCAATAATGACTGGTAACTTATCGTTACCTTCCAAGAATGCATATTCCAGATGAGGAGGCAGGTCCTTAAGTTCGACCTCGGGGAAATCATCATTTTTCTCAACATATTTGATTTCCGCGTTATGAAGTTGTGGAGGTAGAACAAGAATAGGAGAGGGATCTTTGTTCAATAATTTCTCAAGGAGAAAGATATCCCTCTCCGGGTCAATCTCTTGGTTATCAATTCCTTCGGGAACTGAATCACTTTTGAGAAAGGCCTCTAATTCCTCAAGGACGAAATCAGTTCCCTCAAACGGAGTGAGGGAAGGAGAAGAATTAGCGATTATGGGGTGAGAGGAGGGAGTGGGATTGCCACTCGGAGAACTATCAGCGAATCCAAGGATTTCCTGAGCATACTCCTCAGATGCAATGTCAATGACATCAATTCGGTTGACCGATTCAGCATCATAATTCGAGGAGTATCTCGAGGTTTGATCAAGGTTGAACGTTATCGCTTCATTGCCAACTCGTAATGTGATTTCCTCATCGAAAACATCGATTAATGCACGACCTGTCCTTAAGAATCCCCTCCCAAGAATGAGAGGAACTCTTGGATCTGCATCGAAATCAACAACGACAAAGTCTGCCGGAAAATGGAACTTTCCTACTCTTACAAATACGTCCTCGGAAATACCGAGGGGACGTGAAATTGAACGGTCTGCAAGCTCGAGAGTCATGCATGTGGGAGTAAGTGCCTGAAGAGAGAGCTTTTTCCAAACTGAGTGGGGCATTAAGTTGATGCTTGCGCCAAAATCGGCCAAGGCAAAGCACTCAACCATCCCCGGGAAAATACATGGTATTAAAAATTTCCCGGGGTCTCCTAGCTTCTCGGGAAGCTGTTTCAACAGAACTGCAGAGCAGTTTTCATTGAGTGGAGTTCGTGTCATTTCAAATAGTTTCTCTTTATTTCCCAATAGTGTTTTGATTGTCGATGCAAATTTGGGCATTAATAGAAGAGCATCCGCGAAACTAATATCAAAGTGTAGCTCTTGGAAAATTTGGAAAATTTTTTCCATCTAATGATTAGCTTTTTCACGGAGCTTCTGATCTTGTAATCGTGAGGGATATGGAATCGATGGTTTTGGGTTGGCTTTTGGGATTTCAACAGGTCCTTCGGGAGTTTCAAACACGACTCTTTTAGGGGGAGTCGGGACCGGGACAACTGGAGGAGGGATGTCATTGGTACCTCCGTTATTAGTAGGAAGTACCGTATCCGTAGTATCCTCAGTATCACATTCCTCTACCTGGACAGGAGAAGTGGTAGAAGGAGCTGTGGGTCCTTTATAAGAAACTCCACTTCTTGTGGTGATCGCCTTTGCATCGCCCCTCAGATTAGCGATCGTGTTGCTAGGTAAAGTACCTGAGCCCGAGGGTCGATCATTTGTAGACTTCTTCAATTCAGAGATCTGACTGACCAGCATTTTGTTCAATTCATCTTGGGATTTCATAAATTGTTTTAATAACTCATCAGATGATGGTCCAGTTGGAACAATGGCTTGATTTTGATTTGGAAAATTTTGAGCCCGATTGTTCTGGATACCCTGGAAGTGGTTTTGTTGTTGAAAATTACCCTGATGGTAATTGTTCTGGCCTTGATTACGGTTATAATTTCCTTGGTTTTGATTGTTTTGAACCTGGTTTTGACCAGAGTTGAAATTCCCTTGGTTGTTAAAACCTTGGTTCATTTGGTTCTGGTTCTGATTCTGGTTAAAGTTCTGGTTTCTATTTTGACCATTTTGGTTCTGGGGTTGATTAAACCCTGGTGGTCCAATGTAGTTATTGGAACGATAGCTCAACAGATTTCGGTCCCCTTGCGGTTGGTAGGAATTACCTCCCGTATTGTAGGAACCTTGGGCTGCGAATACATTCTCTTGAGTGAAGCCACCAGAGGCTGGGCACTCATGATATGGGTGTGGACCACCACATGTTTCACAATTGATAGTTTTGATCTGCTGATTGTGATTTGCCTGGTGAATTCGGAGAACCGCAGCAGACAAATCATCAAACTTTTTGGTAAGAGCAGCTATTTCATTACTCGCCGGAGTGACTGACTTACATGAGTCATTCCTCTCTGCAGAGGAGTCCCAAAAGTTATGATGGGCAGTCATGTTTTCAATTAAGCCATAACACTCTTCAGGGGTCCTTTTCATAAAGGTGCCCCCAGCAGCGGCATTGTTGGTGTCACGATGACGAAGTGTCAAACCATTATAAAAGGTATCAATAATGGTGACAAGAAGCATGTTATGATTAGGACACCGATCAATAGCAAGTTTGTAGTGTTCCCATGCCTCAAATAAGGACTCTTCGGGAAGCTATCTGAAGTTACTAATATCGTTTCTCAGCTTTGTAACCATGGATGGTGGAAAATATTTAGCCAAGAAATTAGTAACCATCTCATCAAAGGTATAGATCGAATTCTTAGGAAGTCGATCGAACCAAGCAGTCGCATGATGGGTGAGAGAATAGGGGAACAGGTATAAACGCAGGCCGTCTTCGGTGACGCCATTTTGTTTCATGCTCTGGGTGACGGTTAAAAATTTATCGAGATGCTTGTTAGCATCGTCACCCTGCAAACCGTGGAACTGACACGAATTCTGGACCTGTTGGATCATGTTGCGTTTTAGTCCAAAATCCGTGGCTCCAATTGTGAGTGGTGCAATGGGTCCACCCCTCCCGTGCATGGTAGGTTGACATAGTTCCTCCATTGTTCGGGTGTCAGGAACTACGTCCTCCTTAGGAGGGATTGGGGGCTCGTCGTCCATTTTTAATGTGTGTTCTTCTTCAACAGTACGTAACTCGGGTACGTTTTTCTGATTTTTTTCGCTTTGTTTGTGAACGAGTGTGCATGACTAAAAACAATTTTCAAAACAAGATCGAGGCAAAACCACAGTGAACTTAAATCCAATAATCACAAGTGAATGACTTCTTTGAAAAAGGTACACCACCCACAGGGATACAATGACAAGTTTTTATCTTAAGTTTGGGAACTTATTATGTTCACACCCCCAGTTGGTAGGTGTTCTGCCTTGGTTTGCGGTGGTAATATTTTATGTAATTATATTCACAGTAAAATGTTTTTGGCTTTTCGTGTATGGGTGAAAAAACTTGGACAATATTTTTGGAACTGATTCGTTAACCGAAATCGTTCCTTTAAGATTACTCGCAGGCTGGCGGGAGAGAATGAATGGATCTCTCTTCAGTTCGCAATTTAATGTCAGAACTTACCTTAAACCAACTGCAGAGGTTGTAATCTTAAAGATAACGAAGTAATTTAACTTCACAGTTTGTTTTGGTGTTTTTGATTTTTTTGGAGTTGCTAACACTTCAGGAAAAGTGTTAATGAACTTTTTCAGCTTTGATTTTGATTTTCACAAAAATTTACAAAGTGATGGTATTTGTACAGGAGGGGTTTTGAAAACCACTAAACCTAAAACGTTTTGAAATACGCAACAACCTCCCCGGCAGCGGCGCCAAATTTTGACTCCTCCCAAACCAGCCAGTCAACCGGGTGCAGTTGATAGGCCCACCTGGGAGGGTAAAGTCAAGTGTTTAAAATCCGTGGAAGTACAGGGAAATCCCCGGGTCGTTAAGTCCCAACGAGATTAAAATTGTATTTTGAACGTTTTTGGGAATGAGTGACACTGAGAACAATAACCAAAGATGATTGAGAAGTGATTACACTACTGATTGCTTGGTATTTGGACAATTTAACAATATGAGATATACATATATAATCACACAAACACAAATTGGGAATCAGATACGTTTACAGACAGAGAAAAATGTGAGATTTAAACAATTTGAAACTACAGGGGGTGCAAGGAAAACTTTTTCAAACTTAAAATTAAAAGAAAATGAAATTAAAAAGAAAATTATTTTTTTGATTATTGATGCGTGTCAATTATAGTATGTATTTATTTTCCGAAGAAACACTTAGGAAAGTATTTCCCGGGTCGTTCTCCCAACGAAGGTTCGAATGGAATTTCGAATAATCGAATTGGGAATCGTGTAGTATAAAGTGTAAAATGAAAAGTAATTGTGAAATCAAAATGTGAAAAGAAAAAGTAAAATATGCACAAGATACAAGATATATATGCACAAAAGTCAAAATCGTGAAAACGGAAATGCAAACGTAATCTTTAATCGTAACGTACGAAATAAAACGCGACTTTTATTCTAAAAATGATCCTACAAATGTAAAACAAATTTCTAAAAATCTTAAACAACTAAAAAGAATTTTTAGAAAAAGAAAAATATTTTTTTTTACTTTTTATTTAATTTACATGATTTATTTTCTATTTATTGAATTAAAAAGTAATTAAAAATAAAAGTAAATGTGAAAAATAATGGGAAAATTATAAAAACTAATCTGAAAAATCTAAAATATTATAAAAGAATTTTATAAACTATTTTTGTATTTTTTAAAAACTTTTTCTGATTTTTTATTGATTTTTTATTATTAAAAATGATTTAAAAATGATTAAAGTCAAAAAGAAATTAAGAAAAATACTTAGACTACTTGGAAAAATCTGGAAAAATT
Organism: Artemisia argyi; assembly: GCA_030686995.1. Lineage (NCBI taxonomy): Eukaryota > Viridiplantae > Streptophyta > Magnoliopsida > Asterales > Asteraceae > Artemisia > Artemisia argyi. Next base: position 120,648,730 of record CM060697.1, on the reverse strand, counting down.
CCTGAAAATCAAAATTAATTTGGAAAGCATGCAGAAATTTTTTGAAAAGAATTTGATAAGCAGAAGTGCTTATTTGCTAGAATTCAGCTTATCACAAGTGCTTATTAATAAGCACTTGTGATAAAACTAAGTGAAACTTGAAACACAAATGCACTAAACTCCAATAAGCTCAATTATGCTCAGAAAATATAATATCTCACATAGTAAGACAAGTTACAATCAAATAAGCAGTCAAGGCTAAGTAAACCAATAAGCACAATCCAAAATGAATAAGCCAGAAGCTAAGTTCAGAGTGTAATCACTAAAACTCTTCCTAAACAACTCTGAAGAAACAGAAAATCAACATAAACAAGCTCAATAAAGCAAAGCAGACCTATGTTCTTAAAACAGAAAACAGTCTCAAACCTCTAATAAGTAGGACCAATAAGCAGTATGAATAAGCTGAAAACATGAAACTAATGGGGGCAAAAGAAGCTCTACATTACTGAGATTCTAAATAAACAAAAAGCCCTAATTCTACATAGATATGTATGAAGCTAAAAATACTAGCAGGTTTGACTTTCTAATAGCAACTTAAGGTTGACTAAAGTGAATATAATCAGCTTAGATCTAACACTAGGTGTATGATGAACACATTAAAGCATAGAAATCCTAATCTCAAACATAAATGGCATTGAAGCAACAAGCTTAAAATTCACAGTTTACAGAATCAAAGGCAGAGTATGGCTTTTAAACTATTTTTGACTTTTATGATTAAACCTATCAATTTAATGCAACTCCTCAGCTATCCTATACTTAAGTAACATGAATATGCAGAAAACAAAACTATTGAACAACAAGAACACCTCAAATGAAGCAGATCCAAACACCCTTGTAACTACTATTTTACACTACAACTAACTGAATTAGACCACTAATCTCAACAACATTGATCAAATGCTATCAAAATACTATTATTAAGCTCAGTTGCACAGTGATGATCAACAAATACCAGATAAAACTCAGATTCACAAATACTACCTAAATAAAACAGTTCAACACTAAAACTACAATTTCAACTACAAATCACCAATATACGGAATCACAAAGCTATATTAACACAATTAGAAGCTAAATTAACAATCAAAACCAACAGAAATCAGCAGAAACACAGAATCACCAACTATGCCTTAAATGAGATAAAATGAAAAGGAACTTACAATCACAAGTCACCTCAGCTCAAAACAGAGGTGATTCACTAAGCGAGCCTGTCTCTAGACAGGCCAAGTGCATCCCAAACTCACTTTGACTTGCCAAATTCACCACAAATTACCACCAATCTTAACTGTTGACTATCTCTGACTTTTTATGAAAAATGAATTGAATAAAGGTAAACTACCCCAATAAACTATCCTTAGCTGTAAAGCTAAGATAAGCTATATGAATCTCTAAAAAGCTTATTGAAAACTTATTTAAACAAAACTATTTAAGAATTTTCTGAATTTTATAAAACTAAGAATGGTATGAAAATTAATTTGGAAATGAGAACTTGAATAAACTTTTAATCAAACTTAGATAAGCTGAACTAATAAGCAGTAAAGATAAACAGTAAACAGTAATAAGCTGAAATTGATTATATAAAAACTAAATTCATTAACTAAAAGTCAAAAACTAATACATTGAAACAGAAATTACACTAATAAAACTTGAGATGAAAAATTGGCAGAGCTTGGCTACTCCAAGACTCCACACCAATACAAGTAGCTTATCATTCTATTTATACTACAAGTGAGGAGAGGAGTGAGGTGAGCTCACGGATTGCCAAGTTGGCAATCCGTGTGAGTTATGCTTGTTTGAAGCTCCTAATAGCCGCTTGATCAAAACCTATTCAATCCCACTTGATAATAGCCCTTGGATCATGAAGTGATGACGCGTCTCAACCAATCATCCCTTGCCACGTATCAAAACTTGTGCTTCTTAGATATCCTGACATCTTCTGACATCACCTGACACTTCTAGAAGCCTTGGATTTGACTAATTTGCCCTTAATTGCTGTTATTATTGGGAACGGGGTAATTAGGGTTCATGGGTGAATAGTGAAATCTGGGTTGAGGGTGAATTTGGGGGGCGGGTAAAGGTACGGGGTAATATTTTATTGTTTTGACTTTGGGATATTGTTTGACCGGATGTAGGACTGGGCCGGGTATGGGATGGTTGGGCTTTGGGTATTTATTTTGTAACTTTGGGCTTGTTATTTTGGACTAGTCATTGAGTTATAATTTCAGATTTTGTAACATAAAATTACAAGGACTAAAAGTGTATAATCTGAAAAACCAAGGACCAAATCTGTAATTCTCCAAAAGTATTATCCAAGGGCTATTGTAGCAATTCTATGATTTATGAAGGACTGAATTGACTTTCTCTCCAAATAAATCTTTAAGGGACTATTTGTGTCAACTTCCAAAGTATAGGGACTACTTCTGACATTCCTTCAAACTTTCATTATGAGGACCATTCTTGCAAATCTTCAAACTCTATGGATCTTTCTTGACTTTTCAAAGCTTAACTTGATTTCCAGCTTGACTCTCTGACCTTTTCCCAATCTCGTGCCCGTTTTTCCGATATTTGCTTGATTTTTCGTCTTTTAGTGATAAATTCGTGCCTGCATATTCACAAACATAAAACATACATTTCTTTGGCATTTGTTAGCTCAATTAGTCAATTTGGGTCGGTATTTGGCCATAAAATGGTATGTGAATTAACACATACCAATTATTTTATTATTTAATATTAATTATTTAAATAAAACTATTTAACTATTTAATTAAAACTAATTAACTTAAAAACTTTAATAATACAAATTTAAACTAGAAAATTGCAAAATTAATTTCTAAAAATCTAAAATGACTTAAAATAATTTTAAAAACTAAAAATACTTGTTTTTGTCTTTTTGTGGGTTTTATATTAATTAAATACTAATAATATTAATTAAACTATTTAAACTATTTTAATTTACTAATAATACTAAAATAACTTAGAAAACTAAAGAAAAATTTATAAAACTAATTAACCATCTCAGGAATCCTAAAAAATTATAAAAAGTTTCTAAAAATTATATTTAGACTATTTTACTAATTATTTACTTAATTATTAATTAATATCTAATTTAAATAAATTAATTAAGAAAGTTAAAAAGTGAACAGTAGAATTTAAGAAATTATTTTCTAAAAATCTTAAATGACTTATAGATCCTAGGAAAAATATAAAAACCTACTGTTGTTAATTAAAAATTAAGAAAACTATTTAATTACTAATATTATCTAATTAATTAATTAAACTATTATTAATTCTAATAATTATTAAATGAAAAGAGAAAAATCTAAGAAAATTAATAAAAATACTTAAAGGTGACAAGAAATTAAGAAAATTATAAAAATGCTGAATTGCTTATTAATAAGCTAAAAAGAAAAATTAAAAAGATAAAATCTATTAAATAGAAGCTATCACTATTTTTAAATTTGGTTTTTTGTTGGTTTTTCTTATTAACAGATAATGATAAGCTAAAAACAAGAAACTTTTACAAAAAACACTTTTGAAATAGCTTATAAATAAGCTATGTGCACCCCCTTTTTCTTAACAGTTGAGTTTTAATGCTTATTAGGACTTGTGGATTTATTAAAAAGCTGAGAAATAACAAACTGAGCATAAAAAGGTTACAAACAACTCAAAATAAGACAAATGGAACAATTAAGCACTCTGAAAAAGCTACTAGTGAGCAAATAAGCACTTATCACTACAAAAGGCCAAAAACAGGCCAACTACAAGAACTTTGGACCTCTGTGGGGTCCACAGAAGTCAAAGGGAGTCCAAGGCAAGGGTTGAACCTTGAAGATGGACTGAAGGGCTTCTCAATAAGACAATAAGCTGGGCTTATTGCTTATTTTTTAGCACTGGGGAGGCTATTGAAGTTGGGGTCACACACTGAGTGACTCAGTGTACACTGAGGAAAGGGTCAACCTTAATGGGACTTGCAGGCCTATCAAATAAGCCCAAGATCACAAAATAAACAATGGGTCTTGTTAATGAGCTTATTGAATTTCCAAAAAGCCAGGGTACAGGGTGTGGGGTCCACTAGGGTAGTTACAAAACAACTTGGAAAATTGATCAAAAACCTGTGCACAGGGCATAAACTTGCCCTGCAGGTCAAAATAAGCACTTGCAAAAGCTTATATAAAAATCTTAAAAATAAGCTGTCTGTGGAAACTTGTAGACTAGGTGACAAACTTTAACTTCTGAAAAGATCAAGGTCTCAAGTTTACCACAAAAATCACAAAAAATCTCCCAAGTTTTGGATTTCTGAAACAGGTTCACTTTTGACTATTTGAAATTATGATCTTAAATTGACTTTTATGAACTTTGATTCTGATTTACTCACTGAATATGTTATACTAAGCTACAAGAACATGAAATTAAGTATCTCTAACAACTTATGAAGTGATTTGGATGGCTTAGATCACTAAAATCCTCACAGTGAACAGTTATAAGAGATTTAAATGTGTTTTGACTTTTTTCACAAATGAACACTGAGTTTAATGGTTTCTATGACCTATGTGAGCCTAAAGTAGCATGTAGTAACCAACAACAACAGCTCAAACAAGTTTGAACACAGAGGAATAAGTTAATCCAAACACTACTTAAAAATCTGTTATGATGAAATTTTCAAAGCAAAACAAAGATTTGGAACTTGAAACAGATTAATACTACTCTAATATGATCTAAAACACATAAATAAGCATAAGTAAACAGATATAAAAACTACTAAATTAAGCTAATACTTCTTCTCTTGTTCTTCTCTTCTATTTATAGCTGTGGATTAGGGTTTCTGAACCTTCTCTGATCATTTCCCATCCAATCTTGACCTTTGAAAAGCTTTGAATCAATCCTGGCCGTTGATGCATTTTTGGCGGGAAAATTGGGAGAGAGTGAAATAGTTTAATACTGCAACAGGGGATGGCATTAAATGTGGTTGTCTTGTTAGGTGATAGTGGTGGTATGAGTGGTTTGGGCGGTGGATTTGACATGGATGGTGGGGTGGTGGTGATATGATGGTTCTGGCAAGTTGGGGTGAGCGAAGGTGGGAAAGGGGATGGTTTGACTAGGGTTTGACCCTGGTATTATTTACCAGGGTGGGCTTTTGTGTGTTGGGCCAAAACAAAAAGGGTAGGGAGTGGGCTGGTTGTGTTTTGTATTGGATTGGGTTTAGGGGATATAATGTGTTGGGGTATTTGTTATATTAAGGGTCCGGTTTGGTTTAGTAATATCACAAGGACCATTTTGTAATTTTCTGTTTTCCAGGGAATGATCATGTAATTATTCCAAAGTTCTCACAAGGATGAAATTTGTCAATCTTTAATAGTACAAGGATCCTTTGTTGATTTTTTCACTTATAAAACATTAGGGACCATTTTTGCCAATTTGCCAAACTTTAGGGACCAAACATGTTATTTTACCAAACTTTGCAACCAAGGACCATTCCTGCCATAAATGAGAAGTACAAGGACAAAATTTGTTTTTCTCAAAGTTTTAATATCCCAGGGACCATTTTTGTCAATTTACAAAGTTCAGGGACTAAACTTGCAATTTTGTGAAACTTTGTACCAAAGGACTAAATATGTAATTTTGTGATTTAAAAGGACCTTTGGTGACTTTTTCAAGTTTTTAGAATAACCAGGGACTAGTTTTGACAATTTTTGAAAGTTGAGGGACTGAAACTGCCAATTATGCAAACTTTGTTCATTTTTCATCTGTTTTTTGATTATTTTGCATCTGAAACATATAAAACACATTCCTGTGATATTTTCAGTATTATGATGCATATTTGAGTGTTTTTAGATGTTTTGGCAGCCCAGATTAGGTAAAAATGATGAGTATTTATACACTCATCAGTAGGTGGGCTAAGTATGAGGGTAAAGGGAATGTAAGTGATGATGGTTGCACTGCTGATAGTTGTAAGTAACCACAATGTGCAAACTGATGATAATATGGTAGATAATACAAATAATACTGATGATGTGAATAATAGGGTAGACAGTGGCAAAAATCTTATGCTAATATATTGAATAAGATTGTTATTAAAATGAGTAATAAGCTTGATTTCATTCCTATTGAGGTTACTAGTGATGGTAAAATAAGAGTTGTGTTTTTGAAGAATACCTTGTTAGGGAAAGGAGTTTGAAATGGCAATTGACTCTATGTGGTTTTTTTGGGATTCAAAATGCCTTTTATAGAAGTGAAGTATAATTTGATGAGAATGTGGGGAAATTGGGACTAAAATAAATAATTAGCGGTGGATATTGTATGTTTCTATTCAAATTCAAAAATGAAGAGGGAATGAACTTTGTGGTTGATAGTGGTGCTTGGTTAGTTAAGAATAAGCCATTGGTAGTGCAAAAATGGAACCCACAAGTTGATTTAGAAATGACTGAACCAAGTGTTATACCACTGAGTGTAAAACTAATGAATGTCCCTATTGAAGCTTGGACAGTTAGGGGCAAAGTACATTAGCTAGTAGCTTGGCTGGTTGGGTAGACATGTTATTATGGATGCTATGACAACTAGTTTACATCAAAATGGGTCTGGGAGGTTTGGATATGCTAGGGTATTGGTGGAAATGGATGTTAAAGTGATTTCAAAATGAAATTGAAGTATGTTATAGAGACAGTGGAAAGCATACTATTGGTACAAAGAGAGTCAAAGTTGAATACTATTGGAAGCCACCAATATGTACTTACTGCTTTATATATGGGCATGATGATAAGGCTTGTGTGAAGAGGCCTTTAATTGTAGATGAATTTTTGGAAAGAGAGAAACAAGAAGTTGAAAAAGAGAAACAAAAGAATGAGTTTGTCCATGTTAGGAAGGAAAAAAGGGTAGGGAACAAGCCGTGTATGCAAATATGTAATCAACCGAAGGCTAATTTCACTTTCAAACCAAAGAGTATGGAAAATAATGGGAAGACTGATTAGACAAAAAAAATGAGGTACTAAAGGAGAAATAACAAATAATGTAAATAGATTTTTTGTTCTAAATGAGGAGGAAAGGAGGGAAAGTGATTATGTAAAAAAGAATTGAAGGAGAAAGAAATTGTGGATGAATTTGTTATTAATAGGATTCAACCAACTTTGGAGGAATCTAGGGGATGGAATACGAATACGTTGTTCTACTTCAAGGAAAGATAGGAAGTAATTAGCAAGGCTGATAAGAATAATGATGATACAAAGGATATTGTAGAAGATTGATGGAGAATGATAATGATATGGCAAGGAGTATGGCTTGCGTCTATTCCAATTCTCTCTTCGCGATCAAGCTAGTAATTGGCTTGAATGTCTACCCACGGGATCCATCTCGACTTTGGATAATCTCACTTCTCGTTTCCTCGCACAATTTTTCCCACTAGAGAGAACTACCAAACTTAGGAATGACATCTCGATGTTCCAACAACATCAAGGTATGCCCATTTTATCACACACTACATTTTTTATAAATCATTTCATGCATTCGAAGATGCGATCTGTAACCATTATCAACTATTTATACATTTACGGTGTCAGACGACGTAGTTTTTATTGCTTCAAAAACTACATCGTTTTGAGTCCTTCCAAAAACTGCTTCATGATCATGTTAAAACTAACTACGTCGTTACCTTTCTCATGCAAATACATAAACAAAGATCTTGAAGCACCTAAACCTTTCTACGAAAATATTTTTATGACTTTCTTTTATCTTTCTACGGGCATAAACTATAAAAGATGGGCTTCACATATTGATACTAAACTAAGGCCTTGTTTACTTTTATTTGTTAGTTAAGGGCATGTGGGTCCGGGTGGGTCCCCCTTCTCTTAGAACGTCTGGTTGGTAACATGTGAGGTTTTATATCCCTTTAATAGACAGACTTTGTAACAAAAGTTAGTGGACCATCAAATAAAAAATGTTAATATATGTGAATGGGTCCCACTCCCATTAGTGGACAGAGCTTGCAAAAGAAAAAGAAACGGAACCTAAATGACCTCATCAAACAAGTTGGAAGTAATTTAAGATACATATCGGACTTAAATTGACTACACCGCAACGTGTGACAACCTAATTTCTCGTTTATAAACTATTTATGATAAAAATACAAAACATACAAAAAAAATCTATGCTTTACATTTAGATGAACTTTAATTCATGACTAAACCCATATTTATATAACCAGTTGTCTCATATTATTAACTAACATGTAGGTTGTGTTCGCGGGACTTATAGAGGCTTGAACTTTAAAATAAGCTTTGTTTGTCACATAGACTTATAAAAACTTTTATAAGCTGTTGGATCGTGTACACCTTGAACTTGTGTTGATAATGATACTTTGAGTGATATCACTAAGTATGCGGAATCTACTTAATGATACTTAGAAGATTAATTGTAAGTGAAACAGATTAATGTGTGAACAATGAATATAACAAAACAACTAGCTCCAATATTATTAATAATAATAATACGAGTGATCTGAGATATCACTAGGGTTACACCTTGAAGCTCTAAGAAAACGTATATCTAAGTTATCATCTAGGATCTCCTTTTATAGAACAAGGAGTCCTCTTGTACAAGATAAGTATAATACTAATAGAATAAGATATACACAAAATCTTTTCTATGTTTATCAATATGCGTTTCTCTAACAGCTAACAAGTGAGCAGTGGTAATATTTGTTCTTGCAGTGGTAATGAGTTTCCACTGCAAGTACAATCTTCTTGCAGTTGTAACTTCTTCACTAGCCGTGGTAACTGATAGAATAATTCCCAACAATCCTCCCCTAAACTTATGATTTATTAGTAAATCAATAAGTTTCTTCAAGTATACAATAAACCTGAGGATATGGGAATTCTTCCAAACACTTATCTTGTTTTTCTTAATCTTTTATCTGCTCTTACACTTTGATCATATATCTTTTGCAGCAAATCATCTATGACTTCAGTTCTTTCCCAACACCTAAGCTTCACATTATCTGCATTCACTCTTAACTTTGACATGCTGAGAGCAAACCATGCTGAAGACAAACCTCCCCTGAATCTGATCATTATTATCAAAATTTTGTATCCTCCCCTGTTTGGAAGAATCTCCATCAATAAGCAGCATAATCAGACAAAATTCAGAAGTCCTTCCATCAATAAGTATCCATCTGTTAAGAGAATGGGGTACACAGTTCCATCAATTCCTTTTGGTAACATACTACCTTCAGCACTTCCAGATGTATTACCTTCTGAGAGAGATGCATCATAAGGCATAGAAACTGCACAACCTATATCTAATTCGTGAGAATCAGACACATGAAGTGTTGCCAAAGAAAAAGTTTACACTGTCAGTGGTAACTGTGAACCTGCAGTGGTAAAAATCAAAAGAGTTTTTCAAAGAGCAATGAGAAGTAAAACATGTAAAATTGTATGCTCTAATTATAGTTTTTAGCAAACTATCAGCTATCAACGGATTTGATATGTCTTTACCATGAGCCGTTTGCTATGGACTAGCCAACTCTTGATCACAAAGATGTATGGTGAGTTGATAACCTAGTTTTTGGTAAACTATCAACCATGAACGGATTTGATGTGTCTTTACCTGTAGCCGTTTGCTCAGGACTAGTTGATTCTTATGTGGATTAGACATGGTGAATCAATAACCATTTGTTATGTGTCTTAAGATACACATCTTATAACTCCATTCAAAGTAACCATCCAATCTTAACCAAAAATAGTAAACCCAAGTTACTATTTATACATTAATTGCTCCAAAGGCAACTTGATATCTTCCATAATAACTTCTTCATAATCAATACCCTACTCTTGAGTGTATCCTTGAGCAACTAATCTAGCTTTGTTTCTGATGACAATGCCTCTTTCATCTTTCTTATTTCTGAACACCCATTTAGTACCAATCACTTTCATACCATCAGGTAAGTCACAAAGAACCCAAACCTTTTGAAGCTTAAACTGCAATAGCTCTTCCTGCATAGCTTCAACCCAGCTTGATTCTCCTAAAGCCATAGAAACATTTTTAGGCTCCATTTGTGATAGAAAGCAGAAGAATAAACATTCATTCTTGGTAATATGATTCTTGGACTCATAGACTTCACTTATGAACCCATGAACATCTGTCATCCTTGTTTGCCTTCTTGTTTTCACACCTGAATTAATTTCACCAATAACATTCTTAATTGGATGAGCTTTATGAATTGTAGACTGTGATGTGTTAGGAATATCATATGATGATGGCATATTTGTGATTTCAACATCATCAATTTGTGTCTCCTGAGCTATATTTTCTACAGCTGGACCTTCAGTGGAAACATCATGTGTTGCAGTGGTAGTAGGATTACCACTGTCTTCAGGAATATCATCATGCAGAACATCAAAATTCACAAATTCATCTTCCTGACTAGTATTCTTTGAAGGTTGTGAAGGTTGTAAGTCTGCATTAGCTTCAAAGTCCCAAATTGGCATAACAAATTGATCTTTGTCATCCTCATCATCTTGACAAGATTCATCATCATCAATAAACTCTTCTGAATCTTCAAGATCAACATCACTTGAATCTGAAGCAATAGGAACATAATTCATGGTATTTGATAAAGTCTCAAGATCAAATAGCCATTCAGGTCCTGAACCTGCTATATTAGCTTTATTTTCAAGAAATTGAACATGCAAATTCTCTTCTATCTTTCTTGTTCTTAAGTTGTAGACTCTAAAAGCCTTACTAACCATGGAATAACCAACAAAGAAACCTTCATCTGCCTTTTCTTCAAACTTTCCCAAATGATCAATGGTATTCAGAATTGTGACATGACATCCAAATGGCTTCAAGAAATCCAAAAGTGGGGGTCTTCCTCTGAAAAGCTCATACGGTGTCTTGTTCTTTGACTTGACCACTAATACTCTATTTTGAATATAGCAAGCAGTGTTAACTGCTTCAGCCCAAAATGTCACTGGTAACTTTGAATCAGCAATCATAGTTCTTGCAGCCTCAATTAGTGTTCTATTTCTTCTTTCAGCAACACCATTTTGCTGAGGTGTTCTAGCAACACTAAATTCCCTTTTAATACCTTTGTCTCTGCAGAAGTCATCCATTACTCTATTCTTGAACTCTGTCCCATTGTCACATCTGATGATCTTTATCTTCTTTTCAGTCTGATTTTCAACTTCAGTGATGAAAGTCTTGAGTATGTCAGTGGTTTCATCCTTGGTATTTAAGAAGAAAACCCACGTAAATCTGCTAAAATCATCAGTCACAACAAGGCAATACTTCTTCAAATTGATGCTGCTAACAGAAGTAGGACCAAACAAGTCCATATGTAGCATGTAGAGTGGATGATCAATAGTATTAACTGTCTTGGACTTGCATGAAGCTTTGTGTTGCTTTCCTTTAAGACAAGCAACACATGTTTGATCATTTTCAAATCTCTTCTGAGGTAATCCTATGACCAGACCATCTTTTACAATCTTATTGATAGTCTTGAAATTAACATGACCAAGTCTTCTGTGCCAAAGCATAGATTCATCCAGAGTGGCTTTTGCAAGTAAACAAGTAACATCATCCTTAGCTACTATCTTCTTCATGTCTATGCTATATAGATTACCTTTTCTAGGAATTTTAAGCAAAATGTCTTTTTCTTCAGGTAGCTTATAATCCTTAGATAAGATAAAGCATTCATCTTCTGAGAATAGAACTCTGTGTTTCTTGTCACACATTTGTGACACACTGAAGAGGTTGTACTTGAGTTCTGGTACATAGTATACATTCTCAAAGTCCAAGTTTCCAGCCTTGATAGTACCTTTGCCTGAAACTTTTCCACCAATTCCTCCTCCAAAACTGACAGCTTGCCCATCAAGTGATTTGAAATTAGAAAGATAAGCCTTGTTGCCAGTCATATGCCTGGAACATCCACTATCTGAATAACCTTGATCTTCTTTTGTCTTTGAATGTCCCTGCACACAATATAAAGGAATTAGTACCTTTTGGGGACCCAAGCCACAAATGACTTGGATCTGCCTCGTGTATCAATATAATTATATCTATCAAAGGTCATTGATACACCATTGGGATTGTTTGTTGTTCCTTTTGGTTTCCATTCCCAACGAGCTGAGGCCTTAACAGCTTTTCCCAATTTTACCCTTTTCTTTTGAACATCAGTGGAAACAATTGGTCTTGCAGTGGTAACTGCATGCCTAGCAGTGGAAACTGCTGGATTAGTAAATTTTGGTCTCCACATTTGGTTCTTGTGATCATTCTTTTCAAAATAAGTCTTTTTCCCTGTTTGGTAAGATTTAACAAAAGAAGTAACAGGGGACTTAGGATAAACTCTGTTATTACTTCTAGCAGTGGTAACTGCTGGTCTAGCAGTGGAAACATGTTTAATGCCAGTGTTAAGCATAACAGACCTGGGAACCATTTTGCTTAGGGGATTTGGGTGAGTCATTTTATTAGAATTTGATCCATTCACCCTTGTAAAAACTTCCCTTCTTCCCATGTGGTAGGTACAGTCTTTAGCTAAATGGTCAAAGCTACCACATATGTGACAAGCCTTATTGTAAAACACAAAGTCACTACCAAACTGTCTAGTTTTAACATGATTCCAACTTCTCATGTTACCTCTAGGAGATTTAGGCCTATCCCTGTACATTTCAGCATACCTAGTAGTAGACCTAGTGAAATTTGACTGTGTTCTAGGCTTCTCTTTAACTTCTTCAGGAATGCTTTTACACTCCTCAACTTTAACATTTTCAGTAACACTAGTTTTAGACTCAACATTCAAACATTCATCTTTAAGAGATGAGTCACTAGCACTATCAAAAGTCTCAACCTCAACCTGAACCTTTTCAGTTTCAACTGGTTTAACAAATTTTGGTCCATAGGTCATGGGTGGATCCTGAAACTCTTCTAAGCCTGTGTGAGCAAGATCAATACCAGGAGGTGCTGGAACACCTCTTAGAGGTGGTGGAACAGTATTGTATCCAAGACCTGATTTAGCTTTGCTCACAATTTGGGCTTCCCAAATTTTGTCAATGCTCTTGGATTGATGGTCTAGAGTTTTCTTAGTAATCTCAATATTCTCACTAGCCTTTTTAACTTTCTCAATCTCTTCCCTAAGAGCTTTATTTACTTCAAGATAAAAATCTAAGTCTCTTTTTAAAACAGCAATATCATCTCTGAACTTAGATTCATTAGCCCTATAATGCTCTATCTGCTTTTCTAAAACACCTAGACCTCTTTTATGATTTGCTAAATTATAATTAGTATGATGTAAATCTAGCATCAGTTCATCATATTGTGTTTTAGAAACCTCTAACTCTTTAGCAGCCTTACAGTTTTTAGAACAAGCATTATCAGTATATACCTCAGAGTCAGAGAAAGCCATGAGTGCATGCTCAGTGGCTAGCATTGCAGATTCTGTATCATCTTCTCCATTCTGACCCATAAAGCTCCAATCAAAGCTTACTCCATCAATAGCCAATAGCACCTTTGGCTCTTCTGTTGTAGGTTCTTTGGCCTTTTCCTTCTTGTACCAAGTTGACTTATTGTCAGATTTCCTTGGTTTTCTGCATTCTCTTGCAAAGTGCCCCTTCTTGTGACAGTTATAGCACTCCACCTTCTTTTTATCAAAACCTACAGTCTCATCTCCACTTATATGAATCTTTCTCCCTGTCTTCTTCCAGAACTTCTTTGATCTTAAGCTGAGCAATGCTACCTGCCATTTGATGTCCATCTCCTCCATATCATCTTCATCAATTTGATCCAAGTCCTCATGATTGAGGATTGAACCACCCACATGGCTGGATATAAAGGCATAGAAAGTAGCATCACTTAGTCCTGCAATCTGCTTCTTTGAGCTCCTAGTGGAAACATTTCCATTACCAGTGGAAACAATCATGTTACCACTGTCATCATCACTGTCACTTTCATCATCAGAACTGTCATTACCTGATGATGATATGAGTGCAACTCCTGCAGAACTTGTCTTTAACTTGCCAGCTTTCTTAAGTCTTTGTTCAATAACTTTGAAGTTATTGTACACATCATTAAGCTTCATTGTCTCAAGATCTGACTTGTCCTCCCATACAGCAACATTTGTATCAAACTCAGCAGGTAAACTTCTTAAAAATTTAAGATTGAGGTCTTCCTTTTCTACCTCTATTCCAAAAGCAGTCAGCTGAGTTACAATCTTTTGTAGCCTTGTGAATATGCTATCAAGAGATTCATTGCTTGATGAGCCAAAATTCTCATAGGTCTGCTTCAGTAAAGTCTTTTGAGTTTTCTTGGTATAGTCATTACCACCAAATACTTCACATATCTCATCAAAGAGGGTCTTTGCATCCTTGTATTTGGTAAAAGCCTGGACTTGTTCTCTGGGTAGAGCCATCAATAGCAAACCTCTAGCCTTCAAATCATTCTTAAGTTGGTTTCTTTCATCATTTGTAACTGGACCAGCATTTACTTTTGTTACTGGCTTGCCACCAACTGTCTCAACAGTTGTACCAGGTTTGAATGAATTTCCACACGTTATGATCTCCCATAATGTGTAGTCTTGAACCATAAAGAATTGTTCAATCATAAGCCTCCACATCTCAAAGTCATTAATTTTAAGCTTGGGAAGCTTTGCAGCAATATTAGATTGGCTTGTTTCTGTCTCCATTGTATCTTTTGAATCTGCCATTGGATCTTCTAAATCAAAATATCAAAGCCTTGCTCTGATACCACTTGTTGGATCGTGTACACCTTGAACTTGTGTTGATAATGATACTTTGAGTGATATCACTAAGTATGCGGAATCTACTTAATGATACTTAGAAGATTAATTGTAAGTGAAACAGATTAATGTGTGAACAATGAATATAACAAAACAACTAGCTCCAATATTATTAATAATAATAATACGAGTGATCTGAGATATCACTAGGGTTACACCTTGAAGCTCTAAGAAAACGTATATCTAAGTTATCATCTAGGATCTCCTTTTATAGAACAAGGAGTCCTCTTGTACAAGATAAGTATAATACTAATAGAATAAGATATATACAAAATCTTTTCTATGTTTATCAATACGCGTTTCTCTAACAGCTAACAAGTGAGCAGTGGTAATATTTGTTCTTGCAGTGGTAATGAGTTTCCACTGCAAGTACAATCTTCTTGCAGTTGTAACTTCTTCACTAGCCGTGGTAACTGATAGAATAATTCCCAACATAAGCCATAAGCCTTAATAAACCTAAACCAATTGAAGCAAGCTTATAAGTGCTTATAGTTAGTCAAATTACTTAAATACCCGATTGTCACGCAAAAACTAAAAATACATATGAATCTAGTTTGATTTATTTTTATGCAAGTTTACATTAATAAACTTCAACTACAACTAATTCGTCAAACAACTTTATAATCAGCGACTCTCCCTATTTCGCCAACATAGAAATTGGATCATATAAACCAAGGCTGCTATAAGATGGTTGTACATCATGCTATAAAAACTGTACCTTAGTGTCTCAATTCTTTTCCATATTCACCTCATTTCAAAACCCTCAATTGCTTATGTTACTACTTAAACCCCTAACTAAAAAAATGGGTTTTCTTCATTTGACTGTATGATTAAAAAAAAAAAAAAAAACCCTTTTCATTCCATAAGCAAAATAACAAAACCCATTTGTAAATTTCACTAAAAAAGACAATTTAGTTAGTAGAATAAAGTTTTATGCAGTTTTTAGGTGAAAATGGAAAAAGGGTATTCGGGATTTGCTGAGCATCATGAAGATGAGTTTACAAAGTTGATTCTTTCATGGTCTCTTGATGATATCCTTAATCAAAACCTCTTTAAGGACAAGGTATTTTTTTTTTTTTTTTTTTTTTTTTTTTTTTTTTTTTTTTTTTTTTTTTTAATACCGTTATTGCTCTATTTGCATTTTGTATATAATGTTGTTGTTGTTTTTGTTATTGGGTTTGTCTGGAATTTTTATTTTTATTGTGACATGTAGGGTTTGTTTGGGGCAAGTTTACGTGGCCTTTTAAGCGGTTGAGTTATAAAACAAGCTTTCTTTGTCACATAAGCTTTATGTAAGCTTTTTATAAGGGGGTGTTTCGTGTTTGTTTAAGCTTATATGTGGCTTATGAGCTTATTTGTTTTTCGGATTATATATCATAAGCCTCAATTTTTCGGCTTATTTGGAGACTTGTGGGCTTATATAAGTTTATTAAACATAAGCCGAAATAAGCCGGAAAATTGGAGCTTATGAAACATAAGCCAAAATCAAATAAGCTCATAAGCCCATATCTAAGCTTAAACAAACACTAAGCTATAAGCTTTCATAAGCTCAAGCTAATTGAAATGAGCTTTTAGAAATTAGTAGGACTTGTATTATTCAAACGACTTAAATACCTTTTATTATATTATGAATGAACACGTAAAGGATTGAAATATATGTGAATTAATGTTGATGTCTTTTCACGTCATTTTACAATACTAAGCTCTGGCTCCAAATAATTTGCCAAACACCTCTCGCTTTCAGCTTCTAATGAGGTGTTTGTCTAAGTAATTTGGGCTTAACCTTATGCTCATTTAGGTAGCTTATGGCTTATTATAAATAAGCTAATAAGCTAAGGTTGAGTGTTTGGATTAGTTTATGACAAAAAGGTGAATAAAAGGCTTAAAAGTTATATAAGCCCATAAGCCACAAAATTTGGGCTTATCAAAACCCCCAGATGGCTAAGCTTACAAGATTATCCAAACACTTCAATGGTGTTATTATTGCTATATAAGCTAATAAGCTCCATACAAAAGCTAAAACAAGCACCCCCTAATATAAGCTCCAACTCCAACTAATTTTGCCAAACATACCCATAATGTATTATGTATGTTCTTATCTGTAAACCATTTGGTATTGCTTATCTGCTTAGTATTACATAGATTTGGAGTGTTTGAATAATCCAGAGTGCTTATGCCTATGTGCTTATTTGGGATTAATGTGGCTTTTTTAGTGTTATATATATAACCTCAAACCTATAAATAGAAATATGCAACACCCTAACGGTCTCTGCTCTTCGAAAGTTAACTTAAAATAAAATTCCAAAATCAAAGGAAAGAAAGCAATCCCAAATAATTCACTCTCTATTGTAAAACGAGAGCTCATTTATTAATGTTCTATTGTTATGAAGTTTAATGTTTGAAGATCATCAAAATTACTGAAGTCAAAGTTTGACCCGTTCGACCTTGAAGTCAACGTCACCGCTTTTTATTAATGTATTCTGTTTCCCTGATTAGTTGTTGATTTATATGTTAAAAAACAGAAAACATACCTGAGGCCTTTGGCTTAGTGGTATGTGAGTTTGCTCATCAACCAAAGAGGTTGTGGCTGTTCAATTATTATTAAAAAAAAAAAAAAAAAAAAAAAAAAAAAAAAACCCTCTAAGGACTCGCTCATAGTTAAACAAAATGGTTTCACACTTGTAATCTTCCCTGATTCTTGTTGTTACAGTTGTATAAACCGACTGGGCTGTTTAGTTATTAATCATTACATTCTTTGAATGTTTCTGATGAACATATGCATCATATGTAGGTGAAGAACATACCACTTACTTTTGAGTCTGAAGAACATTATTTTGGCTCTTTTCTTCATCCTTTGCTTGAGGAAACACGCTCCGAGCTGGCTTCTTCAATGGAGATCATGTATAGAGCTCCATTTGCTGATATTTTATCTATTAAGGAGTCCACAAGTGGTGAACATAGGGTGTATGATGTCACGGTTGGTTGTTGGAAGAATCAATTTAGTGAACGTGGTAGAGATGATTTCCATGCGTTACCTGGTGATCTGCTTATTTTAGCAGACGGAAAACCCGAATCCTTTTCTGATTTACAGCGTGCGGGGAGGACATGGGCATTTTCATTGGTTAAAAATTATGAAGATGATAGTACATCTATAAAAGTTAAGGCATCACAACCAATTGAATTTCAAGCCAAGATGTTTGCTGTTTTTGTGATGAATCTAACAACCCAGAAAAGAATATGGAACTCACTGCACATGTATCGAAATCGTAATATCATCAAAGAGATTATTTACTCTGATTCTATGGTAAGCAGTTGGTTTATTCAAATTTCAGTTTGTTCGGTGATAAATGCTAATATCGTTATTAATTATGGATAATTTGTTGACAGGTTAAGGAGAAGTGCAGAATCTGTTCTTTTGGTTATGATAATATTTCATCACTAAGACTTGATCCACAACTTTTGGTTAATCTGAATGAATCCCAGAGGGCAGCAGTTATGGCGGCTCTTTGTAAAACGCAATGTTGCCATATTTCTTCTGTCGAGCAAATATGGGGACCACCTGGAACGGGGAAAACGATGACAGTGAGTGTTTTGCTTTTCATCCTCATACAAATGAAGCACAGGACTCTTACGTGCACTCCAACGAATGTGGCTATAGTACAGTTAGCCTCACGTGTGTTAAGCTTAGTAAAAGAAACATACAAAACTACGACTGCAAGTGGTGAGTATTTTTGTTCAGTTGGAGATATGCTCTTGTTTGGCCACATGGAGAGGTTGAAATTTAGTAGTGACATTGAAGAAATAAGTTTGGATCATCGGGTTAAGAGGCTTACAGAGTGCTTAGGGCCAGTGGCTGGTTGGAAACATTGCATTAGATCTATGATTGATTTATTGGAAAATTGTGTTTCCGAATATTACAATTTTATAGAAAATGAATTCTTGAAAGAAAAACAACTTAGAAATGAAAATGAAGGTAAAAGAACGATGTTGGAGATCAAATCATTCATTGAGTTTGTGCGAGAGCGATTCAATTCTTTTGCACCGCCACTCAGAAGGTGCATTGTTACATTTTGTACTCATATCCCAAGAAGTTTCATGGGCGAATATAATTTCCAGAATATGATATCTCTTTTGGATAATTTAATCTCTTTGGAATCGTTGTTGTTTCAAAAGAATCTGGATTCAGAAGAACTTGAAGACCTCTTCATTTCTAAACCATTGCAAGATGATTTCGTTAAGTCAGGGGATGTGTCTTCCATCAATTTTGTTAGAACCATGTCTTTATCTGTTCTAAGAACTCTTCAAATATCTCTTGAAGGACTCGCTCTTCCATGTTTTTCAAACAAATATGCTATAAAACAATTTTGTTTTGAAAGAGCTTCGGTTATATTTTGCACGACTTCAAGTTCCTACAAGTTGCATGCTGTCAATATGGAGCCCTTAAATTTAGTTGTCATAGACGAAGCTGCTCAGTTGAAAGAGGCAGAGTCCACCATTCCACTTCAACTTCCGGGAATGAAACATGCTATTCTTATTGGAGATGAGCGCCAATTACCTGCAACGGTTCATAGCAACGTAAGTATATACTTATCTCTGTACCTTCGCACTACTATTTTAACCTTAGTTTTAAACTATATTTGATACACTAAATGTTTCTGGACAGGTTTGTATTGAATTTGGCTTTGGAAGAAGTTTATTTGACCGATTAAGTTGTTTGGGTCATTCTAAACATCTTCTTAACGTTCAATATAGAATGCATCCTTCCATCAGTTTCTTCCCAAATTTGAAGTTTTATCAAAATCAAATCCTAGATGCACAAAATGTGTTATCTAAAAGTTATGAAAATAGGTATCTTTCAGGACCCATGTTCGGTTCCTATTCTTTTATAAATGTTGTTGGTGGTCGAGAAGAAAAAGATGATGATGGAAGAAGCCGAAGAAATATGGTTGAGGTAGCTATTGTGATTAAGATTGTAAAAAAACTTTATAAAGGTGTGCATAATCCTTATCTCATTTTATTTTATCTAAATGCTTGCCTTTTTTCTCGTTTTTGATAGTTCTTTTTATCGTTTATAGCTTGGCAGGAATCAAAGAAGAAGATTACTATTGGTGTTATATCTCCTTATGTTGCTCAAGTTGTTTCGATGCAAGAAAAACTTGCTCACAAGTACGAGAAACTGGATGGATTTTCTGTAAAGGTTAAATCAGTTGATGGGTTTCAGGGTGGAGAAGAAGATATTATTATAGTGTCGACAGTGAGATCCAATAGCAATGGGTCAATTGGCTTCATATCAAGTCCTCAAAGGACTAATGTTTCGGTGACAAGAGCACGGTATGCAATCCTCTCACTTTCTCAACAATGAATCTTTAAAGATACTTTCTTTTTGTCAAGAAGTATAATATTGTCTCCCATTTTTGTGTAGACACTGTCTTTGGATATTGGGAAATGAAATAACTCTGACTAATAGTGGCTCTATATGGAAAGAGTTGGTTTGTGATGCAAGAAATCGACATTGTTTCTTTAATGCTGATGCTGACAAATGCTTGAAGATGACGATTATAGCAGCAAAGAAAGAGTTAGAACAACTTGATGACTTGGTTAACGGGAATAGTGTACTTTTTAAACATTCCAAATGGAAGGTATGTGATGGATCTTTTACCAAATTACACATCTTGATCAAAACTGGAACATTCTTACTTTTTGAAGTGTGGGGGGTACTTTGGCCGTGTAGACAAACATATGAAAGAAAATAATAAAAATAAAAGAGTAAACTGCAAAAACCATCTTTGTGGTTGTCAAATTTGACACTAATCATCTCTGACAGAAACTATTGGCAAGTATCATCCTTTGGAGACCCAATTTCTGGCAAAACTCGTCCTTTTTAGTGATGATTTTTGCAAAATCTTTGGCAATTTTTTTTGCAAAAATTATTCCTCTAAGGATGTAAAGTGCTAGACATTTGACCTTTAGGGATGATACTTGCCAATAGTTTCTGACAGGGATGATTAGTGCCAGATTTGACAAACCACAAGGATCGTTTTTGCGGTTTACTCAAAATAAAATAAAATTACAGATTCCTCTTGCACCGCTCCAATGTGTAATGATTTATAATTAGTAGTCACCCTCTTCCGCTTTATACGAATTTTATATGTTTGCATTGTTATACGTGGATCCTACACTTGATAACATTGGCAAGTTTCAAAGCTTTTTCCTTTCACACTTTCATGTTAGTTTGGTTTGTGTTATTTGTAAATGTGGCCATTTAGACCCATTTACTTGTGGATGGGTCGATTGGGGTTATGTTTAATCTCAAAGGGGTCTAACGGGTAAAGGAAATTTCTTTTATTCGGATATACAACAAGAAATTCTTATGTTCGCGATTCTTCATTGAGAAGTACATTTCCATGACCGCCCAAAGTGTATTTTTAATGCATATGAACTCCTAAATGTGTTATTGAATAAATTAGATAATTATTTTAGTAATATAGTATTAGCAAGAATATTTAACTTATAAATTATTCAAAAAAAGATGGAAAGAAAAAGTGTTTGTGGGACAACCTAACCTGGTCTGACCTTGTTTTAAACTGAAAAGTCACCTACATGAAACCTGTTTCAACCTAGTTATCCAACTCATCTGACCCGCCCATGTTGCCAAATGTTCAACATAATACACTTAAAATACCTTTATAAGAAAATATGTATAATTTGGGTACTCGTTCCATCACATTTATATGATGCAAGAAGTCTAGTGAACAAAACAACAACATACCCAATCCCGTGGAGCGGGGTATGGGGAACTATATATGCATGTACCAAACAACAGTGATGCAAACTGAGAGATAAAAATAATTGTCACATGTGACGAGATCATCGACATAGTCTTGCTGCAGCTGGTTGACCACATCTTGAGTGCCATGTGGACTACCATCATCTGCAGTAATTATTTAAAGTCAACAAAAATGTCATGGGCTTGAAGACAGCAATAAATTTATGATTTGCCATAATTTTATTCTAAATTCAAGTTTGAATGATGCTTCATGATTACTTGCGTCAAATAACTACCAAAATGTAATTATCTTTTCTTTTTGTTAGAATTACCAGTTTTCATCTGTCAGTAGCAAATTATGTCTCCATATTTTATTTTCCCTTCAACATTCTCTAACAGCATTGCAACTATAACTTTATTCTCTATTACAGTCTGTTTGGGTATATCCTACCATGTTTTTCATGTTTCTTTTATTATATGCCATCAGGTTCTCTTCAGTGATGACTTCAGAAGATCATTTGGAAAGCTGACGGGTTTTCGCTTGAAGAAGCAGGTTCTAAACCTATTACTGAAACTTTCTAGTGGCTGGCGGCCCAAGAACAGAAGCGTAGACGTGTGCTGTGAAAAATCTTCACAAATCTTGAAACAGTTTAAGGTTGAAGGATTCTATGTGATTTGTACTATTGACATCATCAAGGAAGTCAAGTATATACAAGTTTTAAAGGTTTGGGATATATTATCCTTAGACGAGATACCGAAACTCACAAAACGACTAGACAACATATTTTCTGCATACGCAGATGCTTATATTAATATGTGCACAGAAAAATGTTTGGAGGGGTATGTTCATTTGTTGTCTAGTGAATCTTAATACTAAGTGATTATATTGAAAATGCCTAATGCATTTTCTTTTTACATTTTTCAGGAACTTGGAAGTTCCTACGAGTTGGCCCACATCACAAAAAATGATCAGATTTCGTTGTTTAAGTGACTTTGAAGATGAAAGTGAAGTGAGTATGAATCCTGGTGATGCTAGAAGTTATGTTGAAAGCTCAAAAGTGAGTGAAAGCTTATTGCTTATGAAATTCTATTCGTTGTCACGTGGGGTAGTGAGTCATTTGCTTTCTGGAAAAGAAGTTGATCTACCCATGCAAGTCACCGATGAACAGATGGACATAATTCTATCTCCCAAAAGTTCTTTTTTAATTGGGCGATCCGGAACAGGCAAAACCACTGTATTGACTATGAAGTTGTTCCATAACGAACAGAAATTCCGCATTGCTTCTGAGGGGTATTATGAAGGGGAGAGCAGCCGATTTAGGGGTAGTGAAGTTGTTGAAGATAATCAAGATAGCAAAATGAGTGTTCTTCGCCAGATTTTTGTGACTGTCAGCCCAAAATTATGTTATGCTGTGAAACAAAATGTTTCCCACCTTAAAAGGTGCGCAATTACTCGTCTTTTTATCCTTTTTTTACATATTTTAGTGTCTTGTTCTGACTTCAAGAACTGATGTATATGACAGTGTTTCAAGTATCGGAAATTCAGCAGCTGAGATTAACCTTGATACTGATGTTATTACATCAGAATTTAATGATATTCCAGACACATTTATCAACATCCCGGTGAAAACTTACCCCCTCGTTATAACATTTCGTAAGTTTCTGATGATGTTGGATGGTACATTGGGCAACTCGTTCTTTGAAAGATTTTTTGAGGCAAGAGAAGGTTCTCTTATTAATAATATAACTTCAAGATCTGTTGCGTTGCAAACTTTATTAAGATCAAGGGAAGTTACGTTTGACAAATTTTGTTCACTTTATTGGCCCCACTTTAATTCAAATCTTACAAAGAAGCTTGATAGTTCCAGAGTGTTCACTGAAATTATCTCTCATATAAAAGGAGGGCTGCAAGCAGGGAAGTGCAGCGACGGAAGATTAAGCTATGAGGCTTACTTGTTATTAAGTGAAAGTCGTTCTTCCACTTTAACAAAAGAGAAAAGAGAGAACGTCTACAGGCTCTTTAAAGCCTATGAAAAAATGAAAAGTGAGCGTGGAGAATTTGATTTGGGAGATTTTGTAAATGACATTCATCATAGGCTCAAAAATTTGGAAACTATGAAGGCGAACAAATGGATTTTGTTTATATTGATGAGGTGCAGGATCTGAGTATGAGGCAAATTTCTCTTTTCAAGTATATTTGTCTAAATGTTGATGAGGGATTTATTTTTGCGGGTGACACAGCACAGACAATTGCAAGAGGGATTGATTTTCGGTTTCAAGATATACGATCTTTATTCTATAAAGAGTTTTTAAGCACCAGAACATCTGTAAAACAAGAAAAAGGTCTTGTATCTGACATAATACAGTTAAAACAGAATTTCAGAACGCATGCTGGTGTGCTCGATTTAGCTCAGAGTGTCATTGACCTTTTATACTGCTACTTTGACCACACAATTGATAGTTTAGAACCTGAAACTAGTCTTATATCTGGGGAAGCTCCTGTACTACTGGAGTCTGGTGATGATGAAAATGCAATTGCAACAATCTTTGGTGGCCGTGGAAGTAGCTTAGAAATAGTGGGTTTTGGTGCTGAACAAGTTATTTTAGTACGTGATGAACATGCGAAAAATGAAATTTGTGAATACGTTGGAAGACAAGCTCTTGTTCTTACTATAGTGGAGTGTAAAGGTCTTGAGTTTCAGGTATGTTTTTTTTTTCCTTCTTCGTAATCTTTTGTTATTAAAAGATTAATACTAAGTATGATTTTTATTTTATGTTATATTTTAGGATGTATTGTTGTACAACTTCTTTGGGGAATCCCCTTTAAAAGACCAGTGGAGAGTTGTATATGAATACATGAAAAACCATAATTGGGTTGATGAAAAACTTCCTCGGTTTTTCCCAACATTCAGTGAGGAAAGACACAGTGTTTTGTGTTCTGAATTAAAACAATTGTATGTGGCCATAACTAGAACGAGGCAAAGGCTATGGATTTGTGAGAACAAAGAGGAGCTCTCCAAGCCAATGTTTGACTACTGGAAATTGAGGGGACTAGCTCAGATGAGAAAGGTGGATGATTCTATGGCACGAGCTATGAGGGTCACAAGCAGTCCTCAGGAGTGGCGGGAGCGGGGTAAAAAGGTTAACATTTGATCTACTATTGGATTAGTTTTCTTATAAGTTATTAATTTACTGTCATATTTGACATGACCATTATATGTTTTTCAGTTTTTTTATGAAAACAATTTTGGGATGGCAATTCTGTGTTTTGAGAGAGCCGGAGATACAATGTGGGAAAAAATGGCGAAAGCTTCTGATCTCTGAGCATCTGCTGATCAAATGAGGCGAACAAACCATGAAGCTTTTCTAGGTTATGTTAGGGAAGCAGCAAAAATATTTGAGTCTGTTGGGAAATTCGAGTATGCTGCATCATGCTATTGTGATTTGGGAGAGTATGAAAGAGCTGGTAACATCTTTTTATAACATAAATCGTCGTCTTTAGATTAACTGCTTGCACTAGTTTAATCATCATTTATAAATTCTGATATAATTATTACCAGAACTCACAATTACAACCCCTTTACTTATATACCGGGTCAATGGGTCAAACTGTTTGGCTGTCGCCCAAAGTTCAAATTGTGCACAGTTCTTTGAGTCAAACGTTGAAAGCAATAGATTCTTTTTTCGATATCAATCACCCAACCCGCCCATCTATCTACCACTAACTTGAAACTTTTGTGTGTTTAGGAAAAATATATCTCTACACATGTGGAAAGACTGATGCAGCAGCAGAATGTTTCAGTCTAGTAGGGTGTTATAGCGAAGCCGCGGAAGCCTATGCCAAGGGATATCAGTTTTCCAACTGTTTGTCAGTTTGCAAAGAAGGCAAACTTTTTAATAAAGGGTTGGAGTATATAATATACTGGAAGGAAAATATTACTGTTCGAAGTAAAGATATACGACAAATTGAGCAAGAGTTCTTAGAAAGTTGTGCCTTCGAATACCATGAGCTCAATGATCCTAAATCTATGATGAAATTTGTCCATGCATTTTATTCTGTGGAATCTAAACGCGTGTTCTTGAGGTCTTTAGGCTGCCTCAGTGACCTTTTATTGTTGGAAGAAGAATTGGGCCAATTTCTTGAAGCTGCTGAGTTGGCGAGGTCATTAGGTGATGTTATAAAAGAGGCTGATCTTTTGGAGAAGGTTGGATATTTTAAGGAGGCAGCAGTTTTGTTACTTTGGTATGTGTATTTTAACTCATTGTGGGGAAATGGAAACAACGGTTGGCCATTAAAGCACTTTCCGCACAAGGAAGTACTTGTTGAAAAAGCAAAATTGCCTGCGAAAATGGACTCTGATGCATTCTGTGATTTTGTTTGTAGTGAGCTTAAGGTACTATCTGATCATGACAACAGCCTGCTTGAGCTGAAGAACGGTTTGGATGTTTCCCAGAAAAACAGGACTCTAAGGGGAGAAATCTTGCTGATTAGGAAAATCTTGGATGCTCATTTTCGTTTAAATTC
This sequence comes from Artemisia argyi, assembly GCA_030686995.1. Classification (NCBI taxonomy): domain Eukaryota; kingdom Viridiplantae; phylum Streptophyta; class Magnoliopsida; order Asterales; family Asteraceae; genus Artemisia; species Artemisia argyi. The sequence continues at coordinate 120,622,624 of CM060697.1, read as the reverse complement.
CTCAAAGTTTGAGTGGGAGGATGAGTTACCAGTTGATATTTGTAAGCACTGTGAAGACAAGATGTTGCAGAACCGGGTTTCTGTTAGAACTCTGGTTTTCCATTGGAATTTATGGAAGGAGAATATTGTGCATAACTTTGAGAGTCTTGGAAGTTTCCATAATCAAGAACCTGATAAAGACAAGCTTTATGTGGATCTCAATTTAATATATTTTGGGGTGAGGAAACATCAGGAAAATGGTAACATGGTTTACTTGTTAATTAACAAGGATGCTGAGTGGGTAAGAAAGTGGGGTCAAAAGGGTCTTCATACAGACGGGAAACGTCTAACTATTGATGGCATGGCGTTAGTGTATGCTATTCGGTCTTATTGGCAGTTGGAATTGGTTTCTGTTGGTATAAAGGTACTTGAAACTCTAGACACCCTTCGTAAGTCAAAGTCAAACAGTTCTGCATTTCGCCAAAGCACATGTCTCCTTCACATTTTTGAGGTATCCAAGTTTCTTTTAAGCTGTCAATATCTTAACCTCACAAATACTCATAAAAAGAAGCTGCAATATTTACTTGGAATTTCTTTGACTTACTTTGATCTTGTGTTTCCATTAGATTGGCGGAAATCAGTCTCTAAGGAATTAATTTCTTTAAGGGAGACTGATCTTTCAGTCAAATTGCTTGATGAGATTATTCTTCAATATGTTGACATGAAGGGTGACCTTACCTATTGGACAACAGGGAGGGTGACGATGATATGTCTTGGTTCAAAAACATCTGTAGCACTTTACGAGCATATCATTAATAAGCTTCAATGGAACCCTGTATGGAAGTCATTTGTTGAGAAATTTAGGGATGATGGCTTGAAAGAGGTTTCTGTTTATCTAGAATTGGCGCATGCTTTAATCGATACTTATGAAGCCAACTGGAGGCTTGCAAGCTACATTTCACCAGACAGTTTCGTGCATCTTTTGGATCGTCTTCTTTACGTGATATCTTGGTTATGTCATACCTTCTACACTACTAGGTCTTCTTTTGTTGGGTGGTTTACACATCTTCACTCTCCTGCTACTCCACCTAAACTGTTTCCAGATGAGAAACAGAAATTGAGAAATTTAGTAGACTTTTATGTTGCGGTAGTCCGAAAAATTCTGATATATAGAGAAGATACAATATCATGGTTACAAAGATCAGATATCAGGCACTCTTATTATCTTCCAATTTTAGCAATGAAGTTAGTTATGATGCTGTCTTTAATTTGTCTAGAAGAGTCAGATCGGTCGCAAGAACTACTTAGTTTGCTGCTGGATTATAGTATTACTGATTTGCTTCCAAATAAGTTTGTGTCTAATCTTATGAGAAGAAGGAAGGATCGTTGCTTGAACTTGACTCCGAAAGTAATTGCAGAAGCATTTAGTAGCATAGAGGATCCCCTCTTGATTGTGTGTTCGGGAGATGTGCGTCCTAAAATCCATGCTCCTTGTGCTATATTTGTTGACCTTCGGAAATCTAGAGAGGAGATAATGAGTGTATTGTTCCCAAGTGAAACTACACATATTATTCAAGGTCCTCCCAAGAATGATGGTCTTGGGATGATTACTGAAGCGACATGTTCTAATACATTACCAGATGCAAATCTGAATGATAATCCATTGGATGTATGCAATGGAGAACTGCAATTGGATCGTAAAGTTGTTAAAGATATATCTCATTTTATAAATGGGATGAAGAACGAGTCACTGAGAGAAATATCTCAATTTATAGTTGGGGATACACATCTAGATTCTACTGTTAACTCTATGATAAAGGTAAGTGCATTGTGGTTATTTTTATGTTTTATCATAGTTAGTCTAAACTATGAGGCCTACTAATTCTACATCTTGTTTCAGTAAGAATTAGATAAAATTCTACATGCTTTAGCTTCCGCTCGTGAAGATGGGAAATTGCGTTTTGGAGAAGGTACAAAACTTCTAGACCGTCCATGTAGAGAACTAACGGCGCTTTTACAAGAATTTGATCGAAGGTTGGATTTGCAATATTCTGAATTTTATTATGTACATCTGTTTGAATTGTTAATTTTTGAAACCTTTTTTTCAGTCCTAAAAAAATGAAGAATGCAAAAGCAGCTGTGGACTGGCTGAAAAGTAGCTGGCCAAACAGAAATGAGGTTTCAGATTATGTCATTTGTGTGGAATCGAAGGATGCTAAAAACAAGAAAGTGAAGGGTAACAACAATGGGAACAAGGGTAAAAACAGCAAGGGTAAAAGAAATGACAGCAAGGGTAATCAAGTTTTTCATGCATAATTGACGTTTTCTTTTGGGTTCAAGAATCATATTAATGTAAGGTTTTTGGTTAATGTTTTAAGGATTGTTATGAATGTAGTCTCATCGAGGCAGCAAACTCTATCTGATTGTGTACCTGAATCAAAGTTTTAAAGTTGTTATTTTCTTGAACATATATATATTTTATGGGTCACATGCATATGATGTTAAGATACAAATTTAAGTCCTTATGATATACTAGCAAGATGCCCGCTCTTTACGACGGTCGACGGGTAGGATAAAAAGAGTCGTAAAATGATAACTTCATGTTTGAGTTATGTGTTATCATTGTAATATATCATGGCAACCAAATATGTTTGTGATTGATATTCAGAGATTAAAAGTACACAAAAGTTTAACATTTAAGCACTCACAATAATCATATAATTCAAGCATAATAATCTTTATACATTATAGTAGTACTGGCGCAATTCATCGAAACTTAAAAATGGAGAAAGCAATAATGGTTGGTATATGATAATGGTGATAAAACGTCATAGTTAACAATGTTACTTCTTAGTATCGCAAAAACACTCATAGTTAACACATTTATTTCGTTACATTAACAAATTATACATGAATCATGTACTTTCTATAAATCTATCATCTCTAAATGGTCACTTTTATACTAAAACAAATCACTACATTAACAAATTATACATGAATCATGTACTTTCTATAAATCTATCATCTCTAAATGGTCATTTTTATACTAAAACAAATCACTTATAATTTTTCGTGAATTTAAAATCATGCAATCAAAACTTAATCAAGGTTATTTACTTAATTGTATTTTAATTGTGTTAGATTACAATGATTTTTATAATCAAGTACATAAGTTATTTTATATTTTAAAGAACATCTCGGTTACTAATATTAGAGTTTGACCATCTTATGTTATTTTACATTAAAGTATTGTACAACTAGCAAGATTAGTTGCACCTATTAAAAAATTAAGACAATAAGATACGTTCTTTATGTATGAAGTAAGATACTTTATTGGTTAAGACATAATTGTGTAGGAATAGTTACGGGCCAAAGCCCATTCAGGCTAAATAGAAGCCCAGTTGAGATGGAAATTGTTACACCTAGGCCCAAGCTTATAGATATGGTTATATTTGGATAGAACTTTATTGGTTAACTATTTACTTTACCATCATTTGCATGTTCAAAAATAACATAGCCAAAATTAGGGCTGTAAACGAACCGGACGAACACGAACGGAGCCCTGTTTATGTTCGTTCATTTAATTTTAACCGGACAAATAAACGAACACGGACGCTTAAACGGACGAATTTTCTTGTTCATGTTCGTTAATTAAGAAAACTAGACGAGTACCCGTGCATAGCAACGGGATTTTATAACGACAAATAGTTTATTGATAAAAAAGTTTATAGGTTATAAACGAAAAATAATGTTTTGAAACCCGGTTCGACCCGGGTGGTTCAACCGGTTGAACCGTTCCGGTCGAAAAATAGGTCGATTTAAACCGGGTCAACTTGCTAGGTTAGGTCGAAAACGGGTCAAATTAAACCGGGTCAATCCGCCTGGTTTGAAGCGTCCCGGGTCAACCCGGTTTGTGTTTTAATTGGTTGTATTTAATTTGGTATATATGTTTTTTAATTGGTTGTACAATGTGAATAAATTATTGTACTTTTAAGTAAAGGATAATGTTTTGAAACCCGGTTCGACCCGGGTGGTTCAACCGATTGAACCGTTCCGATCGAAAATGGGTCGATTTAAACCGGGTCAACTTACAAGGTTGGGTCGAAAACGGGTCAAATTAAACCGGGTCAATCCGCCAGGTTTGAAGCATCCCGGGTCAACCCGGTTTGTGTTTTAATTGGTTGTATTTAATTTGGTAGATATGTTTTTAATTGGTTGTACAATGTGAATAAATCATTGTACTTTTAAGTAATGGATAATGTTTTGAAACCCGGTTCGACCCGGGTAGTTCAACCGGTTGAACCGCTCCGATCGAAATTGGTCGATTTAAACCGGGTTAACTTGCTAGGTTGGGTCGAAAAAGGGTCAAATTACCGGGTCAACCCGGTTTGTGTTTTAATTGGTTGTATTTAATTTGATAGATATGTTTTTTTAATTGGTTGTACAATGTGAATAAATTATTGTATTTTTAAGTAATGGGGTGTTTTAATTAGAGTATTAATTAGATTGTTCAAGTTTCCTTAATTAATAAGGGCATTATGGGGATTGACCAAAAATTAAGTTTTCACTTTTCCACTTTGACCATTTTCTCTTTATAAGTAGTATAGATAAACTGTTCATGTGCGTTTATGTTCGTTCATTAAGACAATAAACGAACGCTAAACGAACATAAACGATCAAACATAGATGAAAATAGACAAACAAACATAAATTTTATTGAATTCTTCACAATATATTGTTTTATAAGTGTTGTTTTGTTTAGACAAACCAATTTTTAAAATTATAAAATTAAAAGATATGATATATGAATATAAATAGATAAATAAACATAAACGAACGTATAATCGGATGTTCACGAACATAAAACGGACGAGACTTTTGTTCATGTTCGTTCATTTAATAAACGAACGAACAAAAACGAACTTTTTACCGAACGGTTCATGAAATGTTCGTTGAACGTTCAGTTCGTTTACAGCCCTAGCCAAAATGTAGTTTAGTACTATGAAATTAGTTAAGTGGACTTTTTAGTATTTTGGATTTTTAAAGGGTCAAGATAGTACCTAAAACTAGCTAAGTGAAATTTCTACTATCCTATTCCAACTTAACAATTAAGTCCGTTAAATAAATACATTATCCTCAAAATTAAAATACTTATAGTATAACCACCAAATAAGGTAGAAACGAGCTGAGCCGAGCTCCTCGGCTCGTTTACGATCATAAGTCTCGAGCTCGAGCCCGTTTCGAGTATGCTTTTAGCTCGAGTTTGGCTCGAAACGAGCCAAACTTATAAAAGCTCAACATCCAAGCTTAATCGAAATCAAGCTCGAGCTCAAGCATTGTTTGGGGCCCATTTAAAAAATGAGTTGACGCCCAAGCTCAATGCATGTATTATTTATATATGAACGGGCATAATAATTTAGCATAATAAACGAGCTCGAATCTAATGTACTTAAAAATCAAGCTCGAGTTGAGTTTATCTCGTTTGTTCCTATCATAAAAATGAACCGATCCCGAGCTTGTAAAATATGTTACGAACCGAACTCGAGTTAAAAGAATAAGGCCGGAAATGAGCTCGAGCTCAAGACTTATGATCGTAAATGAGTCGAGCTTGAGTTTTGGCAAACTCGAGCTTGAATCGGCTTGTTTCTACATGTATTTTTATTTGGTAGTTATATTATGAATATTATAAATTTTGAGGATAATTTTGGTTAAATTTCTAACAGGTTTAAGAGTTAATTAAGTAGGTATGAGGTCGTAGAAATTTCACTTACGCAAGTTGAGAGTAACCTGCCACATCTTTAAAAGTTCATGGTACCAAATATTCTACCGAGCATGCTTTTGGTTACCAAACTACATTTTGGCCGAATAACAATATATTTTGAGTTATTTTGGTTAACCGATTTCAATCATTCACACCTCTTAACTGAACTGCCTTAACTTAACTTAATCAGTTTACCTGATTATGATATTGAAACCAATACTATAAACTCGTGCATCATAATTTTTAGTTCAAAGAAATGTCACATCAACAATTGTTAGCAATTAACTTTTGTTGTGAAGTGTGTCTAGGGCGATAGAAGTTTCCTCTCGCGTGTGTAAAAGGAGAGTGCCATTGCCTTTTAGGCTAGACCCAACCTCGTTGTGTGGGCTTGCTACGCCTTCTGGGCTAGGGGCCATGTAGCCACAAATTGCTGTTAAAAAATTAAAAAAAAAAAAAAAAAATGACACTTGTTATTCAATAAAGAGAAAAGTTCAAAATACATCCCTGTGGTTTGCCAAAAGCCCGCTTTACATCTTTTTTCTTTTTTTTTAGAACAAAATCATCCACCGTTAGTAAAGTTGGCACAAATACAACCCTCAGTTAGTAATATCAGTTACTATGGATTAACGATGCAAATGATTTTCCGTTATCTTCTAACAAGAGTTAAAATAGTTGCATCGTTAGTCCTCATTTAGTTAAAATATTTGCATCGTTAGTCCTCATTGATTATAAAGTTAAAATATTTGCATCGTTAATTCTCATTAAGTTAAAATATTTGCATCGTTAGTCCTCATTGACTATTCTTACGTTTTTATCCTTTTCGTTCGTTTTTCTTACGTTTTGTCCGTTTTTATCCATTTTCGTCCGTTTTTCTCATGTTTTTATCACTTTTCATTCATTTTTCTCATGTTTTTATCCGTTTCTTGCATTTTTCTCATGTTTTTATCTGTGCTCATATACTTTTATTTGTTTTTGTCTATTATTCTACGTTTTCATCCGTTTTTCTTATATTTTATATGGTTTCATCCATATATATATATATATATATATATATATATATATATATATATATATATATATATATATATATATATATATATAGGGGAGGGTTATCGTGAGATCAAGCTTAAAGTTGTAAAAGTAAGACCCAATCTAAACCATTGGATCTTTTTATTTGTGTTAGATTAGATTAACATTAAATAGGGTTTCAAGGGTATTTTGGACAATCCAAATCTAAATGTGGCAATCTTTTTTCAAATTTTCAGTCTATTTTGTTATACAAAATTATAGTCAACATGTTTTATACATTAAACTGTTACACAAACCATAATATTAAATGTGTCACAAAAAAAAACAAAAAATTATTAAAACAACCTTATTGATACAGCAGCAGATTCCGGTACACCGGAATCCGTTCATTTTACCCGGAATTCAATAATTACTACATCAACCCTATTGATACATTGATTCACATATCTGATTCGGACTTCTCTAATAAAACTGACAAATTACTACAAAAAATCTTCAAAACAAATATGTCCCATATACTCTAAACTACTATTTGGTAGATAAACAAATACGGTACATACAAACATCTGTGTACTAACAATAAATCGAAACCGACCAGTAGCAGATTCTGGTACACCGGATATATTGTGTACCAAATCTGGTACATAAACAGATATAAAACAGATCTGGTACACTGGATATCACCGGCTATGGGCTGTGGTCATAGATCCGGTTCACCGGATAATATCCACGATGGTCACAAATCTGGTACACTGGATATCACCTTCAAGGGTTGTGGTCATAGATCAGGTACACCGAATAAATCCGGTACACTGGGTAATTGATCGGCAGCGGCCGCTATGGATCTTTTTACCATATCATTGGTAGGCCCAAATCCAGAAAAATCCGGGCAAAAACCAGCATGGCACGGCGGCTGCTATGGTTGAGAGATGCAGCAGTCAATGGTTTTTCGTTACATCATTATTAAAATCAACCCAAATCCGTACGAGACACATATGTGGAAAAATCACATATGCAACGGTGGTGAGAGATGCGGCTGCCATGGCCCAAATCCGTTCAATACATAGGACATGGTTGTTATTTTCCATACGAGACACATACGTGGCTGTGGTTGTTGTTAAAATCGTCACCGGAAATTATAGGAGATAAAAAATTGGTGGTGGTTTTTGATGAACATTAAGAATGATGTTGAGAAAAAAAATATGAGAGATAGAAAAATGAAAGTGACGGCACATATGATAATGAGGGGAGAGAGAGAGTGTGTAGGTTAGTTAAGTAGGGTTAGTAAAAATAAAAAAAATGTGCAAAATCCCTATAATACCCTTTTTGCTATATATTTAATTTTCAGTTTTTTTAACAATTAAATTCCACTTGCCATCCTCCTATTGGTTCTTGCATTGATCTTATTTTTATAACTTTAAGGATGATCTTATATGATCCCAACTCTCTCTCTCTCTCTCTCTCTATATATATATATATATATATATATATATATATATATATATATATATATATATATATATATATATATATATATATATATATATATATATATGAAAATGGATAAAAATATATGAAAGTAGATAAAAACGTATGAAAACTTGACATTTGATAAAAATATTTTTGAATCGATTTTAAATCACGATTTTGACCCATTTCTGGTCTGAATAATCAAAAGTGTAAAACACGAAAGTTGTCCGGAATAATGTTTTACATCGAGACACTCGAGATTTTAACCTGAAATAGTGGCTGTTTCATACGTTTTTATCTATTTTCATATATTTTTATCCGCTTTTATACATATTATATATATATAAATGGATGAAACCAGATAAAATATAAGAAAAACGGATGAAAACGTAGAATAATAGACGAAAACGAATAAAAGTGTATGAGCACGGATAAAAACGTGAGAAAATGGAAGAAACGGATAAAAACATGAGAAAATGGATGAAAACTGATAAAAACATGAGAAAAACGAACGAAAACGGACGAAATGTAAGAAAAACGGACGAAAAAGGATAAAAACGTAAGAATAGTCAATGAGGTCTAACGAAGCAAATATTTAAACTCAATGAGGACTAACAATGCAAATATTTTAACTCAATGAGAACCAACGATGCGAATATTTTAACTCAATGAGGACTAACGATGCAAATATTTTAACTCTATAATCAATGAGGACTAACGATACAAATATTTTAACTCAATGAGGACTAACGATGCAACTATTTTAACTCTTGTTAGGAGATAACGAAAAATCATTTGCATCGTTAATCCATAGTAACTGATATTACTAACTGAGGGATGTATTTATGCCAACTTTACTAACGGTGGATAATTTTGTTCAAAAAAAAAAAAAAAATGATGTAAAGTGAGCTTTTGGCAAATCAAATAGATGTATTTTGGACTTTTCTCTTCAACAAATAATGAAGAAAGAGACCATATTGATTGTCACTTATACTAAGGGAGATGTGCTACCCCGTACTAAAGTTATTATAATATAAAAATATAAACGAGTCGAGCCAAGTACGAGGTTGTCAATGCTCGAGCCAAGTAGGAGCTCGGCTTGTTTCGAGCCCTTGTGTTTTAAATACAAAGTTGGCTCGTGACACATATTACAAGCTCAAGACCGGCTTGTTCATATAATAAGCCTAAATGAATTAGAGTTTTAAAAAAGAGTTTGACAACTAGGCTCGTTTATACTCGTTTATATTAATAACGAGATTGTTAGATAATGTAAACCCCGTAGGTATCACTTTATTATTGACCATTATTTATAATGGTAAAACCCTAGATGCTCTAAACCCACAAATCGGGCTTTGGCCTATTTATTCCCTAATACTCCCCCGCAGTTCGAGCGGCGAAATCGCGAAAGCTCGAACTGGAGTAATAAACTAGACAAGAAACAGAAAAACATTAACATAATAAAAACATAACTTTAGTCGACTCGTAACAAAACCGTACCAACGGTCGACTTTAGTCGACTGGTACCAACGGTCGGCTAAGTCGACTGGTAACACAACCGTACCAACGGTCGACTTTAGGGACTGGTACCAACGGTCAACTAAGTCGACTGGTAACAAAGCCGTACGAACAATCGACTAATTAACAAACGAACAATAAACCGGATAACCCAAAGTATCCCCTACAACTAAAACAAATGAAATTACAAATCATAATAAAAGATGAGAAAACGAAAGTTGGTTCTAAAACTTCAACCCCCAAAGAACCTTCCGAACAAACGGGGCGTGTTTTTCCATAGAAAAACATAAAAATCTTTATTACGTGATGTATTCAAACTAAAAGGAATTAAATCCTTTATACCCTTTGCACGTCCGCCGAGAGAAGATAAAATATAATGAATATTTATATGTGTCTTTGCTTCTGGTCTTCAAAAGATGCCGGCCGCTTGTTTTCTACCTAGGACTAATTGTATTTTACTCAAAGGGGTGTTCGTACTTTTGGAATTAAATGGCGGCTCAGTTAACATAAAAGAAATCGACCAGTGTATTGTGGAGAGAACCTCCGGACCGACGGCCGAAGCCGACGGCCAGAGAAGGAGGCGGCTGTTTGGAGTTTAGAGTGAAGGACCGATTAGGCCTGATACCATGTTAGATAATGTAAACCCCGTAGGTATCACTTTATTATTGACAATTATTTATAATGGTAAAAACCTAGATGCTCTAAACCCACAAATCGGGCTTGGGCCTATTTATTCCCTAATAGAGATGACGTTTCTATGCATCAAAAGATGAAAAAACTTTGATATATAGAATCAAACAAAATCCATACCTTATTCCAAAAGCAGATCAAGAACCACTTTCCAACCAACATCTATAAGATCACAACCCCCGAAAAAAAGTTTGAAACTGCTTTTTACTTAGTTGTACCATTGACAAAACCCAACTTTGTTACCACCATAATTAAAATATACTCGCTTACTGTTGCAAAACAACTTTTAAACATGACAAGACATTCTTTTTTAATTTACTTTATTGGAAAAATATTCTTAACCAAGTTGTGTAAAAAAGCTGTAAACCCATAATCCTAGCCTCTTTTTCATCCCTTACAAAATGATATTGAAGACATTATTATGTTTTACTTGTACTTGCACTTTTAACAGATTTTCTTTATATGTAGAAGACATATTTAGGCCTTATTAATGCTTGTGGCAACTAAAAAACAAGCCGTAACAAAGATTAGCTGCAATATATATTAATTGTATTATACTCGTATTAAACATGAACCGATAGTATTATGAGTAAATTAATCCTTTGGGAAAATACCTGTCATCATCTTGCGGTTTAGACTTTAGAGTATGAATATCTTGTGGTTCGGAGGATGAATAAAGCCCAAACGTCCGTTTAAAGAATAAATAGCACAATGACAGCAAACATAAAAGTACATCATATCCTTAGCTTTTCTCTTTTCTATGTTTTGGGCATATAGTTGCTGGATATACACATGTCATGCTATATATAAAAGTTACTATATATATATACTTAGGTTCTCTAGAAGTAAAATATAAAGGTTTTTGATGATGCAACTGAAATTTAGGTAATTGTTCATTTGTACCTATTACAGTATGTTGGAAGGACAGATTGTATGTTGTAACTAGTACCAACTTGGTATAATATACACCATCTTTCGAGTTGAGTTAGACATACAGATGTTGGAGCAAGTTCTCAATTTATTTGAAGTCAAAATTCAATAAAAGCTGAAAATAACACATACATAGACAAGATGACTTACTGAACTGAGAGAACAACAATTGACTCCAGTACTCGAACAAACTAAACAAACACATTGTGAAACATAATATACTAAAAGAACATCAAAAGCTCGGTAAGAACCGATTAAAACTAAACCCTTAAACATTTGGATGTCTAACTATAGACTCGCTATAACTCCAGCTATGTATAAACTGAACACTGATTAATATAACAGTAAAAAATACAGCACTGAACTTAAAAATACGATTTGTGCAAACTAAGTCACAAATTAGAAAGGCTATTTTCTAAGTAACTTTATATTGCATATACTTTTTCGTTACTCCTTGAGTTTGGTTACATCAACACAGCTTGCAGCTCACAGCTCAGATTCAACTTATTGATCCAAAGGGTTTTTACAAAAGACAACTCTTTCTTGTATCTTCTAAGTTAACGATCGATGTACATTTGACTAACGGGCATTGTGATCTAGCGGTAGAAAACAGATAAGGTGCCCCTTAACCAAATGATTGAGTGCTCAGGCCCATTATTGTTGAAAAATGTATAAAGTACGTGAGTGAGTTTGCGGTTATAAACAAGGATAAAATGATGCGGATTTTATAATCTTGTTTTGCTTGTAAGAAAATAGAAACCGTTCACATGATATATTCTGTTAATAGCGAAACACATGTTTATTTTAGCGAAACACATTTCAAACAGCATGAAATGACAAAGGGCCGTTGTAATTTATACGCCGTTCCTTTTTACCGGCAAATTTTCCTTTTAAAAGTGTTGTACAAAATCTAATCAAAAAATTTGTTCCTCAAGATGCTAACCAATCTTCATTGCCCCACACAAACAATTTTGAATTTTTAAGTTTCTTTTTTAAGCCATCAGAAACAATTCACTTTCTAGTTCATCAAGATTCTCTGCTTATCTTTCCTTCTTGCTTTTCACAAGCCAAGAATCAATCTTTCTATCTTTCTTTCCCCATCACATATTCCTTAGCTTTTTTCTTAAATTTATTATCTTTTTAATCTTCAAATGATGCTCATTTTTTTCTTCCCATCTCTATCACCATTTTACCTTTTTTTGTTTCCGTCCTTTCGACTTCTTGAAATCCTTGTGGCGAATCATGTCATCTTCTGGGAACGTTAGCCACCTCTCTCAGCCTAGCATCTACGGTATGAAAAAACATGTATCAATTTAGTAGAGTATTTGTGTTTTTGGATATGGATATGTTTAGCGTAGAGTTGATGTATAAGTATTTAGTATTTAACATGAGTTTTAAAGCAGGAGACTTTGTTTCTTCCCACGCAGAGAGGAAGTCTCGGTTTATGAAATGGATGAATAAGCTTCTTAAAGGTGGATCAAATCGTGGGTCGCTTCGTGGTGGAAATCCTCCTCCTCAGTTTACTGGAGACGAAAGTATGATATTGCGTGCTCCAGTTAGATCCTTGGTATATACTATCTTCCTTTGTTTTATCGTGGGGTTATATTGTATTTGTTATTATCATAACCATTGATGTAAGATCTTTTTTTAGGACAATCGTACAAGGACTAATAGAGAGAAGGAAGAATTAGATCGAGCAATCGCTCTTTCTTTAGCTGAAGGTTTGAAGAAACCAAATGGTAAGCTTCAAATATTTGGAATACAAAAAAAAAATCTTCTATGTTTTGTAACTCGAATCAAATTTATTTTAGTATTGAATTAATCTTAATATAGTCATATACATTTTGCGTGTTCGAACATATTCAGGATACGGGTGGCAACCAAGCAATGATGAAGACCTTGCAAAATCGCATCATGATGACTCATATCCGTCATACCCTTCATATGCACCTAATGAATATCCTACATATGTACCTAATGAATATCCTTCCATGCCATATAGGTACTTTATGATATTGCCTGCATATTCTGGAAAATGAGTGGGTCAATTTATGATATGGATTTGACTGATCTTTCTATGCATATGTACATTTCAGAGTATGTGGTGGCTGCAAACGTGAAATCGGTTATAGCAATTACTTAGGATGCATGGGTAGCTATTTTCATCCAGAGTGCTTTCGTTGCCGTGCTTGTAATTACCCAATCACTGAACATGAGGTACTACTTGTTCTCTACAATTTGCATGCAACCAAATGCATTTATTTGATTTAAGTCTATTTCTCATATCAAATGACGTTGTTAAATGTCTTATTATTGCGAGTTCTTATTAGTTTTTTTCTTTGTTGAATCAAGTTCACTTTATCAGAGAAAGACACTTACCATAAGTCATGCTTCAAAGATTTGACTCATCCCAAATGTGAAGTCTGCTTTCAATATGTAAGGATAACCGTGCTTTAAATAATGAGAACGTTAACTAGGCCTTGTGCTGACTCAATTCAACTATCTTGATTCTTTAAACAAGTTTTTGAATACTAAATATTCTAGATGAATTGCATAAATGGTGATATGTCCCATATGAACACTGTTACAGCAAGTGTATTATTGTCTTTGCTTTTGTAGATCCCCACAAATGGAGCTGGGTTGATCGAGTATCGATGCCACCCATTTTGGTCCCAGAAATATTGTCCCGTACATGAGCATGATAATACAGCTCGATGCTGTAGCTGTGAGCGATTAGAGGTATGGTTTATATTAAATTTTGCAAGTTTTAGGCTCCATTCATTTATATAATTTCATCATTTAGTGATTTCTTATGACATCAATATGTATGATTAAGATAATTACTAAAGAAAAGTATAATAAATTTCTTTTATTTGCAGTCTGTGAATGTACGATACATATCTTTAGGAGATGGACGAAGTTTATGCCTCGAGTGCATGGAATCAGCTATAATGGATACAGGTGACTGCCAACCGCTTTACCATGCCATTAGAGACTATTATGAAGGAATGAACATGAGACTTGATCAACAAATTCCCATGCTCCTTGTTGAAAGACACGCCCTTAACGATGCTATTGTCGGGGAGAGAAGTGTAAACTAATGAACTCTTCCAACTATTTCTCCAAATTATTCTATTTTTGGCCTTTTGCTACTTGAACTCTTTTGATTTACTATATCATCTTTCAGGGATTCCATCATTTGCCCGAGACAAGGGGTTTATGCCTTTCTGAGGAGCAGACTGTTGCAAGTGTACGTCTTTGAGCAACTTTGATACTTGTTAGTTATTTCTTTGAATACTATCAAGTTGTTAAGTGTTTATTGTATTATTTGTTGTAGATACAAAAAAGGCCGAAAATTGGTGGCCATAGGTTGGTAGGAATGAGAACTCAGCATCAGAAGCTGACTCGAAGATGTGAAGTCACTGCCATTCTTTGTTTGTATGGTCTTCCAAGGTGATGTTTTGACAACTCTTTCTTCAGCGCACCTTAGATGTGGCAAATGGGCAGTTTGCTGGGTTGAGTAAGGGGTCAAAATGTGTTTTTTTTTTTAAGAACGGCAATTTTTTTCACACTTATAACACCTATCTCACAAATGCCTCCAGCGAGGCTTGAACCCACAACCTCTAGGTTGGTGGGCAATTCACATACCACTAGACCAAAGGCCTCGGGTCAAAACATGTATTGTTTAGTAAATGTTAAATGGTCACACTAAACCTTTTTTTTTTTTTTTTTTTTTTTTTTTTTTTTTTTTTTTTGGAATTTAAATATTTAGAAAGTGCTTTATGATTATCAAACTCTAATTATGATAATTCAACCTTTTAATTTTAAATATAGCAGATTTAGGATTAGGCATTTTAGTTCCACATCGGGCAACTTTTAATCTGTTTCATTTTAGCAAACTGGCATTTGATCCTTAGGGATAAAGCCTTACCAAATTAACCCATTTATAATAAACGGGTCAAAATTTCCTCATCTAGCATCTTTATATTGGATTTAAACAATTCATTATGATTCACGCTTGGGCACTAGTTTTGAGTTTTTTTGAGATTAAATGTTGCAGATTATTAACTGGGGCCATTCTTGCACATGAGTTGATGCATGGCTGGTTACGTCTCAAAGGTAACTAGAAATATCCTATTTATCTTTCAAGAAGCGAAAAAAAACAGTCCGCTGGTAGTTTCGCCATTTAAGTAGCAAATTTCTCATTTTTATAGGTTATAGAAACTTAAATCCCGAGGTGGAAGAAGGTATCTGTCAAGTGCTTTCATATATGTGGCTTGAATCAGAAATCATGCCCGGTTTAAATAATATGCCATCAACCTCATCGTCATCATCATCTTACGCATCCAAGAAAGGTGGGAAATCAAGAGTTGAGAGCAAGTTAGGTGAATTCTTCATGCATCAGATATTGCATGATGCTTCACCAGCGTATGGAGAAGGGTTTCGGACTGCTAATGCAGCTGTTAATACATATGGTCTTCGAAGAACACTGGATCATATACGGCTCACAGGAAACTTTCCCAAGTGAAGTTTTGTTTCTTTTTATAGATTTATTCACCTGCTTTGCACAAAGAGCTCTTGAGGATCAAAATGATCGAATGACATCAGTTTTTATGGGTCATTTTGGAGATAAATGTGCAAGAAAATGGAAAAAGTTGTTCTTAATTTCTATTCAATAACCTCATAAGGAATTCTTTCTGTAATTGGTATGATTTTTTTTTTTTTTTTTTTTTTTTTTTTTTTTTTTTTCTGATTTGAACTATTTATAAACTTAATAAGTTTGTAACCTTAAATTATAAGTTTTTGTGTAGCATAAAGACATTTGTATCACTTTCAGACTTTCATTTTTATGCTGTACGTTAATTCAAACGTAAGAAACAGTTTTTTTAGTTTGACCAAAGCATAGTACTTATATACTTACATAAAAACCATGTAGCTTTAAACTTATTGACCAAAATATGAGTATATACAAACAGCCGAACATCCAAAACATCTTTCAGGTTAATCAGTTGGATCCAATAAAACCTGCGTACGGGTTGAATTGTAAAATTTGATTTATTTTTTTTCCATAAATGTGTTAGCAAACAAGCTACACCGTTATAAGCATAAACATACAAGTCATTACTTATTACTGCATTAACTGAATAGATATACATCAGGTTTAGGCTGTATTTTGGATTTTTGAATACAGCACAAAGTTAGCACTTTAATCACACCCGGCTTACACGCGAAATCCATTCCTCACATCAGCACCACTACAAGGCATCATATACTCATTTATTTCATTAATCACAGCTTCAGGAAACAACAAATCAATATAATAATCCATGTGAATATATATTTGAAATGATTTACAAGGGTTAATAGATATAGCAACAACATAAGAAATACATCCAAGTCTCTTTAATCTAATCTCTATAAATGCCAAAAGCAAAACAAACAAAAACCCAAGGTTCCGACCTATCTTTTTTCCTTTACTTTTTGCTTTGTTTTTCACTTTTCATAACTCAAACTTGTAACGTTACGTTACACATAAAAACAACAGTAATTATGTCTATATAGTCCTTCGGTTTTCTTGTAAATCTTGAACAAACATATACATAATACATGTTTTATCCTTTTTCATTTCTTTAAGTAGAGCAACATCCCTTCCTTGAATTATTGTCATAATCGCCAACTTTTATAGTGGTTGTGTGGCTAGGAACAGTAGTAGAAGAAGATGCTGCTTCCTGAGCAGCCAATGCTTTCTTGCTCACTATCTTATATATATCCAACAAAATCATCTGAAATGCCTTTTCAACATTATACGCCTCAAGTGCAGAAGTTTCTAGAAACACAAGATTTTCTTGCTCTGCTAACTTCTTACCATCAGCTTCTTGAACGGCTCTATGATGGGTCAAATCAGCCTTGTTTCCAGCCAGCATGATGACAATGTTGGAGTCTGCATGGTCCCTTAGCTCCCTTAGCCACCTTTGCACATTTTCAAATGATTGGGCCTTTGTTATGTCGTAGATCAAGAGAGCGCCTACAGCTCCTCTGTAATAAGCACTTGTGATTGCTCGGTACCTTTCTTGACCGGCAGTATCCCATATTTGTGCTTTTACTGTCTTGCCCTCAACCTGCATTGTATACTCTCCAAGTTAAATGTTATAAGGGTGCCTTTTAAGATGTTTGATAAAGAGTCGTCGGTATCATTTCAAATTTGCATTCTTCATAGAATAAAGTAAGTATGATTTATCTTTGTAATTTATTTCACTGCCAAAAATATCTTTTGATCTTCATCACTTGTCACTAACTTTAAAGATATTACATACGTATAAGCATCTATGTTCATATACGATAACTTTAAAGATATTACATATGTTTAATTAGTCTTTTCATTGCGAAATAAAGATCACTTGAAAAAGTTGGAGAAATCTCAAGATAACTTTGACCACGATCAAACACAATCAATGGAATGACCCTTCTAATATCTAGAAATTAAGGCATCTAGAAGTGCTGAATTTATCATTCTTAAAGTTAAC
Source organism: Artemisia argyi (assembly GCA_030686995.1). Lineage (NCBI taxonomy): Eukaryota > Viridiplantae > Streptophyta > Magnoliopsida > Asterales > Asteraceae > Artemisia > Artemisia argyi. The sequence continues at coordinate 120,604,726 of CM060697.1, read as the reverse complement.
TTCATTCTTGGGGCAAAGAAAATTGCATCAATTAAGTTTAGATGTCAATATAAAAAAATGAAAAAAAAAAATAGAAAAGAAAAGAAAAGAAAAATCACCATTATGTTCTAGTCCTTAATTATTAGATAGTAGTATACTTAGCTGGCAAAAGGTTAATATCCGGTAACCCGAACCGGCTCACAATTGGCTGTCTTTTCATAACATGGGGACATACATGACTCACTCATCGGTTGTAGCTATGAGGTTGCCAATGATTGAACCTTTGACCTTTTGGGGCAAAGAAAATTGCATATAGGTGGCAAAGGTAGTATAGTATAGATAGTTGATCTTATAATCTGAATTTACTACAAAATTGAGGTTAATCGCACAACCTAGAACTTATTATCAGCAAGGTGTATGCTAAAAGTGTTCCTGCTGAGGGTTCAAGTCTCACGTGGAGACAAGGTGTTCTTTAGGTGGTGTGTGAGTTTGCCGATAATTTCTTTTTAGCAAGAATGATGGGTAGTTTGATGAGTCGGCTAATATGTACATGGAGATAAAACAGATGGTGCTTTCAGTGTATATATGTTCAAGCGAAAGTCAAAAATCAAGAGTAAAACACAGTAAATCTCAAATACTCCATGTTGGTGTCTTTTTGAAGAAAATACTATACCTAGCTAGGTATATACAATGATTGTTCGCATATGATAATATATATGGAAAATTTCATTGGTAGTGTTATATGCATGCACTAGCTAGTGAACCACGCTAATCTACCTATCGTTAATGCCTTTCAACCAAAGATGATTATATAATTTGTAACCAAAATTATAAGTAATTTATTCTACGTACTGAATTATGCTTATTAACTTGTCTTCCTAAGTTCAACCCGGCCTAGAGATCCGAGATCATTTTCTTGCTCTGGAGACATTGCGATATTACCTCTTGATATTGGTTGTAGGACGAGTTAGGTCACCTGGGTGGCGTTCGACCAAACCTTATCGAGTTTCAATTCCTTATATAAATTGAGGTGATTACTGATTACATCACAATAAAATACACAAAAACTATTTCAATAATTACATGGTATAGACAATTTGACACAGCGAAACACGGGCTATTTTGAGATCTCACAATGTAATTTCAAGGAACATGTTGATTAATATCATGATTTCCAATATAAAGCCAATATTTGTAAAGAAATTTTAGACATATCAGTCGAAAAATAGACAACCAACCTGAAGAGTCCTTGTAGCAAATTCGACACCAATGGTGGATTTAGACTCGAGACAGAATTCATTTCGGGTAAACCTTGAAAGAAGGTTAGATTTCCCAACTCCGGAATCCCCAATTAGCACTATCTTGAACAAGTAATCATACCCATGATCCACCTTATATGCCATTCTTCCTGTCTACACTTTTCACAAACGCGATAAATCAAACAAACACAAATTAAAAATCGACAAATGAATTACAAGCGCAATAACAAAGCACATGTCATTTCTGTAACGAAATGAAAAAGTTTAACATTAAAGAACTAACCATGAAGAAAGAGGTTGATGAAAGACAAGATGGTAATTGAAAGATTGAAGATGAGAGACAAAGGGGACCAGAAAAAGAAGTACCGAACACATTGGAAATATAAACGGTTATTCGAAAGGATATCAGAAAAACATGGATTTGTTTCTAACTGAATTAACTGCTATATTTAAGTTGCACCCTTTATATTATCATGTTCTAATTAATGACACCAAACACCCATGTAGCTAGGATTACTTTATTTATTTATTTGTTATTTACATTTTAATTTCTGTATCCTACACTCACTATAATGCCAATCACACATGAACTATTAGGACTAAATTTTTGGACGTGTAGTTTTAGCGAATGTTTTCTGATCATTCAAGAGGTATGTGTTCATGATGGTGTGCTATAAAAATTGTACGTGCTTGAAAACTAATTAGGTCGAGGGTTCTTCGTGTAAAGATATTACTATTGTAGATTGTACTATAGAAACTAAATAGTGAACAAACATTTGTATAGCTTGATGAATGAAATAGTGAACAAACATTTGTAGATGTACTATAGCAACATATAAATACACAAAATAAAGATATGATGCGCTAATGCTAGACGAGCTAATGGGCTGACATAAGTGGGTCGACCTTATAACTAACATCTCCCGTCAAACTTATAATGTTGCACTGAGGAACATTGAGAATTTGTGACATAGAAAACGAAAACGCATGCCACAATGAGGCTTGGTAAATATATTTGCAATATGTAAAGCAAACTGAACAAACAGCAAAGAAATGGTGCCCGCCTGAAGATGATGACGAGTGAAAAGACAATCAATCTCTACATGCTTGGTCCTTTCAAGAAAAAACATGTTGCGCGCAATCTGAGTAGCACTATGATTATCACAATATAATGGAGTAGAACTAGTAACATGAACATCCATATTTGCAAGTAACCAAAGTATCCAAAAAATCTCGCTAGTAGTAACAGCAATGGCACGATACCCAGCTTCAGTAGAAGATCTTAAAAGAACATCTTGTTTCTTACTCTTCCATGAGATAAACGAATATCCAAGAAAAACACAAAACCCAGTTGTAGACTTGCGAGTAATGAAATCACCAGCCCAATCAGCATTATAATAAGCACGCAAGTCTAAAGAAGATGTCGAAGGAAACAAGAGTATTTGAAACTGAGTACCTCGAAGATACCGAAGAATCTGTAAGACATAAGCCCAATGAGCTATAGTGGGAGCAGAAACAACTGACTAACAATGTGGACAACATAAGCAATATCATGTCGAGTCACTGTAAGATAAACCAAACTCCCATTAATAGTGCAATATAAACTAGGATTAGGTAGCAGGGGTATATTTTGTTTTAGGAGGAATTTCGGCAATCTTATTGTTTGTCATTCTCGCACGATCAAACAAATTATCAATATACTTGGATTGAGATAGAAGATAACCTTTCAATGATGAGGCAACCTCAATACCAAGAAAATAACGTAGTAATCCCAAATCTTTCATATCAAACCGATGAGACAACTCTGCCTTTAACAATTCAATTCCATCACAAACATCTCTAGTAATAGTAATATCATCAACATACAAGGACAACAAAATATTTCCAGCACTTGAACGTTTAACAATTAATGCAAAATAGTGAAGGCTAGAGACAAATCTAAGAGAAGTAACAATTGTGGAAAACTTCTCGTACCAAGCACGTGACCTGTTTAAGTCCATAAAAAGCTTTCTGGAGCTTACAAACTTCACTTGACTGATGAGGAATGCCAAGGAGTGGTTTCATATAAACTTCTACATTGTCACCATTCAAGAAAGCATTCTTGATATCCATTGGAGATATTTTCCATTGACAACTAAAAGCCACTACAATTAAAGACAATTGTCATTTTTGCATCAGGAGAAAATGGTTCTTCATAATTCATGTCATACTCTTGAGAGTAAGCTTTAGAAACAAGATCCTTATATCTTTCAATGGACCCATCATATTTTGTTTTAATCTTGTAGACCAAATGAGAGCCAACAACATGTTTGCCTGCTGGCAAGGGTACCAAGTCCCACGTGTAAGTGTGGGTGTCATGCAATGCAGTAGATTCCTTAGACATAACACCCTGTCAAAGTCGATCGCAAACAACTTCCATATAAGACACAGGTTCATAAAGACTATGCATAGAAGCAATATATATATATATATATATATATATATATATATATATATATATATATATATATATATATATATATAGTGAGACTTTCTTGCGAGAACCATCTTATCTGCGAGAACTGAGAGAACCACCAAAAAACATACATGCACGCCTTCAATAATTGTAGTTTTGCACATATGTTCTAAAAACAATATATATGTTTTAACAAAAACATAGTTGTTCTAAAAAATTTGATAAGAAATTGGAAATACAAATTTTTTTTTAAAGGTGTGCATGTATGTTCTTATAAGGCATGCAACGACAATATTGCGGCCGTGTGTAAGGTTTTTGTGAAAAAAGATGATGAATTCGTGATGATATTGAAGAACATAGGTGTATACTTATTATTATTGATGATTTGCATGTATTTTTATTTTATTTTAAAAGGTGTGCATGTATGTTTTTTGTGGTTCTCTCAGTTCTCGCAGATAAAATGGTTCTCGTAAGAAAGCCTCCATATATATATATATATATATATATATATATATATATATATATATATATATATATATATATATATATATATATATATATATATAGAATAACAAGAAGAAACAAAATTATATTTTTTTAATGGACTTACGAATACGCATGGGTCGAACAATTGGAGGAGGAACCACTGTGACTTCAAGCGATTAATAGGTAGTCATGGCGAGATGTATAAACTTTTAACCGAATGGATCATAATAACGATATCCCTTTTAACTAACACCATAACCTAGAAACACACATAAGGTGGGCTTTGAAGATAATTTCTTACGCTCAACATGTGGTTTTAGGACAAAACAAGTACAATCGAATACGCACAATGAGGAATAATCAAGCAAAGTTCCATACAACTTTTCAAAAGGAGATAAACCAGAATTATGTGCAATTGGAATTCTATTCATAACATATGTGGCAGTAAGAGTCGTTTCTCCCCAAAATACACTATGAACATCATCGGACAACAAAAATGATCTAACCGTCTCAACAAGATGACGATGCTTCCTTTCAACAACGCCATTTTGTTAAAGAGTGTCCGTACAAGAGGTTTGGTATATAGTAAATAGTGGATGAAGGTGAGTGGTCAGAATAAGGTGGGTGAGAATGTCAAAGAGATACAATCACAATAAAAGGAACATGAACTAAGTCTTTTACGAAGTATTGTTCAATTTTTAATTAGAGCTAAGGTTTTATAACAGGGTTATTAATTGATGGTGCCTAATACGGAGTAGTAGAAATGAAAAAAATATGTTACGTTGTAAATATTTGTTGGCACTAGTAGAAATGAAGAAAAATATGTTATGTTGTAAATATTATTGGCACCGCTACGTTTATGTATTTAAGTTTTCAAATTGCAATGGTCCAATAAAAAACTCAAAAATTTAAGTTAGATATTTATAAATATATTTAGACATGTATAATTACCAATACACATATAATAAATTGGAGGCCCCTCACAAACGGGGCCATGTGCGGTTGCACCACTTGCAAATGCTAATCGCCGTTACTGATTCTAACTTCTTACCACATGACCCTAAAACTAATCAATCCTTACAAACGAGACAATCCGACAAACGAAGGAAAAAATCTATCAGTATAAATTGATAATTAATGGCATATCTATACAAGTTGATCTGGTCACTGAACTTAATTCAGAAGTTCTTAAGAAATCTTTAAAGCTAGTCCACAAATATTAATTAATTTTCCTCTTCAAACCCCTTTTTACGTCTGGGGAATTTGTGTTATGAATGTGTGTATTGTGGAATTATCGTGTGTGAAATGAATAAAAGAAAAGATGACCTAAATTTTTATACTTGTCATTATTCAACTCATCCAGAATCATGTCACTATACATAGTTTTATTACTCTTCTAGAAGTCGATTATTGAATTTGAACTAGAAAATTTGTTGAAAACTTATAGAGTTGATAGAGTTACGGTGAAAAGAAATTCAAAATGAAAAGGATGAAAACTAAGTAAAATTATATATTGAAGATTGATCATAGACCGGAATAAGTTACATCTTTATCAATTTAAATGCGCTATAATATATTTTTTTTTTATTTTAAAATTAGATGCATATAGTAGATGCGTTTCAGCAATTATGTGAATCCTTATTATCTTTTATATAATAAAATAAAACCCCTATTGGAAATTTTGCATTTCAAAAAAATCAATTCATACCTGATTTAGTAATAATTTTATTAAAAAAAATTTATTTTCTTATTAGGTAATATTTTATATTTATCCATAACACAAGTAGAAGATAAATACAAAAAATATAGATAAGATATTTAAAAAAATTATTATTTATTTTATATTTATCCACAACACAAGTAGAAGATAAATACAAAAAATATAGATAAGATGCAATTAACAATAGGATTAAAATTTTTAAATAATTATTTAAAAAAAAAAAAAAAAAAAAAAAAAAAAAAAAAAAACCGCACGTGCGCGGGTATTATAACTAGTTTTGCATTATAAAATATCAAATGTGTTTCTAGTACTATTTTGCATCTTATTCGATTCAAATTAATAGGGATGTATCTAAATAAATAGAGATACATATATTTCAAATCAACTATTCTCAAATGTGTGATTATAATTACTTCTCGTCGCTCTCATTTTAATAAATCTTCTTGAACCTATACATAATAATAATAATCTCCATATATAATAACAATAAGTTACATTTAACCAAAATTAAATCTTTTCAGTTTCTCATTTCGGATTAATTATATTACTTAAACGGTTGATCTAGTGGCGGCGAAGAGGGTGTGCAAATGATGCGGTCATACAAGGCCTGTAATTTAAAGAGACTCACTTTGTGTATTTATGATATATATCCGTATGCCTCTTCTTTTTAAATCCCATTAGTTAAATACAATTTATCTTGCTACAATAAATAAAACTTAATTAAAGGGCCTCATTATAAGAAATTGTTATAAATGAACACATTTTATTCACACCTTTAAGTTTTTTTAATTTTCGCCCGATACCTTCAAATTCATTTGCCGGCCCTGGGTTGATCACCATAGTCATTAGTTTAGAACGTTAATGCGTCATGAGTACGTCATGGCAAACAAAGTGACAGTGACTATGGTTGTAATCCTAAAAGTGTCACACTTTTATGAGTTTGAACATGCATGATGCATGCATGGAATGCAAACTCTCATTCATACATTATTGGTGCATGTATTGGACCCGCTTGATGATCGAGACTCAACTCTCAAGACTCGGACCGAAAACGAAGATAAAGGTGCCGACACGAGGCACATCATTGACCCCATTATATCTAGAATAAACACCCTACAACATTTGGAGTATATAAATAGATAGAAGAAGGCACAAACGTATATTAAATTATTGCAAATATATATTGTGACAGCTAGAGATCGATACATCAGAAATTTATGATAAAAGAAATGGGTATGCAGAAGTTAAGAAATTTAGGGATCTTGGTATTGCTTCTAATGATCTTTGGTTCATCTCAAAGCACAAGAGATTTTAGTACTCAACCCCAAGTTTATTATCCTCAAAGTAAGACATTTTTTTTTTTTTTTTTTTTTTTTTTTTTAATACATGCAATATATGACATATGATTCATGTTCATATGCATTAAACTTAAGAAACACCATTATTCTGAGAAGCTAGGTTGATATGATTTATATTCTCTTTATTATCACTAGCTAATTAACGTACTAACACTACAACAGAAGTGGCCTAATGCTACGGCATGAATCCGTTGCAAATCCGTTGCAAGTGGTCATTTGCAACGGATTCCTACCGTAGCATTAATGCTCCATGGAAATTTAAATTGCAACAGATTACGATCATTGCAGATGTGTTACTGATCAAGCACTAGCATATGTGAGAATTCGTTGCAAGATTATATATATAAGTAACTATAAAGTTTATTAATTTACTTTTTAATACAATTTAAAATTTTCCATTGCAAATTCGTTGAAAATTTTCAAATATTTGCAACGGATTTGCAACGAAAGTATAGAATTGTTATTTTAATTTTTATATTTTTCAATATTACATTTTTGCAAAATTTTAAATTTTCCAATAGATTGGCAACGGAAATAAAAATTAATTTCTTCTATATTAAAATTTATTTTTTAGTTATAAATTCGTAGCAATTTTGCAACGAAATTGCAACGAGACATATAAAAATAAATACAAAATCAATTAGGTTAATTTTTACAATGGGACTGCAACCGCTTTCTATGTCGTAGCAAATCTGTTGATAATCCGTTGCAAAACAGTAGCAAATTTGCAACGGAAAATTCCCGTTGCAAATTTCCGTTGCATTAGCCGGTTTGTGTAGTAGTGCAATCAAACGCCTATCAAAGAATCTCATTTTAAATGACACTAAGCTAGCTAGCTTCCTTTTCTTGCATTTCAAGTAGACATAAGATAAACTTTTTTAACCGGGTAGAATGGTTCATAAGACCTTGTAATGCCATTTCCATCTCTCATTTGTAATTTTTGCCCTTAGCTTCTTGCTAGGTGGCCTCTTGTTTATATATATCTTTCTTGCCGTCCAAATATATTTATCATTAAGTGCAATCATTGTTTTTTGCTAACGTTTTTTTTTAACAATATATTTTATTAAAACGACTTAGCAAAGAGCTAAGCCAAAACATCCACATGTTACAAAGCTCAATTCTCTCCTTTGAAATTTTGAATTCATCTTCGTTTATGAGAAATATTTGATACTTGTAATGTCTTATTTCGAAAATTATGGCATGCTGCAAGATCATGTGTGTTAAAGTGCATAAAATTAAATTAGCACATCTCATAATTTCATTGAAGCTGCAAATAAAGATTTAGACGTACGTACATGCTACTTGATTTTGTTAATGATATGATGTATATGTGGTATAGGGTATCCAAAGATGCTTTTTACACTTGGATTGGAGTGTAAGTGTTGCGATGGAGCATCAAGTAATGAAAATTGCAAAAGCATATGGGAAAGATCTTGCTCTAAACTACAGTGCCTCCCATGGAAGCAGTATCGTCATGTTTGATCATCAAAAGTTACATGATTCATTAATGTTATTAACCAAGTATTTACATCACTGATCGTTGTATTTATTTATTTATTTTCTTTGAATCAATGAGAAACAAATAAGGCATCCTGAATAAATAGTGTTAATTAAAGGATGATAGACATTCGAAGGACTTATACTTGAAAACTTGTGGAGCATTATTTCCTATTTGTCTTTGTGATTTTGTGTTGATGTACATGCTGTGTATGTGCTGTTTGTATCCAGCAATCATGCATTAATTATATATTGATGTGATGTTATACAGTTTTTCGTTACGTGAAACAAATTTCAAAAGAAACTAGCAAGAGAGATGAGACACGACAATACAAGCTGAGCTCTAGATCGATCGATTTTCTTGATAATCTACAAGCAGCCCACAGATTTAAGTACCAAATTAGAACCATCTACAAGACTCAAACCAGACCTACTGTTTTTTTTTTTTTTTTTTTTTTTTTTTTTGAACGTATATTAGTTTATTTTAAGAGGCCAAACTAGTAAATTCCTATACTAAATCACAAGTATTGAACATAAGAAGTCCTCCTCTATACATGGTATTCCAAATTGTGAGGGGCCGGCCACCGCGCCCTTCTAATCTCTATAGAGCAAGCCCCGCCTTTGAGTGACTTATATTCAAGATCTTAGTGAAATACAAAAGTTTAAGTTCTTTCCTCTATTGCTATAGCGGACATATGGATAATAACACTATATAAATTGCATCTGATAATGATACTCCAATGTTTGAAAGCAATTACAAAATAAATCTGGCACATGGTTGTTGGTTAATAGTATTTGTTTGATTTATGACAAAAGAAAATCTCATTTTCAAAACAAATTGCCAACTTTCAAAATGATTTACAAGGTTATAGCAAACAAACATAGAACTATGTTATATTATACAATTTTATAACTCATAATTACTTATTATGTTTTATCTAACATTCCTTTTATCGTTCATGTCACAGTTCATAAAAAATCCATTATTTACATGTATAATGCTTATCATACAATAATTTATCGTTTGATACTCGCTTTTAACAAACTCTTCTGTTTGACATCATGTCATCAAGACCCTTCATTATTGCACTCTCTGTGAACAAGAGTATCATTCACCACTTAATTTAGACATAATATGTATTGATGAAAACCTTTTTTATATGTAGTCATCTCATACTTATAGTTGTAACAAATAGACAAAACTGTGTTACGAAAATTTTCATGCACACAATATTTCAGTTATATTTAATTTGGGCTATGAGAACATAAAGATTCTAGTCATTATAAGAGTGTGTTTTAACTTTTAAGTAGAGTAATTGGGCTATGAATTTTTGGCCCACAAATATGATTCGCTAACATACTGGGGAAAAAAAATAATCATTTGGCTAAAAAATTTGTTTTGTAATTTCCCCTGGTTACCTTACAATGCTTAGGCAATAGTTACTAAAGTTGAAAGTTGTTTATATACTTCCTGAATAGCAACTTTTCTTTGTGTATGGCTGAAAAAGACAAGTAAATGAGCTTTTGACATTGTGACAGCGTCTTTTATTTTGGCAAAAACAAATACAGAAGTCTTATAATGAAAAAAAGAAAACTGAAACAAAACTATATATATTATAGTTTTGAAAGACAATGCCAAAATTGGGCATTTGGTCTAGTGGTATGATTCTCGCTTAGGGTGCGAGAGGTCCCGACTTCAATTCTCGGAATGCCCCCATGCTTTTTAAATTTTTTATCGGAAGGAAAATGTTAAAATTCACAAACAAGATGAACCATTTTACTAGTTTATAACACGAACCAGTCATTACTCCAACAAAATGAACCTATCTGTTACCGTGTTACGGCGCCTAATCCTCAAACTAATGTACGTGGATCAAAATTTTGTTCAACCTTTGTGAAAATACAAAATCAAAGAAACGCGGTTATATTATAAGAATATAATTGGCATGTGATTTGATACAATCATATACTCCCTCCGTCCCAAATTATAAGTCCACTTTTATATTTCACAAAGTTTAAGAAAAGTGGGGCCCTAACAATACTAACCAATAAAAATTAATTCTCACCCACTTACAAGCAATCTCATTGGTTCAAACTAAAAATGGACATATAATTTGGGACAACTCAAAATGATAAAATGGACTTATAAAATGGGACGGAGGGAGTAAATAATATATAGCTGGAAAGGAAAGGAGGCATAATGAGGAGTAAAGGTGAAGCAACAATAAGTGGAGTAGGGATTGAAACATGGGACGACACAATCAAACAAACACAAGTTTTGGCTTTTTAGTGGAACAATCAAATTACAGGATGTTGTCGAAACTAAATTCCAGTCCCTCGTATCTTGCTGATTTCACGCGTCACTTTCTTGCTATACTTCTATTTTTGTTAAAATGTTTTCGAGCAACCGTAAAGAGACCTAAAATGATGAACATATGTAACGTAACGGTGTCAATATTTCGTTCGTTGGTTTTTTTTTAAATCATTTGAACTTAAAAACCATTCACATGTTTGTAACTTTGTATTCTCATAACCACAAGGAGTGACCCAGCGGTAAGAATACCAACCTTTCAAAGAGGAGGTCAAGGGTTTGAATCCAATGGGGAGAAAATTAATCCCCTTCTGGCCACGGAGGTTCACCTGCGCCGACTCCGGGCTATCTAAAAAGGGTAGTCGCCGTGGGATTAGTCGGCTCGCAATGTCGAGTCGGAAACCCATGTTTACCAAAAAAAAAAAAAAAAAAAAAAAAAAAAAAAAAAAAAAAAAAAACTTTGTATTCTCATAATAGGGGTGTCAATGGGTCGGATTTAAGTTGGATAATAATCTGACCCATGATCCAACTTGATACTATTAGAAAGATTTGAAGAGTTGATACCAAAAAATGTTTGTTTTAAAGTGGCAATGGATTGAAGAAAGACGAAAGTGCACATGATGGATTTAGAAATCTCTGTTCATTTTGACTAAATAAACGAAACAAAGTAACACGTAGAACCCGTTCAAACCTTTTAAAGGAAGAGAACATGGGTTGATTGATGAGAGTAAACTTCGTAAAGCATGTGCAACCATCCCTACTCTAATTGTTTGTTTGAATGCAACACCACAAGATAATTAATTATTGACTATAGCTATTAGAACACACATTTCTTCTTAACCCTTTGAAAACGTTAGCTTCCGAATCAAATGTGAATAGAGTCCATTAATTTTAGCGTTGGGGATAAACATAAACAATGGTTGTCAGAATCTCGATCCTGATCTTAGGATCTTACGATTTTACGATACTGTAAAGCAAAAACGATCCGGATCTTACATAGGATCTTTAAAAGCTTAAGATCTTATAGGATCCCGATCTTAACCGTAGGATCTTAAGATCTAATCCGATCTGATCCTACTTTTCTCGGATAACAAACTAAAAAACTGCAATTTTTTGGATTATTTTTTGTAAAAAAAAAAAAAAAAAAAAAAAAAAAAAAAAAAAAAAAAACCTGTTAATCTTATTAAATATTTCATAATCATAATTTAGGACAACATTTCGATGAAAAATTCATATAATTTTGTGTTTATGATATATAATACATTGTACATTTGTATAATATTACAAAAACTATTAATAAAATGACATTATAGCAAAATCTTAAGATCCCGATCCGATCTTACGATCACGATCTTGCAAAGACGAAAACGATCCTGGGTAGAATTCCGATCTTGAAAACCTTGACATAAACATACCAATCTAAAACACATTGCAACATCTGAGTCGTTTAATGATCAAGATTATGATGATAATGATCATTATATTCATGGCTAGAAATATCAACGTAGACATTTTTGCATTTACGGCATCTCTAAAAGACATACATAATATAACTACTGTATTTAAGGTTAGTTTGACCCTTGACCATGTGTAAGACACGTTGTTGAGGTAATTGAAGAAGTGCATTTAGTTTTTTGGTGGCTAGTAGTAAAACAAAACAAAGTCTAGATATGATAATAAATCCAAATCAGCTCCAAGCATCCGATGGCAAACATCTACCATTCGACCCCTACGCATCACTGATTTTCCACGTTCCAAAATGTATTGTATTTTCGAAAGGTTATTAATGTGGCTACCCTAGGCCGATGCTAATTACAACAATAAAAATTGTGGTCGCCCTCTTTCATATCAGTTTTTTCTTTATAAGACTACATCTTAATCATAAACAAGTATTAAAATGACTGCAAGCACAACCAAAACATACCCCACAAAAACAAATAATTAAAAAAGCTACACACATAAACAAAATGAAAGTTTTGGTTGGGTAAAGATTGAAAAAGTTGAGATGAGACTTGGTTGCATCCGGTTGAGCTAATGAGAGGAACTCAGTTGGGGGTTGGTTAATTGGAGGTATTCGGTTGCCGTTAGCATTGGCCTTACAAACCAACGATAAGGTACATATAGACTTTATACATGGGCTATTTTGGGCAAATGCCAATTACCCACTAATCATCTTAATCACATTACAATGTACAGCTAAAACTAAATCAATCTTAATAAATGTACAACTAAGACTCCCCCGCAGTTTGAGTGGGAGGACAACGAACATTCAAACTGGAACGGAACTCCTCAAACAAAGCGGTAGGCAAGCCTTTAGTAAAAATATATGCATACTGATAGCGGGAAGGCACATGAAGAACCCGGACCTGATCAGCCGCTACTAAATCCCTAACAAAATGAATGTCAATCTCAATATGCTTCGTTCGTTGATGCTGAGCTAGATTATAAGACAAATAAACAGCACTGACGTTGTCACGGTAAACAAGCGTAGCAAATGACAAAGGAGTATGCAACTCATGTAGAAGTTTCTAGCCGACATGTCTCAGCAATTGCATTAGCAACACCCCGATACTCGGTCTCAGCACTCGAACGAGAAAGCGTCGGTTGACGTTTATAAGACTACGAGAGCAAATTGTTGCTAAGAAACACACAATACACAAAAATAGATCTCTGAGTGGTAGGATAACCAGCCCAATCCGCATCCGAATAAGCAACCAATGTAAGATTTTATGAGGTAACTGTGTTTTTTATTGATGATTATTACAGACCAAACAATAAGGTACATATAAACTTGAGTAAATGTCATTTTTCATCCCTGTGGTTTGCCGGGTCAATTAAGAATCGTCCATGCCGTTAATTTTCTTCGGGTTTGGTCCCCATGGTTTACAACCCATACGGGTTTGGTCCCTTGACCAATAATTGTATTAGTTTGACTCTTAAATCAAAGGTAGTTAGGTCATTTCACTTTGGTTTTATCTTTAAGCTAAATAAATAAAATCCCTACATATAACACCTCCTCTTTCATTTATTTCTTTCTTTTTTACTTCATACTCAAAAATCCAACATCAAACTCTATAAAATTCCAACCAAATAATTAACCATCCACCATGCCTGTCACCTTACACCGACCATCGCCACCAAACTCGCCACCTGCTACACCAGCCTAGCCGCCGGAAGCCACCAGATCTACACCACCATACCCGCAACCTTGGAGATGCTAAATCTCAGATCTTGTTGTTTTTTTTTTCTTTTCTTTTTGGTATTGAATTAGAAGAGGTGTTTGGATTATATTATGGTGATAAGAAAGAAAGTGTTAGGATTGTATTTAAAGTTAGATTTGTATAATTAGATTATGATTTTTAAGTGGGTGGGTAAGGGTTTCGTGGTGGTGGTAATGGTTTCATGGTGGTGGCAGTAGGGAGAAGGGTTGGTGGTGGCGGTGAGGGTTTCGTGGTGGTGGCAGTAGGGAGAAGAATTGATTAATGTATTTGTAATTTAGAATTTAGGATATTTGTGGTAATTATTTTTGTTCTTGAAATCAGATTTGTGGGATTGATCATTTTAGTGTTTCGGCAGTTTTGACTGCGTGTAGTGAACATGGTGCGGTTCGTGCCATGGGTGGTCTGCTAAACTGGCTCGGGACAGCGTACTGGTGTTCAGTTTTAAGTGGTTGAGTTTGATTACACACTGGATAACCTCATCTACCACAAAAGAGCGGTTGCCTTATGATAAAATTTGGCCCAAAATCGAGTTGAGATAGTAGCTATTTGGCTGCAGGTCATATTATAAACCGTATGAATTTGAATTATTTGACTGCTCATTTCTTTGGAGTATTGGTCATGGAGGCTGCCAGGTACTTCTAGTTTGTTCCATGAATGGTAGATATGTGTTTGAATGAAGAAGTTGAAGAAAATGAAAATGGATTGTTTGAGTGAAAGTGGAGATTTGCTGGATCTGTGGAAGTGTTTGATTATGTTGTGTGTTTGTGTTTTTAAATAATAATAATAATAATAATAATAATAATAATAATAATAATAATAATAATAATAATAATAATAATAATAATAATAATAATAATAATAATCTTCTTGGTTGCTTTACTGTGGGCGATTTTGGCGACGGGGGAGGATCCCCTTGATCCTGCTGTGTCTTCGTCCCTTTCCCCACCTTTGTTTCAACCTTGTGTTGGACCATATCATCTTCTTGGTTGCTTCTTGTTAGGGGTCGTTGCGTCGGTGTTGGGTTGGCTTCACTTCGAATTGGGTTTGTGGGTGATACCTGGTTGAGGGTGTGGAACCGTATCTGTTTGCCTGTGGAGAAGAAGCAGCTAGACTTTGTCCCCTTGGTATAGCGACTGTCAACTTGGAGAAGAAGAAGGGGGGTAGCGGTTTGCTGTGTGGGTGGGGTCCAGTGATATACATATTGCATAACGAGTTGTTTTTTTTTAGTGGGGACCACATATAGCGTTTTGTGCCAGTTTTGTTTCATAAGATTACAGCGAGTTGGTGTTTAGTTTGGTGCAAAGTTTCTGTGGGTCCCACCCTAGATAGCACTTTGTCCATTTATATTAATTTACCAGCGAGTTGAGTATTTTATGGACATTGGTACAATCTTGTATATGTTGGGCTTGGAATTTTTATGTGTTGGACTTGAATTTATTGTGGGTTTCACTCACTAACATGGATAGCCTTGGTGCAATTTGTATATCTTGCCCATTCCAAGGACACGAGGGGTGCAGTGGGGGGAAATGCAAAGGGTTCACTAAGAAATATTTTGTTGATCACTTGGGTACCTGACATTTTAAGACTAATGATTTGAAGGCTCACCACAAAGCTCGTATAGCGACGGACTTCTCCTTATTTTCTACACTTGACCGGGTACTTCATCAAGCGGGCATTTGGCTTTGTGGGGTGTGTTTTTGCACTCACACTTTTAGTAAGAATTGCAAACATGCCATTGGTGACGTGGTCCCTGCACCTCGTTTCAACGAAGTTGCAATCCACGGTATTCCTGTGCCTGTCAAGCCGAACCTAAATATAGTCGAGGAGAGTGTCGATGGTGAGTCAGATGGTACTCTCGTTGTCGATAAGGTTATTGAGGGTGTTGCTTCTGTGATGCCCTCTCCCGGTGCTGAGCCCACCAACGACCTTACCCTTCTTGATCGGGTTTTCTCAAAGAAGCTACGCACGGTTAAATGTATCCCCCCAAGAGCGTGGCTTGGATTTGCTAAGCTTTTTCGTGGAGCGTTGGATAAGGTTCTAGCATGCCCAGGGGACTTATCTGCATGGGTGCAACTCCTTATTCTACCATCCTGTGTGTTAACCATTTTTGTGCCAACAAACAGAGCTCAACGACGTTCCGGTGAGAGAGAACGATGCCAGATTGATAGTATTTTTCGTGCTATTCTCAGATGGAGGGACCCCGTACACAGGCTTGGCCTGGTGATGGATCGGTTAGCCGAAGTGCCTCCATATTTCAAAGGGGTGACGAAACTAAAGGATCAAGATGGAGTCAACCTGGGCCAGTGTAAGCGTAAACTTGGGGACGGGCATTTTACAACTGCTATTAAGGTGCTCACGTCCTCTGGCATCGCCCCATCCACACCTGACACTCTGTTAGAGCTCGAGGCCAAACACCCCTATGCCCCCCCCCCCTGCCCCCCCCCCCCCCCCCCGCCGGCCCTGTCCTTTTTTACACTTGATGAGGACGCCCTTTCTGTCGACAAGGACCTGGTACTCAATAGGATCCGCAGCTTCCCCAAGGGGACGTCTTGTGGTCGTGATGGGCTACGGGCACAACATCTGATGGATATTTTAGGAGGGGTGGCGTCTGCTATTGCTGATGACTTGCTTGGGTCCATTACTGGAGTTGTTAATCTGTTCCTTAGTGGAAAGTGCCCCAGTCAACTGGGGGAATATATCGCTAGTGCCCCCTTGACTCCCTTAGTCAAGCCTGGCGGCGGTATACGCCCCATTGCTGTTGGCACTGTTTGGCGTAGGCTTGTGTCAAAGGTTGCCTCCTCTTCGGTCGGTGACTCCATGAACTCTTACTTGCAGGATTTTCAATTCGGGGTTGGAGTCCCTGGGGGCTGTGAGGCTGTCATCCACTCTGTAAATAGGCTCATTGAGTCTAAGGGGCGTGAAGTTGGACTTTCCATGCTCTTAGTGGACTTTAAGAATGCTTTTAATCTTGTTGACAGGAGTGTCTTGCTTCAGGAAGCTAGGGGGCGATGCCCTTCTATTGCCCCTTGGGTTGAGTTATGTTATGCGCGCCCTGCCAGGCTCTATTATGAGGACTCCATCCTTTGGTCATACCAGGGTGTCCAACAAGGTGATCCATTGGGCCCTTTGTTGTTTGCCCTAGCTTTGCACCCTTTGATTCATGCTATCAATCAGTCATGTGAACTTACCCTTCAAGCGTGGTACCTCGATGATGGTACTATTGTTGGAGATACGCTCATGGTCGCTAAGGCACTTGAAATCATTGGGACAGTGAGGCCCGCTCGTGGCTTGTTTTTAAATGTTGACAAGACTGAGCTCTTCTGGCCTGCCGAAGACCCTAGAAGCAGAGTGGAGGGCGTGTTTCCTATAAATATCGCTCGTCCGCTTAATGGTGTCAAACTCCTTGGTGGTTCGGTTAGTTTGGATGAAGGTTTCTGTCGGGATTTGGCGTCCAAAAGGGTCTCCAAAACCATACATCTAATCGAGGCAATTAACAAACTCAATGATCCGCAATGTGAGCTTCTCCTTTTGCGTAATTGTGCAGGAGTTTCGAAATTATCATATGCTTTGAGAACATGCTCCCCCTTGCACTTATCAGAGGCCCAAGCTCAGTTCGATCAGACGTTACGGGCCTCTTTGGAGAAAATTGTTACTGCTTCGGGGCCAGGGTTTGGTGATTGGCAGTGGAGGCTTGCCACTCTTCCGATAAAGCTTGGTGGTCTTGGCATCCTTGCAGCGGGGGATATCATCCAATATGCTTTCCTCGCTTCTCGGATGCAAACGAACGACTTACAGGATAAGATACTCACCAAAACGGGTATTGGTACACATAGCCCTTCATTCCAGCATGCCTTGGACATATTCAACGCTACTTGTAACACCGACTTTCTCACGGTCACCGGGGGCGCTTCTGCCCCCCAAATGATGAAAACCTTGGCAAAGTGTTATTTCGGTGTCATTGAGAAAGACCTTGTTTCTAAGTACTCACTAAGTCCAAGGCAGGTGGCTATACTTAGCAGTATCCGCGCCCCACATACGCAGGACTTCCTCTTCGCTATCCCTATTGACGGTCTCGGACAAAGGATGAATCCTCGCCAGTTTCGATCGGTGCTATGCTACAGACTTGCGGTTCCTATGTTCTCTGAAGGCAGCTTATGCCCGAGTTGCAATGTACACCGTATGGACCAGTGGGGGGATCACGCGGTCCACTGCGCTAGCGAAGTGGGTGTTAAGTTCAGGCATAATTTGGTGCGTGATATCCTTGTTGATATATGTTCAAAAGCTGGGATTATGGTGCGTAAAGATGCTCCAATGGGATTTCTTTCAGAGGAAGGGAGAGAATTACGTCCTGCAGATGTGCTATTGTTTAACTGGTTCCAAGGTAAGGACGCTTGTCTGGATGTGACTGGGGTCTCTCCGTTTGCTGGGACTGGGGTAACGTCGTGGGCTCTTGGGGCTGCCCTGAGTAATGTTGTGGAAAAGAAAATGAAGAAGTATGCGTCCAAGTGTGAAGACAATGGATACAAGTTTGTCCCCTTCGCTTTTTCCACGTTCGGGGAACTTGAAGTGGAAGCTTTGAATACACTGTCGCATTTTGGGACTATTGCCAGCAGCCACTCTAACAACGTTAAGAGCGGTGCTTTTATTTTTCATCGAGTTAGTTTGTGTATTCAAAAAGGAGTGGGAGAACAGATTGTGTCTAGACTCCCCTCCAATTTAATGTAATTTCCTTGGTTTCAATGAAAAATTATTATTATTATTAAAATAATAATAATAATAATAATAATAATAATAATAATAATAATAATAATAATAATAATAATAATAATAATAATAATAATAAGGGTGTTTTTGTCATTTTATCCCATTAAATAAGCATTTTAATAGTCAACTGACGGAGTTATTGGTCAAGGGACCAAACTCGTATGGGTTGAAAACCACGGGGACCAAACCCGATGAAAATTAACGGCAGGGACGATTCTTGATTGACCCGGCAAACCACAGGGACGAAAAATGACATTTACTCTATAAACTTTATACATAAACTATTTTGAGCAAATGCCAATTACCCACTAATCATCCTAATCACATTACAATTATAATGGATGAATGACTCTCTCTCCAAAAAATTCAGATGTACAAAAAATGATGCATGGTTTACAACACTTTAAAGCTAGCAACTTTCAGAATTACAACAACCAAAGCATTGTGTACAACAAAAATTAGCATGAATCGAAATTCAGACTACTTTCCTTAGAATTCTACATTAATAGCATTAAAAACACACCTACACCCAATATTACAATTATTTAAACACAGTGTACAACTCTCATTCTACATTAATAGCATTACAACCACCCCTACACCCAATATTACAATCATTTAAACACAATGTACAAATCCCATTCTACATTAATAGCATTAAAAACACCCCTACACCCAATATTACAATCATTTAAACATATGTACAACCCTCATCTTCACCTAGACATGAACTTGTGACCAAGACTCGACTCGATACACAAGGTTGTTACCAAACAAATTTAGGTGTCAGAATAACTTCCCGTAACATTTTTATTAATTTCATTAAAAAATTTTATTTCAGGGTACCCGCCGCTGCAACGCGCGGGTACCCTGCTAGTCACATTACAATGTACTCTTAAAACTAAGGGTACGTTTGGTTTCCTACTAAGGGAATCAAACTATCACTATGAAAGTGATAGTTTGTGTTTGTTTAGGATGTCTGGGCCCACAACTATGACTATGAAAGTTTAATATATTCCATACTCTATATACAACTCTTGAGAGGGGAATGAATCTTTCATAGTTGAGGGACCCACCACTACTATCAAGTTCATACCCATTGTCATTTCTTGCAGCATACCAAACGCACTTGAAATCCATAAGAGTAAATGTCTCATAATAAATGTACAACTAACATCCTCGAGATACTTTCAAAACTCACTTGAAATCCATAACCGAATTGTGATATGGCAAATCATATTTTTTTTTACTATCTCTTGCATCACACTTCACGCACTCAGTTACTTAGTCCAAAATCGTCAGTTGAGTTAAAAACAACAGATGTAATATCGTAAAGCACTATTCTCTTTCCACTACTTTGAGCGGGTAAATATTAAAGTAGCAGTCAAAATTTTGGAGTATGAGCTTGGCAGGTTCTTTCTGACAACGAAATGTTTGACTGGCGGGAAACTTGAATATAGGCTTGCGGGAAAAATTAAAGCCAGTAGGTAAACAAACAGCACAAGAGCCCACCACCAATGATCAGAAATAATAATTGTACTAATTTTTCTTAAAGGAATAGATCGAGTTTCTTCCATTTATTATTGCCATTTGATTTGTCACAATACCAAGTATCAACACATAATTAAGTGCTACAATTATTTGTTACAATAGCTAAAATTGTTTGCCTTTACAAATGATGAGTTGATGACTAGGAAGTGAATGTTTTATTTGCCACAATATCGCTAAGTGACCTCCTTTGCTTAATTCGGGACAGACATGTTGTACGTTTTGATATTTTTGTTAATACTCGTATCAACTAAGCAAGTCTTATTTCATTCTTTTCGATCTTCTACTCACGAAGAGGTACAATAAGGCTATACTTGAAAACTTTATGTTGTTGTACAAAGATGCTTGTATTGATCTATCAATTTGCGAACCTCTTAATCCTTACTCGCAGTTTATTAATATTGTGCTACATGATGCATATAGTTATCTACTGGTGATCATAAAGCATAATAACTTTAACCTACTAGGATTATTTTATTGAATACTTTTCGGATGTGACTAAAGGTATTAACATTAATCATAGTTTGGAAACATTAATCATGGTGATTAGCATAAATGGTGGCAAATTGCAAAGATTACTCCTTTATCGTCCAAATTACTCTTATGGACCACAACGGCAATTGTATGTGTAAATCTGCATATAGGATCCCACATTTAAATGCACTCCAAATAATGTAAAATTAGCCAGGATTAATTTTCACATCCAGTAATGTTTATCAAAAGAAGGGAACCTTGTTAGTAATATTTTAATTAAAATCGAAAGGCAAACTACATATAAAGGACCACAAAACGAATTATTCGATGTCTAAGGAAGTGATGACCTAATTGAAGAATGAAGCGTAAGTGACGATTTAGCTTTGCTTATTATTCAGATTGTAGTAAACAAATTTAGGTTTATGATTTAAATATTTTGGACCTTTATGTAGTTGGTAAGAGTAGTGCTTATTTTAACAAATCCAGAGACATTTGTGACGTTGTAAATTCAATTCAAAGAGTTTTGCCGCTATTTTGACTAAGTGCGAACTGCCGTCATTCTCTTGTAACTAGGTGAAGATGATAGCTTATCGAAGAAAGAAAATAGATAAGAAACTAGACTATTGCTCGAGTTGAATCATTGAAGATAGAACACAATGGCTTTTAATGCTTACAAAGTTCAATTATTTTTCTCTATATATGTACATTGGTGTTAATTGTTGTTAACTTTTAGTACATGTGTTATAAATGAAGAAATGAATAAGTAAGTTGTAGATAGATCATCAAGTTCATTAAAGTTTGAGTAGGTATTTTGTAATGTGTTGAGGTAAAACCTTGTGAGTGGGGCACACTGCTCGGCTTGTCACTTCGGCTTGTAAGGTGTCCTGCACAAGAGCAGCACGCGTTAGGCTCGCCTTGGGTGTTGTCCCAAGACCAACCTCCAGCGTGAGGATAAGTATGTGTATAGACGAAAGTCTGATAATAAATGCTAGTGACTGGTGTGTGTTGGTTGATCATAAATGAAGTGGGGGGTATTTATACTACTCATCTTATTACCTACTCTGCCTAGGGAAGGAGCAAGGCCATACCTGGTTGTTGGATGTCAGAGCAAGTGGGAGACACGATCCCTGAAATCCTGGGATTGTGTTATGTCCTTGGTTTACACCCGTTGAGACTTTTCCTTCGGCCTGTTCTCTTCGGCTTGACGTATATGAGCCGAATGGTTTCCAGCCATCCGGCTACATACGTCAACATGTCCCCCCCTAGTATTGGAGTATCGGTTCTGACCGATGTTCCAATTCCGTTATGCGAGCGATTGCCGTTGGTCCCTTGCCGTTTGTGGTGGAAATGCTACGCGTTTTTGTGCGAAGTTTATTCACTGCGTCAAAATTACTTTTATGCCCTCCTTTGACAGCTGGTTACCACTTAGGTTTTGCGCAGACATCAAACGGTCCCAGCTTTAGCCACGTGTCGAGGGTGGTACACGATACGACGTTTCACACATCCCCATATCAACTATATATATACCACTCCTTTACTCCTCATTTTTACTTTTTACTGTGTTTTTCTTCAAATCTCTTCAGTTGCTTCTTGTTATTTTGCAAAGCTATTCCGAGGTGCGTTTCCACCCTTCTTATTTTTGCTACGTTTTGTTTTTTACCATGGCCGTAAGTGAACCTGGGGAGATGAACGTTCCGGTTGACCCCCCTTTGTTACTGACATCCAAACCTCCCGGTAAGTTTGATATGCATATGCACCCATCTAGGCTTTCCCAGAAAGATTTAGACGATGTGATCATAGAATTCGGAATCCCACTAGACCTTCATCCCATGCTTCCTCCCCCAGATCTTACCATGAACGAATTGCCGGGAGACAAAATAGGGGTGTACGTTCAACTTATGAGATTAGGAGGCGTTAGGATACCTTTCTCGGCCTTCCTTTTAAGTGTCGTAGACCATTTTAACGTGCATCTGTCTCAGTTAGTTCCGCTGGGTGTGAATAGGGTGATGTTGTTTGAGGTTCGGTGTTATAGTTTAGCGGTTGTGCCCACAGTCTCCTTGTTCCGAGTATTCTATCGATTATGTAAGCAGGGACACTGGTTCTCATTTGAACATCGGACGGGTAAACATGCAAAAACGTGCTTTATTGAGGTTTTGACAGGCTTGAAACGATGGAAAGATTTTTTCTTTTTGATTGACCGGAGGGCTATACCGAATGCTATGCCGTGGAGGCATAGAGATTCGCAGATAACGGATCGTTTCCCCACCGGTTATTCCCAGCTAGATGCCAACACCCTGGCTCTTCGACCTATAGTACTTCGGAAACCACCGAACAGTCTTCTTTGGGTGTATGGTCTTACCAACACCTTCCGGATATCGGGTCATCACCTTGTTTTCAAGAATGCCGGAGGGGAGGGTAAGAAGGGGTGTTTATTATTACTACTATTTACTACTACTATTTACTTCGGACTATCTGTACTTGTTTTGATTGTGTTTTTCCTTTGCAGTGATAACTATGTCCGAGTATCTTGAACTTCCTGAACTCGAAGGGTCTGCTGTGAGCAAAGGAGATCCTTTGCCGGAGAACCAACCCCGTCCGATCAAAACGGTCGAACCCCTCGCTCCCGGTGTTGCAATTCCTGGGAAAACTTATGCACAGCTGATGGTTGAAACGGCCAACCCCGATGTGGTGGCCGCTCGAGAAGAGAAGGAAAGGAAAAAGCAGCAAACCCATCCTGTGGGTAAGAAGAAGGCTGTGACTGGGCCGAGCCAGCCTAAGAAGAGGAGAAGGGTACTGGTTGAGGAGGAAGTCGTTGTCTCCGAGGAGCATACAGTGGATGTAAATCCTATCAACCAGGCTGAGCCGTCGGAAAGGGCTGGGCAAGAGAATGACGGTGGTCAAGGGCCCAATGATCCGGTTGAGAATGCCGAAGAGGAGCATCATTCTCTGGAAAAATCCAACACTCCTCCTGCTCAAAATGACGAAGGGTTTCAGAATAATCCTCCTCCGACCCCGTCTGATGGTGAGAACCATCTTCCTTTCCTTAATCCGGTTTTAGAATGTACTTATCCTTATCTAATTGTTTATATCCTTTTGTATAGCCCATTCAGAGCATCAAGCTTCTAGAGCTCATGTGCAGACCGGAGAGAATCAACCGCTGTCTGAAGGTGCGTTTACTTGTCCTCTTGTTTTTTTTTTTTTTTTTTTTTTTTTTTTTTTTTTTTTTTTTTTTTTACTTAATCGTTCGGCCTTATTATTTTCAGGTCACACTGATTTGACCGGAGGTTACTTCGTCCCCGGTTGGACCCTCAGGGATGACGTTCGTATGAACTCATTCCGAGCGTGCCGTGAGATGATGTCACATCTTGCCACCCCTGCTGAGGAAGAAGCGCTGGCCAGTCTGAACAATAATCAACTTGTCCGTCAATCTTACACCAACTGTGGTTCCGGTGTGGTACTTCAAGCAGAGGTGTTGAAGAGATTCAGCCAATTGAATCGAGACCACCGAGAGCTGAAGGCTACTCATGATGAGTGTGAGTCTATTACCGATGGGCTGAAGGACGAAAGGGATGCCTATATTGCCAAATTTGAGACCTTGCTGAAAGAGTTCCGTATGTTGGAGAAAGAACAGCAGGATGAGAGGAGTGCAGCCTCCATCCGGGAAAAGGGGTTAGTTGATCAGCTGGAAGAGATTGAGAGGGAGAAAAATGAGGCAACAAGTTTGACCGGTTCTCAGACTTCTAAAATTGAGGAGCTTGAGAAGAAGCTGACGGAAAAATCCGCGGAGACCGAAAGGCTTGCGACAGAGAACAAAAGCCTAACTGCACAGTTGGCTGTTGCCGAGGTTGTTCGTCAGAATACCGTTAAGGAATTAATCCCTGCCGCCTTCCGAAGGCTTTTCGAGAGCGCTGAGTATAAGAGAAGTCTTGGAAAGGTCTATAGCTTATCTTATTCCGGGGGATTCATAGACGGTGTTCGTACCGAAAGGAAACCGGAGGATGCAGAAAAGGTCTTGCAAAAGATAAAAAGGCTTAATATGGAGGCTCCAAAACTATGGAAGCCGGAATATCATAAGCTTTTTTCAGCTGAATATCCGTATGTTCAGAAGCTGGCGGAGTCCTTCCAACTTCCCCTTGGTGATCAAATTAACCTCCTACCGGAAGAGCCTGTCAAGAAGACAACTCCTTCTCCAGCCGTTGTTCCTCCTCCACCAAAGGTTGACTAGAATTTTATCCGGGGTGCCTGTACCCCTTTTTGTGTCCCTACGGATTGTAATAAGTACTTTTAATCATATTTTGGATTATGGTCGCGTACCGAAGGATATTCTTGTTCCCATATATATGATCATTTTGTTTTTATGAGTTCTCTATATATCTTATGTATACTTATATTATCATTTTGTAATCGTGTTGCCGATGGACGGAGTGTTTTTGCACGATCCGTATAAGTAGATGGACGGAGTGTTTTTGCACGATCCATATATAATATTGGACGTAGTGTTTTTGCACGATCCGTATATAATTTTGGACGGAGTGTTTTTGCACGATCCGTATATAACTTTGGACGGAGTGTTTTCACGATCCACTTGGGTGGAGTGTTTCACGATCCGTATAAGTAGATGGACGGAGTGTTTTCACGATCCACTGGGGTGGAGTGTTTCACGATCCGTTTGCCGAGGACGGAGTGTTTTTGCACGATCCGTATAAGTAGATGGACGGAGTGTTTTCACGATCCACTGGGGTGGAGTGTTTCACGATCCGTTTGCCGAGGACGGAGTGTTTTTGCACGATCCGTATAAGTAGATGGACGGAGTGTTTTCACGATCCACTGGGGTGGAGTGTTTCACGATCCGTTTGCCGAGGACGGAGTGTTTTTGCACGATCCGTATAAGTAGATGGACGGAGTGTTTTTGCACGATCCGTATATAATATTGGACGGAGTGTTTTCACGATCCGTATAAGTAGATGGACGGAGTGTTTTCACGATCCACTGGGGTGGAGTGTTTCACGATCCGTTTGCCGAGGACGGAGTGTTTTTGCACGATCCGTATAAGTAGATGGACGGAGTGTTTTTGCACGATCCGTATAAGTGATTTGCAACATTCTTTTAGGAAAATTCGCTTCCCGTCACGTGGGGAAGACGTAGGCTATCATTAGTTATTATAAACATATTACATAAAACAGTTTCGTAAGTTGATTGCATGCCAGGTCCGGGGGATTTCCTTGTCATCCATACTAGCAAGTTTGTACGAACCATTTTGATATGCTTCAATTACCCTGTACGGCCCTTCCCAGTTCGGACCCAATTTCCCCTGATTTTCAACCCGGCTAGCTTCATTTTTTCGGTACACAAAATCCCCAATTTTAAAAGCCATCGATTTAACCCTTCGGTTATAGTATTGCTCGACCTTCGCTTTATATTTTGCTTCTCGGATCGCTGCCATTTCACGCCTTTCTTGTAATAGATCCAAATTTAGCCGTTGTTGCTCTTCACTATCCTCCGGATTGTAAAGCATGGTTCGGTGTGTGGGCATTCCTATTTCCGCCGGTATCACTGCTTCACTGCCGTACGTCAGGCTAAAAGGTGTTTCACCATTGCATGTTTTCATCATGGTTCGGAATGCCCATAGAACATTCGGCAGTTCATCTGCCCATCCGGCCCTTTCCCTTCCAAGTCTAGTCTTTATGCCGTGCATCAAGCTCTTGTTTGCCCTTTCGACTAATCCGTTTGCCTGCGGATGTGCTACAGCGGTGTTTATTTGTTTTATTTTTAGCTTCTCGCACCATCCTTTAAAAGGATCATTAACAAAGTTTGTTCCATTATCTGTTACAATGATCCCTGGTAGACCGAATCGACAAATGATATTTTCCCAAACAAATTTCTTCACGTCTTTGCCGGTGGTTCTGACTAACGGTTTGGCCTCTATCCATTTCGTGAAGTAGTCCACTGCTACAATCACATATTTCAACCTTCCGGGTGCTTCCGGAAAGGGACCTAACACATCCATTCCCCATTGATAGAAAGGCCATGGTGCCATAATGGATGTTAAATTAGTTTTGGGGAGCTTTGGTACCGGGGAGTGGATTTGGCAGGAGTCACATTTCTGAATCTCTTCTTTTGCATCTCTGTGCATCGTCGGCCAATAATACCCCTGCCTTATTAACTTAGCGACTACTGACCTGGGTCCGGAGTGCATTCCACATATCCCCTCATGAACCTCCCGAATGATGTAGTTTGCTTGCAGAGGTCCTACACATCGAAGCATTGGGTTCAAGTAAGACTTCTTAAAAAGTACACCATTTTCCATTACGTATTGCGGAACCTTCATTCGCAAGGTCCTAGCCTCATTGGGATCCGTAGGCCAGACACCTTCGTCCAAACATCTGATGATGGGGGTCATCCAATTGTCTTCTTCTTCTCCTACTATTGCTCCCACCTGTTTTTCTTCGGTTGACGGTTTCCGCAGCACTTCAACCAGTATTTCTTTGGTAAGATGGTTGAAAGCTACTGATGCAAGTTTGCTTAACACATCGGCTTTGTGATTCTGGGTTCTTGGTATGTTGTAAATTTTAAACTTTTTGAAGCCCCCAATATACTCTTTTGCTTTCGCTAGATATTGCATCATACTCTCCTTAGTTGCCACGAAACTTCCATTTATTTGACTTGCTACTAATTTAGAATCAACTCTCACTTCCAACTCCTCCGCCTTCATTTTCTTAGCGATTCTTAAACCGGCTAAGAGTGCTTCGTATTCTGCTTCATTGTTAGTACTTGGGAAGTCGAGACGAAGTGCATACGTATGTTCGATTAAATCAGGCCCAATCAGCACCAATCCTGCTCCGGAACCTTTCTTGTTGGAGGCTCCGTCTGTGTAAAGGATCCAGTTGCCCGGTTTCGAGATTTCTTGTACTTCCACTCGAAATCTTTGCTCAATTCCTTCCGGCTCAACCGAGATTTCTGAAATAAAATCTGCGAGAACCTGTCCCTTGACTGCATTCCTCGGAATATAATCTATATCATAAGCTCCTAGCTCTACCGAATATTTGGCCATTCTACCAGACGCCTCGGCTTTGTTAAGAATTTGCTTTATGGGCTGATCTGTTATGACTTTTATCGGGTGGGT
This sequence comes from Artemisia argyi, assembly GCA_030686995.1. Lineage (NCBI taxonomy): Eukaryota > Viridiplantae > Streptophyta > Magnoliopsida > Asterales > Asteraceae > Artemisia > Artemisia argyi. The sequence continues at coordinate 120,576,531 of CM060697.1, read as the reverse complement.
TCAAAATACCTCCTCAGTCTTCGAGATGCATGTAGCAGGGAGAGGGCCAGCTTCTGAACCGGGACATACTTCCTCTCGGCTTCTTGCAACGTTCGGCTTACATAATGAACAGGCAGCTGTCTATCTTCTTTCTCGGCCATCAAGACTGCACTAACGGCACCTTGTGTTGCGGCAAGGTATATATACAAAGTTTCTCCCTTCCTGGGGGTAGATAATGTTGGTAAATCTAGTATTAGCTTTTTGAGTGATTAAAAAGCAGCCTCGGCCTCTTCCGTCCATTTGTATTCTTCTTTGTTCTCTTTGGTTATGTTTTTTAACGTGTCAAAGAATGGGAGTGACCTTTCAGCCGACCGAGAAAGAAATCTGTTTAGTGCGGCTAATTTCCCACTCAGAGATTGCATTTCTTTTAAAGTCTTTGGGGATTGCATTTGTGAAATTGCCTTCGTTTTCCTGGGGTTTGCTCTAATACCTTCGGAGGTTATCATGTATCCTAGGAATTTTCCTTCTTCCACACCAAATGAGCATTTCTTAGGATTCAACTTCATGTTGATTCTCTTTAGGTTATCAAAGGTCTCGGCAATATCTGCCAACATCTCTTTTTCCCCTTTACTTTTGATTACCATATCATCCACATAAGCTTCCAAATTTCTTCCTATCTGTGTCCGGAAGGCAGAATCAACCAGGCGTTGGTAAGTTGCTCCGGCGTTCTTTAGGCCAAACGGCATCTTTGTATAGCAATAAGTTCCTTGTTCCGTGTAGAACGCCGTCTTTTCTTCATCTTCCTCCGCCATTTGCACTTGATGGTATCCCTTATACGCGTCCAAGAAGCATTTGTACTTGTATCCTACCACCGACTCAATTTTCCAGTCAATCTCGGGGAGAGGGTAATAGTCCTTCGGACAGGAAGAATTCAAATTTTTGAAATCAATACACATACGCCAACTTCCGTCACACTTTTTGACTAACACTGGGTTGGAAATCCACGTAGGGTATCTTACCGGCCTAACAATACCGGCTCTTAGCCATTCTTCCACTTCCTTCAATATCACTTGATTCTTTTCAGACGAAAGGCTTCTTCTTTTTTGAGCGACCGGAGTGTCTGAAACATTTACGTTTAAATGATGTTTAATCAATCTCCTAGGAACACCGGTCATATCGGAGGGTTGCCAAGCGAATACATCATTATTCCTCCTTAGAAACTCGACCAAATACCTTCGACACTCCTTGGAGAATCCAGTACCTATGGCGACTAGTTGGTCCGGATACGCTGGGTTCACTAGCACCTCTTCCATTGAATTACTCTCCCCGTCTTTCTCCTCCGGTATTGCTTTTCCTTGTGGGCTATCTTGCTGGCCTTCCTCAATCCTTCGGCACTGTAGGACAGCCGCGGATCTAGCCTTTACGGTGGCCACTCCTCTGGGAGTGGGAAACTTGATCATGGAGTGAATAGTAGACGGAACAGCCCTAAGCCCTTTCAACCCAGTTCTTCCTAGTATGATATTGTAAGGTGACGGGGATTGTACAACACAAAATTTCATCATAGTCTTTCGGAACAACCCGTTGTCACCGAATTTTACCTCTAATTCTATCTTTCCCAACGGTCTATTGGTTTCCCCAGAGAAACCAATTAACGAAGTACTGGTTTCCTCCAATCTCTCCTTAATGGCCGTGTCTAAATTACGAAAACAGTGTTCATACATCACGTTGACGGAAGACCCTTCGTCTACATATATTCTCCTTACTAGATATCCTTCTATGTCTCCCTCTATGATAAGCGGTTCATCTGACAAATCACTTGTCGACACAGGTGGGAATACTATCGGTACTTTCATCCACTCTTCATCCCAGCTCCCGTACTTTCTTTTCTGGACGATTGGAGAGCTCCGGATCATGTTAATCACCTTGTTCTTTCCTTTGTCCTCTTTTTTAGGGAAATCCCTATGTCCTTCGGCATCCCTTTGCTTCCAGTCTCTGAGCAAGTGATCGAGTTTTCCTGACTTCAATGCCATCTCTAATTGCTTTTTGAGTTGATGACAATCGTTCGTGAGGTGGCCCCTTTCCCCATGGTATTCACAGAACCTATCCATGTTTTCTGCCCTCGGTCTCCCAACCATCGGCGGAGGTTGAGGCAGATTCAACTGACGTTCGGTGATTAAGATTTCTCGTGGAAGTTTTACCAACGAGCTTATGTTCGTACGCTTAACATTACTCCGAAATGGTTCTGAACGTTGGTAATTACCTCGGCTATTTATTTCGTTCCGTCCGGAATTGGTTCGAGGAGCGATGTAAGGTTGAAACACATCTCTTCGTCTCTGGTCATTTCGGCGATCTGCTACGAACTTATTTCCTGAGCCTCCTCTGGGCATGCGATCTCCTCTGGGGGCAGAGTAGTTCCCCCGGCCTATCTCTATTCCCTCCCCTCTGGGCAGTTCTGTATCTCGGAAGGCTTTCTCAGACCTTATGAAGTCGTCCACTCTAGCGAACATCTCGGTTACCGTTCGTGGCACCCTATCTGAGAACTTCTTAGCAAGAGGTGGGCATTTATGTGCACCCATGAAGGCCGAAATGCGCATGATCTCCGGAACCCCACTGATATAGCTTGCTTCATCTGTCCACCGCTCTTTGAAATCTGGTAACGATTCATGTGCCCTCCGGACAATTTTAGTGATTTCCGTAGGATCTTTAGTACACTTCTTCCTTAATGAAAAACGAGTTGAAAATTGTTCCCTTAAACTGTTCCAACTGTCTATACTACCCGGCTCCAGACGTTCGAACCATCCTCCGGCTGCTCCATCCAGCGTTTGTTGGAACATGAGACACCAAGTAGGCATCGGCCATTGCCCTTGGTTGGCTGCTCCGGTGAACCTGGTAAGGTGGTCATTCGGGTCCGTAGACCCATCATAAAACTTCATGTTCAACGGCATTACATAATTTTCTCCCGCGAATTCTACTATTCGGCGGGTGAATGGAGACCTTAGGACTTCCTTGAAAGGTTTTTTCAGATCCTCCTCGGCCTCTGTTGTTTTCTCTTTTCCTTTATCTTTGTCATTCTCATCTCCGAAATCCAGGCGTATGGGTCGGACCATCCTTCCACCCTTTGCATTGTGCTCCTTAATGAGTTCCGTTAGAGATGCCATCTGACTGAGTATCATCACTTGAAGGTTGGACAAATCGTTTTCTGAATCGTCCTGGTTGTTTGTGTCGTCGTTGTTATCCCCACTCCCTCCGACCTGGGGATCAGGTGTGTGGAAGGGGCGGAGAGGAGGTGGTCCCGACATTCGGATTCGATTGGTAGAATGAATAGAGGGTCCCACGGATGGCGCCAATTTGTTGAGGTAAAACCTTGTGAGTGGGGCACACTGCTCGGCTTGTCACTTCGGCTTGTAAGGTGTCCTACACAAGAGCAGCACGCGTTAGGCTCGCCTTGGGTGTTGTCCCAAGACCAACCTCCGGCGTGAGGATAAGTATGTGTATAGACGAAAGTCTGATAATAAATGCTAGTGACTGGTGTGTGTTGGTTGATCATAAATGAAGTGGGGGGTATTTATACTACTCATCTTATTACCTACTCTGCCTAGGGAAGGAGCAAGGCCATACCTGGTTGTTGGATGTCAGAGCAAGTGGGAGACACGATCCCTGAAATCCTGGGATTGTGTTATGTCCTTGGTTTACACCCGTTGAGACTTTTCCTTCGGCCTGTTCTCTTCGGCTTGACGTATATGAGCCGAATGGTTTCCAGCCATCCGGCTACATACGTCAACATAATGTGTGTTTGCCTAAACAATTGTTGTAGTTGTCCATCAAATCCCCAAAATTGGAAAGCTTTCATTTGATGCCACAACAACTTCATTTCTTCATTTTATCATAAACCTAACGGGGTAGCTAAAGAGTGGTAGCTTGTTTTTACTTCACTTATTGAGAAAACTGAAGTGACTTCCGAAACATGACGTGAGTGATGCTTTAGACTTAGTGTAATAGCCCTCTAGCCAGGCGTGAGTAATCAAACATTACATGGACTTCTTAAAATACTCCCTTCCCACCCACGCGTCTTTGGTGACAAAAAGGGAGAAGATCGATAGACCGAGTTACGGAGAAGGTTGTGGTGTGTGTATGAGTGTATTGTGGAAGTATATTTGTGTTTAAGTTTGGCATATTTGGGTAGTGAAGTTGTTTCTATTATTAGACAAGTTGGTGGTGATGTTGTTGATAAATAAAAAAAATTGGTGTGATGCTGAGCTGACGATAGTAATGTTGAATACCGGTACTCAATCTTAGAACATCTAATTCATATTAATTTCATGTAGGCAATAAAAATACTTTATCTATTTCAAAACAAATATTCATGAGAACCACATGTAGCAATAGAAAGTGTTAATCTCAATATCCACCAATCAAAAGAAATATTTATCCTTTTAGAATATTTTGATTATGTATAGTTTAATATTTTAACATTTATTTTAAGACAACTTAAAATTTAAAAGTCAGCATTTATTTTAATAAGGATCAAGTATGTTGATTTGAACCATTTTAATTTAGAACTATATACAATATGTTTGACTTAAAAGTAGACATTCATAACTTAATCTTAAGGTTTTGATTATGTCATCGTAGTCAAGGGGATTATCTATTAAATACCATCTCTATTTTTGAAGAAATAGATTGATCTGCCTATTGAAGTATGGATTAAGATCATTTCAAATTAAAATATACATAAGCGCTCATGATTTCTCACATACAAAGCTGCGGGGTCTATTGCGAGACCTGGCCTTTCTTTTGTGAGAATATCACCGGTCATATTTATCTAAACTTGAAAGAATCTTAATCGTTGAAGTATATATGGTATTTTATGTAACTTCTTTTAAAACTAGATGAGTACCCGTGCATAGCAACGGGATTTTATAGTGATAGATAGTTTATTGATAAAAAAAAGTTTATAGGTTATAAACAAAATAATAAAAGTTTGAAGATATGGGGATTAACCATAATGTTTTCAACCCGCCGGATTTGAAGCATTCAAATTAAACCGGTTCAACCCGCCGGGTTTGAAGCGTCCCATGTCAAACTGGTTTGTAATTTGTATTAATAGTTTCCTTTTGAAAATATATATTTTTAACATTTCCTTTTTTAGTTTCAACTTTTCACTTTTCAGTTTTTTCTTCGGGTGCCCTGTGACGATTATTCGGAGAAATAAAACTCAATGAGTTGTATCGGTTACAACGGGTCCTCTCTGGTTTGTTTTCGGATGGTTTTTATTGGTTAGCCGAACCGGTGGCGACACCAGTTCCCGGTTGAATCCGTTGGTCCCGTCCAGTTTTCAAAACTATATGTACCATCAACTTGTTTGGTTATATGAAGCTTTATGTGTTTTATTAATTTATATAATGTGCATAATAACATGTACTTTTCATTTTAAGGTGTTTAAAAATAACATTAATTAGTGTGTTTAATTATTTCATATGGATTATGTTATAGCTTATTTAAATTGTATATTATTAAAATTTTATTGTATTTTTTAGTAAGTGGTGTTTTAATTGATTGTATTTAATTTGGTAGATATACTTTTAATTGGTTGTACAATGTGAATAAATCATTGTACTTTTAAGTAGTGGGTATTTTAATAAAAGTATTAATTACAGTATAATTTTATTTTAGGAAACCATTCATTACTGATTTAATGAAAATAAATACTGATTGATATGATTAGTAACTTTATCTCTCATTTGACCAAGTGTTGAAAACTCAACATTTCACTTGATCATTTCTCTATTATAAGTAGTTAAGATATGGTGGATGAAAGTGTACAATTAGAATTACACTTTTATTAAACCCTGAATACAATAATTATTTACAAAAAACCCCATCTAATAATTCCAATCATTTGAGTTTTAAAGCCAAAAATCATGGCAATTATTTTAACATCTAATTTATGGTCCATGCCACATGGCAATTTGGGTTGGACAGTAGTGCAAATGTCTCCTATTGTCATGGCAATTTGACATGTTGCTGGAATTTATACCATCCTTTCCTCGTTTGAACCTCAACAATGACTTATATGTTTATGCATTCGTTGCACGTATTGCATTATCATTATATAGTATTATTATATAACACTCGAACAAATGATACAGATAGCATAATTATTGATATTGTTATCGTATGTAGTACTTTCGCTACGTTGACTTTGATTGAAAAGAAAATGGTAAAAATATATTGGATTGCAGAAGAGCAAGTAAACGGTTTGTCGAAGCTCATAGAAACAATGTTTTGAAACCCTGTTCGACCCGGCCGGGTTAACTGGTTGAACCGGTTCCGGCCAAAAGTGGTAAAAAACCGGGTTTTTTAAAACGGGTTAACCGGTTATACCCGTCGGGTTTTAAGTGACCCGGGTCAACCTGGTTCTCGAAACCCGGTCAGGTTTGGTTTTTTTCATTTTCTTTAGAAACCAGGTTGACCTGGTTAAAAAAATAGTTTTTGTTAATAGAAAACCGGGTTAACTCGTCGGTCAAACCAGTTGAACCGGTAACTCGGTTACCCGATGACTCGATCGGGTCGATTAAAAACCCGGTTTACAAAAAGATGTTAACCTTAAGCTATAAACTTTTCTAGTTTGGAATCATAATTTTGTTTAGGTATCCACAACCATGTACCAAAGGAAATAAATATCCTTGTAACATTGTATTGTTTTCACATTTATTTTTTTGGAGAACACTGAAAAAGCTATCTAAAGTTCTATAAAATTTCTTAACATTCTCTCCACTCACTTTAACCTTCTATTAGCCCCACATGCACTCACTCCCTCATTATTTATAGCAACTCCTTTCCATCACCCCTCCATTTCACTTCAAAATGGGCAAAGAAAACATGCTATGTTTCCCGCATGATTTCCCTTACGAGTTCTCCCACGACACCGGAATAACTCACCGGTCTTCTCAGTCAGCTTCATTCCAGCAACCCCTTTTCAATTTCAAGGTTCTTAACTAGCTAGCTGTTTAAACTTATTAACCATATCATTTAGCCACTTAAGGGTTGTTTTTGCTCAATTGAGTTGTATATTTTAATGATGTGAGTAGGGGTTTTGTTCAAATGACTTTAAGGGGAAAAAAAAAAGTCATAAGAAGAAGCTTTTGAATTATTTTTTTAGCAGATTAAATCGTTGCTTTCAGGGACGGAACCAGGACCATGTATTTAGAATAAACTAAATAAAACTATAAACTAGATTTTCACGTCCGGTGCATCTAAGAAAAATCTAGTTCTTTAAATAAAATTACCGACACAAAAATCCATGCGTGTCCCGGACCTACTTTTATTTTATCATTTTTTGACTGGTGGGTTTTGTTTATTTTCAGGAAGAAAGTTTTTTTTCCAGCTCGCCGGATTCAGCTCGCGGATGGTCTTCACGGTCAGTTAACAGTGATGAGGAGGATTATTGGAATCTTATTTACGCTGCAGCAAGTGAAGTTGCAAGAATGAAGATGAAAATGAATAATAATTTTCCAGCTGGGCAAAGGGGATATTCCGGTGACCGGAGATTGATTAGTGCTCATTCTGCATGGGGCCCACAACCAGTTAAATGTAATGGTACGACGGTGAAGAGGGAGTGTGCCGGTACCGGAGTGTTTTTGCCGAGACCACCACCTCTAGGTGTGTTTTATCTTCTTTTATCAGAATTAGGGGGTGTTTGTTTAAGCTTATATATGCGCTTAGTTTATTTGATTTCGGCTTACATTTCATAACCTGCAATTTTCCGGCTTATTTTGAGACTTATTGGTTTATATAAGTTTATCATATCATAATAAACTTAAGTCTCAAAATAAGCCGGAAAATTGCAGGTTATGGAATATAAGCCGAAAAACCAATAAGCTCATAAGCTACATAAAAGCTTAAACAAACACCCATTTAGACCAATGTTTAACTTTAGATGATTGAAATTAATCTTGCACTTAAGGTTAATTGCAGTTACTTCTTTTTTCTAGTAATTTTTAATTTTGTTTACTAACATCTGATTACATTTACACTATGTTCTCTAGTTTTATTTTAGGGGGAAAGTGAAAAAAATAGAGTCACACAAAAAAAAAAAATGTGTTCTTGAGTTTTTTTGAAACTAGGAAAGAAAGTGATTGTAAGTGAAAATGAAAAAGCACTAGTGTTATTTTTGACTCATCACTTTCGTTCCATATTTGGAATGAAAGTGAAAAAGATAAAATATTTAATAGTAGGAAGACCAAATCATCCTTGCATCTTTCTTTTATTTTTATTTTTTTGTGAGGATACGATTGTAAATGTATACTTTCTTTCATTTTCTTTCTTCCCATTTTATTGATACTCAAAAACATTAAAAAAATCTCTAGCTTTCTTCATCTCCATTCCATTTCTTTTCTTTACTTTCATTTTCTTTACATTTCACTCTTAAATTTAACTCGAGAACAGAGTGTTAAGGTTTATATAATAGTTATAGTAAATTTACTTTGTAAATTTACTATGTTAACTTATGTTTTGCTAACCACAGCCTAAGTGCTCTTGTGGTGAACAAGATGTCTTTTACTACAATTAGTTGTCAAATATTTAATCATCCGAGTGTTTTTTGTGACTCCATTTAAAAAAAAAAAAAAAACATAATTGTCAACCAGTAAAATATACTCGTATCACAACCTTTACACAACATAATAATTTCATCTAGTTAATCCTTTTTTCATTATTTTATTATTTTTTATTATTATTTTTTTTAAAGTAAAATATCAAAAAGTAGAAGTATGTAACAATTTATAGTGTAAGAAAGTTTTGTTTCATCTTGTTAATCCCTTTTTTTACAGCTTGTTCGCCTGCTAATCTACCACCTAGAATGATTCAATCTTCAAATAAATCCTTCGTCCCCGTTACCACACGTCCTGAAGTTGAAGCACACATGAATGGTGGTTTCGTTTCACACTATGGTACATTGTAGTTAAACATATATATTCTATTGTTCTACACTTTTTACATTATGTTAATTACTTTATAAAATTTGTTCAATGAATTTTTATTATGCAGAAATGCTAATAAGTCGAAGGAACGCATTGATTCTAGCTGCTCAGCAGCAGCGGCGAAGTAGCGTGAACCGCAGCGTTATGGAGTCTCCAATGAACAACAACAATCCAGAAGTGCTTTTACCTCAAGAGTGGACTTACTGACTCGACATATGAAGGTTAAAGATAGTACAATAGATAGAAGAATTTATGAAATGAATATATTAAGTAGTGGTTAGTGATAATGACTTTGTTTGATGTTTGATCATCTAAGTACATAGATGAAAATAAATGAATAAGGGTATCCAAGATATTTAGTACTTTTGGTTGGAGAATTTGAGATATTCCTTTTGTTTGAAATAAAGGGGACTCATGGAAAGAATTGGCACCACTTGTATCTTGCATTTAAAGTTGTAGAATTTGTGCAAAAGGGGTTGTATAAAGAGTGGTTGTAGCAATAGTTTAGAAAATAAATGTAAGGATTTTTTTTGGTTGATTATGTTTAAGTTTAGTGACTATGAGTTGTTGAAGTTTTAGAAATGTATCCACTAGTGGTTGTGCTCATGCTTATAAATTTCTATAATAATGCTTATTTTGAACTCATGAACATCTTTTTTTTTTAAAGATTTTGAACTCATTAACATATGCTTATTTTGAACTCATGAACATCTTTTTTTAAGAATTTGAACTCATTAACATGAGTCATGATCATCACTTAAGTGTCACATCAACTTTTTACTCCTTCACCAAACAACCGGTAAGAACCATTAAATCCTTCACTCCAACCTTCTTTTGTGTGTGCAAACCATTTGGTGACGACATTGATCAAACCATAATAAAAAATCACCCACCATGCGTTGTGGTGGTGATAATGTTACAACCACCATACGTGATAGTTCAAAGCTATTAATGGTTGTTGCATGAAAAATTGACAAGTGATAAAAAAAACTTGTAATTATCATTTTATCAGTACATAATAAATGAATGAATTAATGTGTTTTTTAGAACATGCATATTACTATATGCTTGGTTGTTTTAGAAAGGGTCCCCATAGGTACTAAAATGGTTGTCACATTTGCTTGTTTCTTGTTGCTCCTCCAAGGACATTTCAAATTTGAAATAAACAAGAGGGGCCTCTTTCTAAATTCTAATCAAGTATATCTTATAATAATTCATCTTATTTTGAACTTGTTCTATAGCAAATTTAATAGTCTTCCAAATGGGCTGCATTATAATATTTTTAAAGTGCATAAATAATTGAATCTTATAAAATTCAAACTTTGTTTGTATCTCTCGATTTCATATTCTACTACAAAAGGTTTCAAAATCTTCCTACTCCCAATATCATTTGCATTTTGGCTTGATGCAAGTAATATATTTATTTTAAAATAGACCTTAGACTTTAGGAAGTCAAGCATTAGGTTTAAGATTTGAACTTATGATATTAGTCATTGTCGTTCCTTGTAAAATAAATAATATATTTGCTGCACTCCAAAAAAGATGTTAAAAGTGAATCGTTCTATACATTGAAGTGCTCCTTTTCATTAACATCGAAGATTCTGTTTCTGGATAGCAATCTTATCTTTAAAAAGCTTTAGGTTATCTCCAACTACATATTCTATAAATTCTTCAAATTTGAAGGGAAAAAAAAGCATATTTCAAAAACGTGTCTTCTCCGACTATATCCTCCAAACTTGAATTTTAAAAATCTTTAAATGCATATAATACGAGTAGTATTAGAACATGCATATTACTATATGCTTGGTTGTTTTAGAAAGGGTCCCCATAGGTACTAAAATGGTTGTCACATTTGCTTGTTTCTTGTTGCTCCTCCAAGGACATTTCAAATTTGAAATAAACAAGAGGGGCCTCTTTCTAAATTCTAATCAAGTATATCTTATAATAATTCATCTTATTTTGAACTTGTTCTATAGCAAATTTAATAGTCTTCCAAATGGGCTGCATTATAATATTTTTAAAGTGCATAAATAATTGAATCTTATAAAATTCAAACTTTGTTTGTATCTCTCGATTTCATATTCTACTACAAAAGGTTTCAAAATCTTCCTACTCCCAATATCATTTGCATTTTGGCTTGATGCAAGTAATATATTTATTTTAAAATAGACCTTAGACTTTAGGAAGTCAAGCATTAGGTTTAAGATTTGAACTTATGATATTAGTCATTGTCGTTCCTTGTAAAATAAATAATATATTTGCTGCACTCCAAAAAAGATGTTAAAAGTGAATCGTTCTATACATTGAAGTGCTCCTTTTCATTAACATCGAAGATTCTGTTTCTGGATAGCAATCTTATCTTTAAAAAGCTTTAGGTTATCTCCAACTACATATTCTATAAATTCTTCAAATTTGAAGGGAAAAAAAAGCATATTTCAAAAACGTGTCTTCTCCGACTATATCCTCCAAACTTGAATTTTAAAAATCTTTAAATGCATATAATACGAGTAGTATTTATGAATAGTGATCTTCCAAATATGGAGGATATTGATCAATGCTTTAAAACAAAACAAAAAAAAAAAATAATAATAAAAAAATAAATAAATAAATAAATAAATTGTAGCATGGTTGGAGATGTTTTAGTGTGCACCATTCTTCAAATATGAAGAAACAAGTATTTTTGAAGACAGGTTGGAGATTGACTTACAAGCTCATTTTAGAAGGTGAAGTAGAAACCTTGAGCAGTTGAGCGTGTATAAACCAAAACGCTAGTACCATACGGCACCGTGGCTAATCGGTCTTACAAACTCGTTTTTTTAACTAACCTGAAACGTCTTATGAGTAAAAATAAAATAAAAATAGACTTACAACTTTCCCTCAAAGCTCTAACGCTATTAACAATTCAGTTTGGGATTAATTTAGTTCAAATTCAAAGATGTAGACTGTCCACTTATTTGATCTAGATTTCGATTTTAAGAAGTCCTAATACTTGTATAGTGGTTAGCTTTCATATATATATATATATATATATATATATATATATATATATATATATATATATATATATATATATATATATATATATATATATAAAAATATATATAATACGCCCCAAGTAAAAAACAAGCAAACAACCACTAAAATCCAACAAAACTTTACACTTGTTAAATAGAATTTGTCTTGCTAAAAAGCATGAATGATAAAGAAAATGACATACTACAACCTTTAGGAAGTTGTCAAAAAAAAAGGATTGCGTATACAGTGTGTGTAGCTTCAACGTGAAGGTTGGGATCATGGGACTTTTAGTGGGTATATACGCCTATCACCATTATTTTATGCCCCAATTTCTTGTCTACCCATTTACTAGTCCTAGATAATTTTCTTTTTCGTTCCGTCTATGCACATTTACACAATCATATGATATGATTTGTATCAGTTAACGGGTTTAAATGAGTGATTTTCGGTTGTAGCATGTACATAAATAAACTTTGTGGGGGTACATAAATAAACGGGTTTAAATGAGTGATTTGGTCCATTGTAAAGAAGAATAATAGTGAATAATTAGTTTGTTCAATATGGTTGGACGAACTATATAAAGTATATGTAGGAGCTTGTATACCATAATTATACACATTTTAACGTCGAAAAGTAATGAAATTATCAATTTTAGTATATGATTAACGACCTTCGTGTTATAAAAAAGTATTATTGGAGTTATCTTGTACACTATTTTTTACAAGTGTGTGGATATCTATGATGGCCTTATATAGTTCACACTTTAGAAGACCGTAATAGCCCAATTATGTTTCAAGAAATACATATGAAGTCCTAAAAGAAAATAATGATATATCATCCATTTTTAAGGCATGTCACTATAGTTTTAGCTTTACGCCTTTACTGACTTCAAAAAGCTATAAAAGCTCAACATATCAAGTTTTGCAAGTCGATTAAATTTACCAACAAGCGGTACTCAGCTACTTTGGTTGACATCATCATGCTAAGGTGTTTGCTTCTGCAGAAAAATGGTTACAACATGATGAAGAGAAATAACAGTTTCACAACCACATATATGACCTTTAAAAGCATGTTACATCCACGTTGAAGTTCTTACAGACATAATCTGAGGTGGCAATTTCCCATTTTCAGTATGTTTTGTAATGTATAAACACACATAGACCAACCATGATTATAACCTTATCACTTCTGTGGTTGACACTTGACAGGCTCATAGCCACAATGTTTGTAAGAAATGAAAATTTAAAAAATAACTCCATTTTTCATATGTTTAATAGTATATGTTTTCATGATGTCCCGTTAGCGTTGAAAATAATTTTATTCATTGATAATTAAAAGAAAAAGTACATAAATTACATAGATACCTAGGATAAGGTTCTAATAAGATTCATTTATGAACATCATGACATCTACTTATGGATCTTTTGATCGAACATCCATCATTTTGATGTCTTCAATTAGACGATTCAAGTTACTATAAGATGATCCACCTTCATTCACGGATTTCATTGCTAAGTTCGCCATACGAAGGGCTGATTCTGTAAACTCCATCTTCCGGACCTCCATTACTTCTTTTACAATATTCTCGACTATCTTTCTATCGCATGTGTCCTTCATGTCTAATCCTAATTTCCACACCGCCTCGACAAATCTACTATTTACTTGTTGATCTCCAGAAGATGACCAACTCACCATCGGTATTCCTTCAACTATACTCTCCAGAGTCGAGTTCCACCCATTATGTGTCAAAAAAGCACATACAGATGGGTGGGCTAAGACGTCTTCTTGTGGAGCCCACCCAACAATGTAGCCTCTTTCTTTAGTACCTTCCTCTAGCTCGTTTGGTATATCCTCATCATAATTGTTCAAAACTAGATCCTCTCGAATGACCCACAAAAATGGTTTTCCGCTATTGACTAAACCATGCCAGAACTCGATAAGCTGGTCCCTTGTTAATCTCGTTATGCTCCCAAAACTCACATACAACACGGATTTTGGTGCTTGTTGATCAAGCCAATCGATACATGTCTTGTCTTCCTGGAACAAGCTATTGGAAAATGTGGATTTAGATAAGGATCGTGCTTTTAGATGAGCATGAAGTGGTCCAATTGTGTAGATATTGGAGCAATGATTTTTAATCTGAGAGAGAATAGGGCCTTCAAGATCATCAAAGGTGTTAAGGATGAGTGCATGAGCCTCTCGCGTCTGGTGTGTTATGCTAGTAACTAATTGCAAAGTTTGGTTGTTTAAGCTAGAACGACAAAAGCTAGGAAGATCACGTCGACGAAGGAATCCTTCCATTCCTTTTACATTCACTATCCGTTCATCCATGTTTTTACCTTCAAATTTGTAACAAAATTCAGATATCATTAACCCGGCCACTCAACCATGATATTAATTTAAATTTATGAGAGGTAGTTTGGAGCTTCTTATTTAAACTCTTTATTTAATTCTTATTAGAGTAACATTTAACACACATCAAGCTTAGTTTATACAATTTATTAAATCAACACTTCTAATTAAGCAATCTAATTAGAGGGGCTAGATACGTATCTCTAACGGGTCATTTTTGGTACATGTAGGGGTCGAACCAGCACTTTTAAGTTTATACGACGTTTTTAGTAACGATGTAATTCGTTTATATTTAAAGTATTCGGACGTTTTCAAAAGAAAAAAACACACATACGTTATTTGATTCATATTGAAAATTTTGTGCCGTAGATTATAACTCAGATATGCGAATGAGATAAATAGTCAATACCTATACTTGTCTAAAAATATCTCCGCCACATGACCTTAAGCTTACTAAATATAACTAATTAAACTATCGCAAAAAGATAGACGTGTAAATACCTTCAAACGGAAGTTCACCGGACTTAATAAGATCTGGGATACAAAAGTAAGCCCAGAAAGCACAGGCACTAATCGTCCGAAAAAACAAAACTGGCACTCCACTACCCTCAGCAGCATCAAGTGCAAACCCCATAATCCCATCAGCAATCAAACAAGTCACATGAGAATCAAGAAGCAAGTTTCGAAGCAAAGGTTTAGCAACTTTAGGCAAGGAATCAACCAACATCAGACTAATATTTTCGACCGAATTCATTGGACCATCATATAAACCCTTGATGAAATGGAACTGGAAACCTGGGTAGATGCTAAGGCGTGAGTGGACAGTTGTGTAGCTAGAGAGACGGAGATGATCGTTAGCGGATATTAAGAACGAGACATGTAGACCGTTCGACAGGAGGAGCTCCGTCAGCTTTAGCATGGAATTGACGTGGCCTTGTAACGGAAACGGAAAGATCAGAACGTGCGGAGGTGTTGGTGACTGTCGGTTTTTGTCCATGACTGTGCTAGCGTTGCCAAAACACAGTCTACACAATTATTGTAATTTTTCAGTGGTCCTAGACATCTATTACTAAATTAATTTGGAGCTAATTCCAAAAACACCCCACAAGTACAACCCACTCACCTTATTCACCCCAAAAATTTCATTTTTCTTCAAATACCCCAAGGGTGACCCTCTCCCAAAAATTCTTGGGCGACTCTCACATAATTTTGACATGTGTCCCTTTGGTAGGTGGGAATTTTTTTTATTTTGTATATAATAAATTACTAATACACCCTTAGTCACTTACTCATTCACTCTCTCTTATAACCCTTAGTCACTCTCTCAATCTCTCTCATTACTAACTCACCCTCAGTAAATTACTAACCCTTTCTTCCTTGTCTCTCTAACCGCCACCACCACCTACACCATCACCGGCCGCCCCACCAAACACCACCACAGCCTACTGTGACACCACACCGCCACCACCAAAGCCTCCATCGTGACCTCCTTTGCTTGTTTAACCACCACACGCGCCCAAGAAACCATCACCACCACCACTACGCGCCATCACCACCACTCCTTAGACTAGATCCGTGTAGATCCGTGAAGAAAAAGGGAAGAAAAAGGAGAGACCCACCGTGTATATATATATATATTTCATTTAAAGATCTTTGATGTCTTCAAATAGATCTAAAGATGGGTTCTTGTTTCCTGCTTCTTGTTTCTCTTCTTTTTTCCTTTTATGGATTTGATCCACGATGGGTTAGTTAGATGGTGTTCGTACATCATTTTTTGGATCTAATTTATTTATTGGAGGTTTTGATTTATGATGTACGAATCTGTTAATTTGGGCAAGTTGTTTTCTTTTATGGAAATTGGTTTTGATTTTATTGGTGTTTTGGTGTCACAAAATGAAAAAAAGAGGTACATAGGTGTGTCCGTCCATCACAAAAGTTTTAAAGGACTAATGCTCACATTTCAATAAACAAAGCTCTCTAAGGGTATAAGGACCTTCATTTTTACATTCATTCTGTTAAAAAAGGTGATTGGTATTTGTTAAGCAATTACAGCAGGTTGTGAAACAGATAATGATCAGTTTGCAGCATATGATATGCATCAAGAAGTCTCTTTTGAAGAAAAAAAAGTTGGGCGGAATAAATGGGTGTCGCCGGAATATATTGGTGGTGGTGGTTATCGGAGTTGTTGGTGGTAGCCGGAGTAAGTGGTGGTGGCCGGAGTGGGTACAATAATCAAAATGTACAAGTTTTAAAGCTATAAGTACAAAAGAAAGTGTGAGGTTATATATGTAATTTACATTAATATAAAAAATGTGGGACCTAGTCGCCCAAGAATATACAAGAGTGGTGTCCAGTCGCTCAAGAAATATGTACTATTAAATAATATAAAAATACTATTTTTTAACTAAAAGACAAAAAACATAAGTCGCCCAAGAATGTAGCCTCCAGTCGCCCAAGAAATTAGTTGGGTAACTAGTACTATGAAAGTACATTGTGGGGACAACCAAAGAGACACATGTCAAAATTATGTGAGAGTCGCCCAAGAATTTTTGGGAGAGGGTCACCCCTGGGGTATTTGAAGAAAACTGAAATTTTTGGGGTGAATAGGGTGAGTGGGGTTGTACTTGTGGGGTGTTTTAAGAATTAGCTCAATTAATTTGTACAGCAAATGACATAATTTCTTTATTAATGAAATCTTATTTATAATAAAGAATGCAAATTTTATTCCACCACTAGTGGGTGTTGGAAGTATTAATTAATCTTATAATCAAACAATCGCTGCAATCAAGTCAAGCTTTTATCAAGTAGTTCGAGCTCGAGCTTGACTCGTTTCAGTCAAGCTTTTATCAAGCTCAAGCTCAAGCACAAACACAAAAATTAGCTCGAAACATTCAATGAGCCAAGCAAGCTTTTGATAGCTCGGCTCGAGCTCCTATCAAACTTTTTCGAGCTTTAATATAAATATATTTCCATTATAAATTCATATAACTTAACTAGAGTTAATTTGAGTATTAACATAATTATAAGGACTTATTTTGTAAATAATTGAACATGTATTCAAGAAAGTCATTTAAACCTAATAAATCCAAACGTTTTGTATTTTACCTTTTGTATTATTCACTCTTCTTGGCTGCATTCTCTTTTGATTTTCACCAAATCATTCAACTAGTAACTCGTGAGTTTGGATATTATGGTTTAAATTTATTTTACTTTATGCATATATTTAGTAATGAGTTTGGCTATTAGATACAATGTTTTTATATACATTCAAGTTTTTCAAGCCGAGCTTAAGCTTTAATCAAAAATTTCAAACAAAGCTTAAGCCTGAATGATTAAAGCTTGTCAAGCTATCAAGCCAATCTCAAGCCTAACTTATAAATTTCAAGCCAAGCTCAAGCCATGTTAAGCTCGAAGTCGGCTCGACTCGATTACACCCTTAGATGTTGGGTTAAAGTAAGGTTAGATTTACATGAGTTGCAATGTACGAGCCAATCGAGCACCAAGGCACTTTCGGAAATGTCCATTAGGCTATTGTGCAATGGATTATGTAGTTTATTTGCTTTGTATCTGAAACGTACCTTATCAAATTTGACCAAAATTTTTGCGCAAATGAAATATTAAAATTGACTTCCTGTTACTTTAAACTGATAATATTCTATTACAAACCAGCCTCTGAAAGTATTTTTAAATGACTCTAGACCCAATTAACTTCAAAACAATATGAACGACGACTCCTAACGACTTACGTTCTAAAAGATATGATTTTTTTGAACTTCGGCCAAAAAACTGAAAATCTACCACAAGCCGTCGACTGAGTTCCCCCAGACACCGGTTGGGGTTTTTCTGCTCAAAAGATATCCTCCAACCGACACTGGTCCCAAACTTGCATTTTTGTACGAAAAACCAACTTTTCGAGTCCAATACTTCACCAAACTTCTAGAACTCGATTAGTCATTTATTACTTCATTTTCCTAATTATTCGTGGTCAAAATAACTCACGAAACATAACTTACAGGGTTTGTCGGACTCCCGTTTCGACCTTTTTTCAAACACCGCTTATCAAATAACAAAATAACTATAACAAAAGACCTTGACACTTGACAATAACCTTACAAACCATTTAAGGACACTTAATCATCAACTTGGGGGGGTTCAACGTGATTGAGCTCTGGCATCTATACTAACGCTTACACGCCTATCCATACACTTCCAAACCGTGCACAAATCCCATGCCATACCAAAGCTTTACTTTATTCACAAGAACCCAAGGTTGCAAAAATCGTGAATCGGTAGTTGGGCGGTCGACCACATTGTAGCTTGTGATTGGTCTAGGCGGGATTAATCGGTGATTAATCGGATTGGCAATACTGACAAATTTTGGTTATTTCCGGCAAGTTTTGTGTATTTTCGGCAATGTATTTTCTAAAAAAACAACTTGTAATAGACTTAAACAGATACTATAAGTGATCAAAATAAGTTTACAGTGAGTTTTGGGTACTTCCGGCAAGATTTATAGGTTTTCGGCTAGTTTGACCGCCGTTGACCACAGTTGACCTATTTATTTGACCCAGATACATAAATCGGTAAGATCGGTAGCCTTGTAGCACCTAATCGGCGATTAATCGGCCTTGTAGACTCTTTTTTTTTTTGCAACACTGCAAGAACCTACAAGACAGTTAAACAGCTAAACCGTATGCACAAAACTTAGTAATTAAACTGCAATAACATGTTATCATATATCATTCATACATTATGCATCATAAACCATTAACCATTAGTTCATAAGACTAATCCATCATTACTTGCATAAACTAATGCTCCAAGACATCCTAATCACTATGACATACCTATATTGCATAAACCAATGGTCCAATATAATGGCTCTATTTCTCTAAGTGTGTAGATATGTATGGCCTTATATAGACATCTAGTTCAGACTTGAGACTTTAGAAGGCCATAATAGCCCAATTGTGTTTCAAAAAATACATATAAAATCCCAAAAGAAAATAATTTATATATCATCCATTTTTAAGGCATGTCACTATAGCTTTAGCTTTCCCGACTTCAAAAAGCTATAAAAGCTCAACATATCAAGTTTTGCAAGTCGATTAAGGACTTTTTTTTATTTTTTTATTTTATTTTATTTTATTTTTGCATCTGAATCTCCACTTCCTAATAAAATATTGGTTTTTTTTCTTTTTGGGCCCATAATTTTTCATTATTTCGTCTATCTCACTACAGAGTAAATTTGGATGTCTTCCCCATTAAGAGGTATTAAAGGAAGGGAGGGCCTACCATCTTTCCCCATCTAATAAAAAGAAACAAGGCCTAAATTTACCAACAAAGTGTACTCAACTACTTAGGTAGATAACATGGTGTATGATATACATGCTAAGAGCACAAGGTGCAGTCGAAGAGGAAGGCTTCGCCGTCCGACGTGGAGCCGTCAACGGCGAGCCGTTCCTCTTCACTACACCAAGAGGGGCTCGCCGTTCCTCCTCATTGCCAAACTCCCCGTTGTGACGACGAGATCAAGCGTCTGCCATGCATGTACTTTTTTTTTTTTTTTTTTTTTTTTTTTTTTTTTTGACTTTGAATATTGAGGTTTGTAAAATGTATATGTATATGTATGTTTTTATTTGTAAAATGTATATGTATATGTATGCTTTAAGAATTTATTTGATGGGAGGTTGTGGTGGTTTACAAGTTGTGTTGGGGAAGGAGGAAAAAGAGGATTAGGGTGTGTTTGACCTGTTATTGTGGTCAAGAGGATAAAAACGTGAGTTTTATTATTTGTGTTTGGGTTTGGGTTTGGGCTTGGGTTAAAATAGGTGGTGTAAGAGTTGGGCTGTGGATGATGATGGGCTAGGATTAGTGGATTGGGTTGGGTTTATGTATTTAGGATTAGATAATATTAGGAGTTTAGTAAAACTGATATATATTTTTTGTAAAATCGTTTATATATATATATATATATATATATATATATATATATATATATATATATATATATATATATATATATATATATATAGTAAAGATAATAATAATAATAATAATAATAATAATAATAAAGGTTTTAATAAAATAAAAAGGTTTTGACAAAAAAAATGATTTTGTGATTTTATTTTTGAAAATGTTTTAATGAAATGAATAAAAAAATAAATGTGTAAGAGGTGGTGCCCTAATGGGAAAGTTGAGGTTTGTTGTGGTTAGTTGAAGTTGAGGTGTTTGGTGATGTGGCAGCGGTGGGGCCCGAATGAAGAGGCTTAGCCTCTTCACTACACCTAGAGCTCTAAGGTGTTTGCTTCTGCAGAAAAATGTTTACAACATGAAGAAAAGTACAGTTTTACAACATATATCAACTTTAAAAGCATGTTACATCTAGGGGTGTTATCGCGGATCGGGTTGAATCGGGTTTTTGATTTTGGAAAAGTGACCCGCAACCCTACACGATAAGTAATTGGGTTGTTATCGGGCGGGTTATTTCGGGTCAGGTGATTCGGGTCAATCGGGTTCCTTTGTTTTATTTTGCCCATAAAATAAGTTACGGCTCAAAGTTATTTTGTTACTTAAGTAGGCTTATGATTTTTAATTTAACAACTTGCACAAATAAATAACCATTAAAAATTCAAGGAGTGTGAAAAAAAAAAAAAAAAAAAAAAAAAAAAAAAAAAAAAAAAAAAAAACAGTGAGGATGACAGCAAGTTGGTTCAATCCTATGTAGTTTATTGACTCTAACTTGTCAAAGTCATTCATTCATCAAGCCCATAACCTGTCTGTTACATTCTACAGCCAAAACTGCTTTCTGTTTGGCTTTATTTATTTATTTATTTTTTTTCCCTTAATTTCAACTTGGCATGCCAGTCAAATTTTTAGTTGCATGCAGACATGCAGTTGAACCAATGGACTATTAGTATGTTTAGGTAGTAATGAGTTGTTGATTGAAATGTCCACCGTAAATATAAAAACTGGTACGGTATATTTATAAATTTTTAGGGAAAAAAATATAGAAAAATAAACTTCGGGTCTTATCGGGTTGACCCAATAACCCGATAACAAAAATAATTCAACCCTAACCCGACCCGATAACTATGTCGGGTTATCGGGCTCGGATCAAAACAACCCGATAAGATTTTTAAACCCGATTCAACCCGACTCTATAAGCCTTATCGGGTTCGGCTCGAGTCAACACGACCATATTGACACCCCTATTATTTACATCCACATTGAAGCTTTTACAAACATAACCAGTATAGTTATTCAATTTAGAGGGTGACATTTTTCACCCTTTCAATGCCATTCGTAAAGAAAAACAAAAATGTGGATATTTATTAATTCAATATGAGGTGGCAATTTCCCATTTTCAGTATCTATATTATATAAAGGAAAAATGTATATTTTTTAAAGTGAAGAATTAAGTAAATTATATATGAAAACCATATACTTTTATTATTATTTTTGTTTATAACCAATAACTTATAATACATCCGTTTCATAGTAAGTGTCCACTTTAACTTTTCAAAGTATTTCTTGTTTAACTTTAAATCTTAAATTATATTATTTGCGTTATGCAATACTTGATACAAAATATATGAATAGATTGTGTTTTAAATGTAATCAAATATTATATAGCACAAATAAAAATTTTAAGGTCAAAGTTAAACAAGAAAGACTCAAAAAAATTAAAGTGGATACTTTATATGGGACGGAAGGAGTATTATTTTCGTTCAATTTAAATCGTGTTTAATTCTCAAATTCTTAAACTTTTATTATTTTTCGTTAATAACATTAACTTTTTTTATCACTACAACTAACTACTGTTATAAAATCTCGTTACTATGCACGAATGCTCGTCTATTGTTTTGTAATGTATAAAGACACATAGAGTCATAGACCAACCATGATGCGGATAACCTTATCACTTATGTTGTTGACACTTGACAGTCTCATAACCACAATTGTTGTATGAAAAGAAAATTTTAAAATTAACTCCCATTTTTCATAAGATGTTTTAATAGTATATGTTCTCATGGTGTCCGTTAACGAGGAGTATACTGCTTTGTGTTGAAAATAACTTATTCACCGATAATTAAAAGAAAAAGTACATAAATTACATAGATATCTAGGATAACGTTCTAGTAAGATTCATTTATGAACATCCTGATATTTACTTTGGATCTTTTGATCGAACATCCATCATTTTGATGTCTTCAATTAGACGATTTAAGTTACTGTAAGATGATCCACCTTCATTCACGGATTTCTTTGCTAAGTTCGCCATACGAAGGGCGGATTCTGTAAACTCCATCTTCCGGACCTCCATTACTTCTTTTACAATATTCTCGACTATCTTTCTATCGCATGTGTCCTTCATGTCTAATCCTAATTTCCACACCGCCTCGACAAATCTACTATTTACTTGTTGATCAGCAAAAAATGGCCAACTTACCATCGGTATTCCTTCAACTATACTCTCTAGAGTTGAATTCCACCCATTATGTGTCAAAAAAGCACATACAGAAGGGTGGGCTAACACAGCTTCTTGTGGAGCCCACCCAACAATATAACCTCTTTCTTTAGTGCCTTCCTCTAGCTCGCTTGGTACCTTATTCTTATCGGTGTTCAAAACTAGATCATCTCGAATGACCCACAAAAATGGTTTTCCGCTATTGACTAAACCATGCCAGAACTCAATAAGTTGGTCCCTAGTTAATGTTGTGATGCTCCCGAAACTCACGTATAACACTGATTTTGGTAATTGTTGGTCAAGCCAACCGATACATGTCTTATCCTCCTGGAACAAGCTGTTAGAAGATCCGGATTTAGATATGGATCGGGCTTTTAGCTGAGCATGAAGTGGTCCAATTGTGTAGATATTGGAGCAATGTTTTTGGATCTGAGAGAGAATAGGACCTTCAAGATCATCAAAGGTGTTAAGAATGAGTGCATGAGCTTCAGGCGTCCGGCGTGTTATGCTAGTAATTTGTTGCAAAGCCTGGTCACTTAAGCAAGGAAGATCACGTCGACGAAGGAATCCTTCCATGCCTTTTACATTCAATATTGGTTCATCCATGTTTGCACCTATTTTCATATCAAATATCAGACATGCATTGAATTAAAGGGCTTTTAATTTGCAGATGACTTATTTAAACGTTAATCTAGTACTTATTGTGTTTCTTAAACAATATAGGTAGCTTTATATGATCTGATTATAAACATAACTATATACTTATAAACATATGACGTAGATATATATACCTTCAAATGGAAGTTCACCAGATTCAATAAGCTCCGGGATACAAAAGTAAGCCCATAAAGCACATGCACTAATCGTCCGAAAAAACAAAACCGGAACTCCTGTACCTTGAGCAGCATCAAGTGCAAACCCCGTAATCCCATCAGCAATCAAACAAGTCACATGAGTATCCAGAAGCAAGTTCCGAAGCAACGGTGTAGCTACTTTAGGCAAGGAATCTTCCATCATTAAACTAAGATTCGCGCCCGTATTCATGGGACCCTCGTAGAGACCATTTATGACATGGAACTTGAAACCTGGGTAGATGCTAAAGCGTGAGTGGACAGTTGTGTAGCTAGAGAGACGGTTATGGTCGTTAGCTGATATTAAGAACGTGACATCGAGACCGCTCAACAAGAGGAGCTCCGTCAACTTTAACATGGAGTTGACATGCCCTTGTGCCGGAAACGGAAAGATAAGAACGTGTGACGGTGACTGTGTTTTTTTGTCCATGAATGCAAACGTACAAAGTTGTACTGGAGCTCTGATTATTGGTTTGAGCAATGATATTTTTTTGTTGTTGACGTTTTTAGTGAAATATGTTTGTAATCTTATAAAATATCTGTAGGTAAGAAATACTCCTATGTTTGTAATCTTATTAAAAATCTGCTAGGTAAAAATCAATAAAATTCTACAAGGGCCCAACAAATGAAAGATTCTAACGCCTTTGTCCATACGCGAAGAAACCAACAAAGACGTAAACAAAACATTTGTTAACGGTCAAAAAAGGGTACACATAAGGATCAAACGTCAAATACGAAACATATCATCCAAACAGCAGTTTTGTTTAACGTTAAATTGTGTACAATTTCATTATGTAAATTAGCCATGTATGCTGTTGACGTATGTGTCCGGAGGGTATGAACCGGACACTGCTAAATAGTCCGGACGGTAAACACTACCCTCCGGTAAGTGGGCCAGAGGGCACGTCCACATGCGTCGTTTTCCCAGAAAATCAGCAAGCATGTCTCCAACTACTACTGACACAAGCCTGGGTCTAGGATAACGGCTACTGTTCATGGGATATTCTACTATGCATAGGTACGATTACTATTCAAATAGTGTTACTTTCACTGTTCATCTGCACCCTCTTTGGGGTAGTATAAATACCCCAAAGCCATTTATTGTAACACACACACTTTTTCCTCATAAATACTCGCATATATCATTATACCTTTCGGTCTTGAAGATATACTTATTCTCACGCCCGAGCTTGGTCCTGGGATAACACCCGGGGCGAGGCTAACGAACGGTTGTGTTTGTGCAGCATTCAAGGCCGAAGGATTCATCCATCAGGCATTCCGAAGGAGCAAAGATTTACCTCAACAAATTGGCGCCATCCGTGGGAGCCTTATTCACTCTACCAGTCAATAGTATGACGGACTTCCCTCCTATCACTCCCCTTACGGGAAACGGAGGCGATGACGCCAGCAAGGAAAATCCGGAAGGATCTAACCGGAACAACCGCGACTCACCCAACATACAGGATTTGATACAGGGGCATCTAACAGCTCTGAAGGAGCTGGTCAGAGAACACAATGCCCTCGGAGGGAATGTCCTCAAGCCCATACGATTGGATTTTGGAGATGACGACGACAAAGTACCGAAGACAATCAGGGGAAAAATTGACCCAAGGATGATTTAGAAAAGCCTTTCAAATCCGTGCACAAATCACCTTTCACCCGAAGGATAATAGAGTTCTCCGGACCATCACATAGGATGCCGAACAACATCAAGTTATACAACGGCTCGACTGATCCAGATGATCACATAACCTCTTTGCCGGAGCAGCTAATCAATTCGAATGGCCAATGCCAGTATGGTGCCGAATGTTTCAGCAAACGCTAGATGGTCCAGCACAAGGGTGGTTCAGTCGCCTTGAGCCGGGAAGCATTGACAAATGGGAGGAGTTGGAAGAACAGTTTGTCACTCGATTCTCTCTTCGGCAGAAGGGAATCCGAGACCCAACTGAAATTGCAAAAATAGTAAGAAAGGCCAATGAGACTCTCCATGACTTTAAGGAAAGATGGACGGATGAAGCCAGCTATATCCCGGGAGTTCCAGAAGTAATGCGCATATCATCTTTCATGAATAGCCATAAATGTCCGAAATTAGCCAAGCGGTTCTCCGATAAGGTACCAGTCACGGTGAAAGAAATGATGACGAGGGTAGACGACTTTGTTAGGTCGGAAGAAGCATACAAAAATACAGAGCTTCCGAAGGGTGAAACACAAGAGTATTCTCGCAAGAATTTCCTCCCGAGGGTGGACAGAACGAGAGGATTTCATGCGGATAGGCGGAAGAATGACCGTCGGGGAGATTATCGATACAAAGGGCCGTACTCTCCGTATGTGCCGCCCAAACAAGGAAGCCTCCAACCGGGAGATTTTTGAAGAAAGGAGATGGGGAGGCATGACCATTACCGCCCAGGTTTGGCCGCTTTGATCAAGCAACCAAAGGAAATACTGGCCACAGAACATCAGCTCCGACTTCCCCCACCACCACCGCTGGTAGGAAAACCGAGCAGGGAAAACGCAGACAGATATTGTGACTACCACGGGGAGAAGGTGCATTTCACTAACGATTGTCACCACCTCAAAAAGCAACTGGAAACGGCATTGGAATCTGGGAAGCTAGATCACCTCCTCCGAACGGTTCGACAGCAGGGTAGGGATCAGCCAAGAGATAACGTGCGAGGAAAGGCAAAAGTGATTCATATGATAGGCGCGGTGAGTTCCCAAAAAAGAAAAGGCAGGGAACCGGAGGAGCCGTGGATGCTGGTTCCAATAACCTTTCCCCCCATAGCGACGAAGGATCTATCTAATGAACCGCTCATCATCGAGGCGGAAATGGAAGGCTACCTGGTTAAGAGAGTTTTCGTGGACGGAGGGGCGTCATTAGAAGTAATGTATGAGCATTGCTTTAACAATCTATGCCCTTCAATAAAGTCAAGACTGAGAGGATGTGACTCCCCCCCCCCCCTGATGGGATTCTCGGGTGAAGTGGTCCGGCCTTTGGGAAAGATAGAACTTGATGTATGTTTCGGTGATCATGGGTTATACCGGAAGACGAGAATGAAGTTTGCAATCATCCGATCGTCTTCACCATACAACATCATCTTGGGAAGGACAGGATTAAGGGAGTTGAGGGCCATTCCTTCCACCATACACGCCATGATAAAATTTCCCACACCAAAAGGTATAGCTACACTAGTTACCCGGTCAGTAGCAATGATGGAATGCAGAATCCAAGAAGAAGAGCAGTTGTCACTTGAGAAGGGCGGGGAAATGCCGACAAGAGAGGAATGCCGGGAAGTAAAAGCTGAAGTGGGTATTACGGAAGAAGTATCCGTAAACCCAGCCTACCCTGATCAGTTGGTAACAATAGGGGGAATCTTTCAGATGAATACTGAAGGAGGTTGATAGACTTACTAAGACGGAACAAGGATGTGTTTGCTTGGCAACCGAAAGATATGACCGGGGTACCAAGGTCCGTAGCGCAACAGACCCTAAATGTGAAAATGGAAGACTCTCCAGTTGCCCAGAAAAGACGCACGTTTTCACAAGAGAAAAATATGATAATAACTAAGGAAGTACAAGAGTGGGTCAAAGCCGGGATAGTTCGTCCGGTCCGGTATCCAACGTGGATCTCCAATCCGGTACTAGTCAAAAAATGTGACGGGATTTGGAGGATGTGCATATATTTCAAAAACCTAAATTCATCCTGCCCTAAAGATTATTATCCCTTGCCTGAAATAGACTGGAAAATTGAATCCGTAGTGGGCTTCCGATACAAATGCTTCCTAGACGCCTATAAGGGGTACCATCAGGTGCAGATGGCAAGGGAGGATGAGGAGAAGACGGAATTCTACACAGAGCAGGGGACTTTTTGCTATACTAAGATGCCCTTCGGACTAAAAAATGCAGGAGCCACATACCAGCGTTTGGTAGATTCGGCTTTCAGCTCTCAAATAGGAAGAAATCTTGAAGCATACGTAGACGACATGGTTATTAAAAGTAACTCCGAACAAGCCATGCTAGCAGACATTGCCGAAACTTTCAACAATCTTCGTAAAGTCAATATGAAGCTGAATCCAAAAAAGTGCTCCTTCGGAGTAGAAGAAGGAAAATTCTTGGGGTATATGGTGACCTCCGAAGGAATCAGGGCCAATCCAAAGAAAACTAAAGCAATTGCCGACATGAAATCTCCCGGAACTCTAAGGGAAATGCAGAGTCTCAGTGGGAAATTAGCGGCACTTAATCGGTTCTTATCTCGATCGGCAGAAAGGTCGCTCCCATTCTTTGAAACCCTTAAACACATCACGAAAGAAAACAAAGAAGAGTACCGTTGGACACCGGAGGCGGAAAAGGCCTTTTAGGCAATGAAAAAGTTGGTTTTAGAACTCCTGGCTTTAACAACACCCAAGCCCGAGGAAAAATTGTATTTGTATCTAGCAGCTGTCTCTGCGGTCCTAATCGCCGATAGAGGAGGGAAGCAGTTGCCGGTGCATTATGTTAGCCGAACATTACACGAAGTCGAAAGGTACTATGCTCCCCTGGAGAAACTCGCTATCTGCCTGCTGCATGCATCGAGAAGGCTGCGGAGGTATTTTGAGGCACATCCGATGACGGTAATCACCGATCAGCCTATCAGACAAATATTGAACAAGGCGGAAGCATCCGGGAAGATGGCGAAGTATGCCGTAGAGTTGGGAGCGTATGACATTACTTACATCCCCAGAAACGCAGTCAAAGGACAGGTATTAGCAGACTTTCTTACAGAGATACCGGTAGAAGAAAGAGGAAGAAGCATGGTCGGGGAGCTCAGTGAGCATGATGAATGGATACTATACACGGACGGGGCGTCCAGTAAAAAGGGGGCAGGAGCTGGTCTTGTACTCATCGGACCCTCTCAAGAGGAGTACACCTACGCCCTTCGTTTAAAATTCGAAAGCACAAACAACGGGGCAGAATACGAGGCATTATTGGCTGGTCTGCGGATTGCCGAACAGATGAAGATAGAAGCTCTGCACGTAAGGGTTGATTCAAAACTGGTGGCCAGCCAGGTAAATGGAGACTTTATTGCGACCAAGGACAGCATGATACGATACCTGGCAAAGGTAAAGGAACATGCATCCCAGTTCAAAAGTTTCAAAATCCAGAATATACCCAGGTCACAAAACCAAAAGGAGGACATTCTAAGCAAGTTAGCTTTGGTAGCTTTTAACCACCTCACTAAGGAAGTTCTGGTGGAAATTCTAGAAAGACCATCCGTCGAGGAAGAGCAGGTGCATGCAATAGTGGAAGAAGAAGGGGATAACTGGATGACCCCTATCATTAAGTGTCTAGAAGAAGGAGTATGGCCGGAGAGTACCAGTGATGCCAGAAGCCTACAGATGAAAATCTCACATTATACAGTGCAAGACGGAGTCCTCTTTAAGAAAACATATTTGAATCCAATGTTGAGATGTGTGGGCCCCTTACAAGCAAACTACCTAGTAAGGGAAGTACATGAGGGGATTTGCGGCATGCACTCCGGACCAAGATTCGTGGTGGCCAAGTTAATAAGGCAAGGGTATTATTGGCCTACTATGCACAAAGACGCCAGAGAGGAAATCCGCAAGTGTGATTCTTGTCAAATACATGCTCCGGTACCGAAACTCCCAAAAACACCCCTAACCTCAATCATGGCACCTTGGCCTTTCTTCCAATGGGGCATGGATGTGTTAGGCCCATTTCCGGAGGCGCCAGGAAAGGTAAAGTTCCTCATTGTGGCGATAGATTATTTTACTAAGTGGATAGAAGCAAAACCGCTAGCCAAAACCACTGGAAAGGACGTAAAAAAGTTTGTATGAGAAAACATCATGTGCCGTTTCGGATTACCGGGGGTAATTGTAACGGATAATGGGACCAATTTTGTGAATGATCCGTTTAAAAGCTGGTGTCAACAGTTACACATCAGACAAAGGAATACAGCGGTTGCACATCCGCAAGCAAATGGATTAGTGGAAAGGGCTAATGAGTCTCTCTTGAAGGGAATGAAGGCAAGACTGGGAAGGGCTAGGTCCGGATGGGTTGACGAGCTACCAAGTATTCTGTGGGCTCACCGAACATCCATCAAAACAAGTAATGGAGAAACCCCTTTTAGTCTCACCTACGGTAGTGAGGCCATGATCCCGGCGGAAATAGGGATGCCCACGTATCGGGAGATAATGTTTGATGAAAGCCGTGATGACGAAGATCTCTGGAGGGCGGTAGACCGAAACGAGGAAGAACAGCGCCTCTCGCTAGATTTGTTGCAAGAAAGAAGGGAAGCTGCGGCCATAAGGGAAGCCAAGTATAAAACACAAGTGGAGCGATACTATAACCGAAGGGTCAAGCCCGTTAGCTTTAAAGTGGGGGATTTTGTGTACCGCCGGAACGAAGCTAGCCGAGTGGAAAATCTGGGAAAATTGGGTCCAAACTGGGAAGGCCCTTACCGGGTGGTGGAAGCATATGACAACGGTTCTTATAAGTTACAGACGATGGATGACAAGGACGTACCTCGCCCATGGCATGCTGTGAATCTCAGGAATTGCTTCTTATAAAAATTGTTATTATTAGAATTCCGCACTTAATGTAATGACGATGGTAATTTCCTTTTAAATAAATTAAGTTGGAATGCCCTTCCCGGGAGAAGTGGAAGGAGCATGTTTTGCAATACAATTGTTATTTCCTTCCTGATGGCTGGCCCCCATCGGGAATGTAGTGATGCCCGGATGCCCGAACGATAATTTCGTATCGGATGCCCTGTAACATGAGGATGCTCGGATGATAATTTCGTTCCGAATGCCCGGATGGTAATTCCGTCTAGGATGCTCAAACGATAATTTCGTTTTGAATGCCCTGTAACATTATGGATGCCCGGATGATAATTTCATTCCGGATGCCCGGATGGTAATTCCATTCCGGATGCTTAAACAATAATTTCGTTTTGAACGACCTGCAGCCCATAGACTTGTATTGAAACAAAGACCATTAAAAAAAGGGGGAAGAAAGGCACATTACAAGAAACACAAGTGTAAGCCATAAAAATATATATACATATCGCAAAAATTACATGTTCTTTGCAAACAAATTACAAATATCCGAAGGACATCAAAATGTATTTACAAATGATAATAATCAAACTGGAGGATTAACATTCTCCTCGACCTCTGGGGCAACTGTCTCAACCAACGTCGTCGGAGTGGGGCCGCCAGTAGGGAGCTCTGAACCACCAAGCAAACCCTGGGGAGTGGAGGAGGCGGGAAAGATATTCATAAGATCCCCCAATGGAAGTCGGTAAGAGTCAGCAACCCTCCGGATAAATGGATACTCGAAGGAAAAAACCTTGTTGAAATCATCTTTCCAAATCGACGGAGCTTCAAGGTTAACCTTCTTTGAAGTACGAAGGATTTTCTCTACCTCCTCCGGTTTCCGGGCAAGGCGAACACCATCCAACCAACCAGCCGAATATGAAAGGCTCAAAGGTTTCGCCAAAGACTTCTTATATTCCTCGCTGTCCATCAACCGACGAAAAACGGTAGGGACTAAGGATTTGACTGTGTTTTGACGAACGACCACTGCTGCCCCAGATTCGCGGTCAGATCCGAATTATCTACCTTCAGCTTGGCAACCAAGTCTTTCGAGGCGGCCAGCTCAGCCTCTAGCTGTTTTATCTTTTCTGATTGCTGAGCCTCTGTATCCTGCCAAACCTCTTTCTCCCTTCCCAGCTCTTCCACTTTCTCCAGAAGTGTTTTCTCTCTGTTCGCACAAGCTTCGAACCGGCGGCAGACATCTTCATGTTCAGCAGAAAGTTTGCGAAACCTTTCGGCGTGGGCATCACGGTCCTTCTCGACCTCCTCTAACCTGGCAACCTGTTCGGAACATTGGCCGTGAATGTGGTCCAATTCACGAAAATCAGCATTCAAGTGCCTGAACCTTCTTAGCACCTCCCCCTGGGAAATGATGCTTGTGCCTAGCTGCTCATATGCCAACCGGGCCAAATCAATGTTGTTTAGCTCCTCTAAGGCGGACTGTTCGGCCGGAGTAGGTAGGTTGGCAATCATTTCGCGACAAGCCCTATAAGAGTTGATTCGGACATCATCACGGAGGGTCCAAGCCGGAACAAAAAAGTTAGCTTGCTCGACGGACCGATCTGCAAAAAAAAAAGGGGGAAATAATTATCAAGGGCAGGTACAAACATTTCCCAAGTATCTATAATCTAAAAAAAAAAAAAAAAAAAAAAAAAAAAAGTCATACCGGAGTGGTCGGAAGGAACCACATGAACAACTGGACATTTAGAAGGGCCTGAATGGTGCGCAGACATCGCTGCAACAAACAAAGCATAATATGTTAGAACAGGTGAGCAACATAAAACACTTAATCGAATACACAGAGAATGTACTAACCATCCGAGGCACGAGGTTGTTGTTCTCTTTCCGGAGAGTCCAGATGAATAGGAGGAGTGTTGCCGCGAACCGGTGGGGAACGTTCATTTTCGTTAATTCCACCACCCAAATTCTCCTCGACTCCATGATCGGCATTTTCCTCCTCGGACAAGTGTGGAGCAATGTTCTCCTCAGCGTTTGTTGCTACCTCGAGGTTGGGCTGATTATGAATAGCTCCACCGGACGGAAATGCTTGATTCAGGGGGGTGGCATCTTCCGTCTCAGTCAGGGAGACCACGCCTTCGACGGCATTGGGATCTTTTCTGACTCTCTTCGGCATCGCTGTAGAAGGACCTTCCCCGGCTTTGGCTTTCCTCTTGAGAGCCTCCTGCTCCTTTTTATGACGAGCATCAATGACCTTTTGGCAGGGTTTCTCGGCCAACCGCATCAAATTGTCCTTTGGTGGTAATTCTTTGCCGGCCTCCAGAAATGGAGCTGTTCGTTGGGGTCACTCTTGACCGGCAGGTATCTCCTCACCCTCGGTCACCTCAGTACCCTCCCAATCCGGCAACTCAAGGAACTCAGCCATACTCAAAACTACAATCAATACCGAAATAAATAAAGAGAAGAAAAAAAACTTGTAAGGAAAATCAAAGTAACAATGAAACGGGTATTACCATGCCCCTCGGCATCCTTTAGAACGACCTGAACATTCTTGGTCTCCCACACGGTGGAAAGCCCGTACACCCATAACAGACAGGGGGGCACCTCCCTAAGTTTGATGATTTTCTCACTAAGTTTCTCCGCCGGCTCCTCTGGATAGCTGATGGGAAAAGTATCGAAAATCTTGGAATCATTATGTCTCCAAGCCATGGCATCCGGAATCGCCCTCCGGTCAATCAGAAAAAACTTTTCTTTCCAGTGTTTTAGCCCAGATAGGACTTCGAGGAAACATTTCTTGGCTTTTTTCCCCATCCGGCTCTCAAAAGAAAACCAATGTCGCTGCTTGCATAACCTATAGAACACCCGAAACAACGAGACGGTCGGCTGGCAGTCTAAACTATAGCAACGAACCTCGAACAAAGTAACCCGGTTCAACCCTATCGGAACCAATTGTGAAATTTGCACCTTGAAATGTTTTAGCACCGCAAGCAGAAACTTGGAAAAAGGAACCCTAATCCCACCTATGTCCAGCTGACGAGTATAAATGCCATTCTTGCCGGCGGGTAGCTTGTTCATAGTCATGTTGGGGTCCGGAAGCATAGGATGTAACTCCGCCGGAATATTATAAGTAACAATTAGGTCATCCAGCTCTTGTTGTGAAAGCTTGGACTTGTGTATATGCATATCAAATTTCGGCACCACAGCCGCTCTATCTTGCGGTTCGGCCGCTCTAACTTGCGGTTCGGCCGCATTCTACACCCGAACGTGTTCAGACATACTCTAAAGGATGGCCAGGAGAAATGATAATAAAACTAAAGAAAGAAAGATAAGAACTCACCTCGGAAGTCGCTTCGGTAAAGAAAAAATGCTCGGAGTAGCAGGGGTAAGAATTATCAACTGTGTGTAAAAGTGAGAAGTAAAAGGGGTTATATATATAGGGAACGCATGGGGTGAAGCGAAACGTCGCATCTGTCAGAAGTGATGACGTGTCGCAATCCTAACCGTCCACGACCGAAGAGCGGGAAAACGTGGCAAGAAAACACTATGATAGGCCCAAGCCAAGGCCCATGGATCACTAACTCAGTGGGCCTATAATGGCCCAATAAATGCAAATCGTTACTTCAAGAATCACTCCCTTGTGTATGAGTATTGAATCACCGGTTAACGACTCGATAATTCAATACTGGGGGGGGACATGTTGACGTATGTGTCCGGAGGGTATGAACCGGACACTGCTAAATAGTCCGGACGGTAAACACTACCCTCCGGTAAGTGGGCCAGAGGGCACGTCCACATGCGCCGTTTTCCCAGGAAATCAGCAAGCATGTCTCCAACTACTACTAACACAAGCCTGGGTCTAGGATAACGGCTACTGTTCATGGGATATTCTACTATGCATAGGTACGATTACTATTCAAATAGTGTTACTTTCACTGTTTATCTGCACCCTCTTTGGGGTTGTATAAATACCCCAAAGCCATTTATTGTAACACACACACTTTTTCCTCATAAATACTCGCATATATCATTATACCTTTCGGTCTTGAAGATATACTTATTCTCACGCCTGAGCTTGGTCCTGGGATAACACCCGGGGCGAGGCTAACGAGCGGTTGTGTTTGTGCAGCATTCAAGGCCGAAGGATTCATCCATCAGGCATTCCGAAGGAGCGAAGATTTACCTCAACATATGCTCTACTTATTTCTTTTGCTATAAACGTGTCTCTTATTATATCTAGTTTTGCTGTTGTCAAAATATCTATGAATTTATAACCACATGTAAGCTGTGTTTAGCGTAAGGTTTTATAGAAGTTTAATCTTTTAAAATAATCTAGTTTATAAAACAAAATTTGTTTGTCACATAATTTTATAAAAGCTTTTATAAGTGTTAAGCCCAAGCAGGGAAGAGCATTTAAAGGGGCTAGGCCCAAGCTTTTATCGACTTATTAGGTTGGGTCCAATAGTGACTAGCAGCAACCATCATTTTACCCGCTACATCAACTTTATTTCTTCGGCAACTTACAAACGATTTTTTACTACACTAAGACGACCTACACTAAAAAAATATACCCCACAAAAATTTATTTTTTCATTAATTAATATACACATTATTTTGTTTGTTTGTGGGATAGATCTTGGTCGAG
The DNA here is from genome assembly GCA_030686995.1 of Artemisia argyi. NCBI lineage: Eukaryota > Viridiplantae > Streptophyta > Magnoliopsida > Asterales > Asteraceae > Artemisia > Artemisia argyi. Next base: position 120,541,690 of record CM060697.1, on the reverse strand, counting down.
GAGACGACCAAAACCATCAAAACATCCATCCACAACCAACAACGACCATCATGCCACAGCAAGGGCGACCATCACGACCATGGTTGACCTATTGGCCGACTACCCTTACTGCGTCCAGCCTTATAATAATATGTTTCTTTTTTGTTAAATGGTTTTGGACTTGCATTGCGAGCCAACTAATCCCAAGACGACTACATTTTTGGATAGCCCGGAGTCGGCCTAGGTGAACCTCTCATCTCGACAAAAACAATAGGTTCATTCATCTTTACACCGATTCCTACAACTGACTACATTACAAAAGTTTGACAAGTTAAAAGGTGTACATGTTAATTTGAATTGCATACAGGCAATGGTTTAAGAAAAGATGAAGGGTATGTTTGGCAAAATGGGTTGGGGCTTATATTATAAGCCAAAACTAGAATTTTTATTTTTATAAACTTGTTTAGCAAATTAGTTTAAGTTGGAGCTTATTATTAAATTACGAAAAAAGACATATTATTAAATTAACATATGTATATATATTAGATATTTATGTGAGTAATTAAATAATTTGGTACCAACGAGGCTTATTTTTTAGGCTTATAAAAAATTTAGCCTCATTTTTGGGGTTGAAGCTTATTTTTGGGCTGGGACTTATAATTACAAAATCCCCCTATAACCCCTTACGCCAAACACACCCAACATAAAAGCCCGTATTGCTTACATGTAGTGTCGAATCGAAGGATCATCTCGCATTAATTTAATACAAATAAACGCTAACAAAGAAAAAGAAAATGCTTTTTCATGTAAAATAAAAGTCCATTAGTCTTGTAGAGATTTTTCCACAACACATAGATCCGGTCAAAAACTCATTTTCTATTGGTATAGGAAATCATGTGTAAGGTCCTGTTTGGTTTATAGATTGGTTTATAATTTTGATTTGGTTTATGATTTGAAATTGTATAGTATTTGTGATTTAAGGGAGATAAAATATATTTTAATTAATATTATAATTAAATTACATTTAAATATTACGGAGTATATTTTAATTTAAATAATAAAATGATTGTGAGTATAAAAAATTTGGGCCCACAAGTTTATCTCAATCAGACTATATTGCTAAGATTATGAAATAGTAGTAAATAGTAGACGTCAGTGGGGGTTTTGAGGAATGACTTTCTTAACCAATTAAATGAACTTATATATATATATATATATATATATATATATATATATATATATATATATATATATATATATTTATTTATTTATTTATTTATTTTTTATTATTATTATTATTTTTTTTTTTGCGTTTTGCTAACAACAACCTCTATGGTTTGTGGTTAAGCATTTCAAAAATAAAAAATCAACTATTAATGAACACCAAACATGTTATGTTTAACATCACATTCCATGTTTAAAATGAATATATGTGTATAATTATGGAATATATAAGTTCATTTAATGTTAATTTTTTAATTATGGAATGCTTAACCATAACTGTAGAATTCTCATAATTATAACATGTATGGTTATAGTGATTATGGTTCGAATTGTGTTAGAATTTAGAGAGAGAAAATGAGTTGGGAGGTTTCCTAAAGAGATGAGACAAAAATGTGAATATTAGATTGAATGAATGGAAGCTCCAACCCTCTCCACATGTGGAGAGGGGTATTTATAGTTTCATACAAAACGCCCTCCTGCGGGCTGTGGATCGGGTGTACAGTGGATAAAGACCCATCCGTCCTCCACAGTGTTACATAAACTAAACTAGTGTCTAACTAAAAATTAATGTAACTATGAGCTAAATTAATGCTATTACATTCTTGTGGTGATCGAGTCTTCAATAGGAATATTTGTATTCCTAACAATTCCCCCCTAAGCGATGTCACCTTTGAAGATTAAGATTTTTGTCTTCAAGCATTCTTCTGATCTTGTAGCTCGTAGTATTGATTCTTCATGTTCAGCACACTTTGTACTTCAAGCAATGATCTTGTGATTTGAGGTTCCATTGGTATGTGTGATCTTTGGGCTTTCAATGAGATCATCAGCCACCGTAAATCTCCAAGCTCATCCTTTGTTGTATCGCCTTCATGTGGCAAAGTGACTTTTGAACCGTCATGCTCACACTCTTCTGGATTAGGAGACTTTTCATCAGAGTTGCGGAAACGTTGTTTTTAGTCTCTTCAACTTTCATTGTTGCAAATCTCTCGACATTAATGATCTTCATTCATAATGAGTTGGCAGTGTGAGCATGAGGTATGGAATGACACGATTCAACTGAAGTTGGGTATCATCATCGCCATCTTTATATGTTCCTGAAATAAAACAATTAGCAATAGAGATAGAGAACGAATATGGCTTTGTCATTCGTTCTGCGAGGACGTACTACCCTCCGGTTTTGTGAAAAACCGACCTGTGATCAGGTAGAATCTCTTTTAAAGAAGACTCTCCTTGACAGGAATTTCCAGCTTGTAGTAATGAATCTTCCAAAAAATCCACTTCGGAATCATCATACTAAGCATGTTCTCTTACCGGAACGTCTCAAAGCAGACAGCACGATATAATGAATCAGTGAATTGATATTCACTGATTGATGAGAAATTGATTTATATAAATCACTCACGTGTCACTTAATAAACATTTTTAGACACGACGAGAGTTTTGTAATTTGAATCACATTTCTATCAAAAATACTTTTGTTTGAGAAAGAATACCCAATCAATATGCTTGACAGATAGTTGATAAGCACATTGAAAGGTTTTACAAAAGCATCTGTCAATCCATATCCTGGAACAAGTTTGATTCAAGATTGAATCGCCTCGTTGTTGCTTTCCAGTTGTCACCTACCAAGAGCTTGAAAGATGTTCACTCTAGAAGGATTTCGATCGTCATTGTGAATAATTGTATATCACTCAAATGTTCTGGCAATATCACAAGGATAATGCGTAGGACTCTAAATATATATTCTTACTTTCCACGGTGTATGAAACAGTAAGCATATTAGAATTGTGTCCTAACGAGATTTATGGATGATCTCTTGGCTCTAGACTCGATAGTGCGTTTTGATCCGCTCCTGGAGACTGGAGAGGTGTCTTTTGTTTTGGTATCAACATGGCTCACAATGAGTGGTCGATACATTATGCAGGGTTCCCCGTGAGATTGAAACAAGTCCTTTTAAAAGAACTTGAGTGGCTAGGAAGGTTAGTGCAGTGCGTCACTGGGTCCATGACGTCTTGTCTTTAATACCAGTGTTACCTTGGTAACCACCAGTAGCATATGAGTTGAACCCGATTTCTGCCCTATGGTTGAATACATGGAGGGCTATTTCTTTTCACCCTTTCTCATTTATGTTTCTTTTTCATTCTTCAACCCCTTCAGTGCTTACCAAGACTTCATCACTAGAACCTTGTTGGGTTTTTTCCAGTTCTAGCTCTATCTCAGTCGGCACTCTTCCCTTTCTCACTTTTCTCCTTTTTTCATCATACCTAAGGACTTCTACTCTAACTAGAGAGTTGTCCCTGGGAAGATCCCTCCGGTTCTGGCTGGATCATGGGAACTAATACCTAACATTATCAACCTTATAACTCCATTACATAAAGTAAAATGGTCGATCTTTGGTATTCTTCCACAATAGCCATCATGAATCATTCGCTCCCCTTTAATATGTGCATCGATATACGAAAGAGTTTAGCACATGTGAGGGATCCTACACTTGAGTCCAAAAGATAACATTTTATCAGATTTATTATTTAAATCACATTCTCTCCCCTGATAAAAAATATCAAACCTTTCGAGATTTTGGATCTCAATTGATTTAGATAAGTTAGAAAACTTTTTGGGAGAAAATGTGGTCAGGTTAAATTTGGTCTGATAATAGGAACATTTTTTAGCTCCCCCTCAATCTATGAGGGGGACGGTTATGTGTCAGAACAGATGAGTTTATAAATGATTTGGAGTTCAACAAGAAACTCATGAAAAATTCATGTGTTGACACATAACCATCACAAGTTTGAAAGTTGTTTGATATGTACAAAGTGGCGAGTTTTAATGATACATAAAATTTTGAAATCACTCTCCCCCTCAATCAATGACCTATGTTAACATTTGAAAAAAGTTGATGTCATTGATTGAGTGATAAGTTTTATGAAAATGCGAATTCATATTGATTTCCAAACAGAATTTCATGGTACCACCAAGTTTTGCACAAATACTTTCCTGAAAAATCATAGAAGGAAAAGTATTGGTGATAAAAAGAAAATTTATCTTCTTATACAAGAAATGATGCACTGAAGCGTATATCAGATCGAGGGTGCATGAATATAAAGTAATTCACGCTCGGATGCTAGGAACAACCGTCTTTTTGGCGACGAGTTTTACTCATTTTGAAAATCGGGTTGTTATCTGAAGTAATAGCAAGCCATAAGATTAAATCCGGGTTACAGTCTGTAGTAACTACAAGCCATTTAGCCATGTTTTGAAAACCTTTTGAACTTCTGTTCGAACTTCATTTAAAGACCCGTATCATTATTGAATGACATTTCTAGGTCCGTAAATGTTATCGATCCCAGAAAACATGCCTTGAAAAACTATTTTTGGTATTTTCTGTTTTTCTGATTTTTATAGTTTTTGAAGATTTTATATGTCTATTTACATTTTGGTATGATATATGTACAAAATGGAGTGCACGCTTGGTTTTAAAGAATGATTTAGCGATGCACTTTCCTTACCTTGAATTCCAACGAGGACTAAAAACCGGTGTTTCATTTTGAAATAACACTCGTGGAATCCATGGAGATTTAAAACTCATTTTCTGTTGAAAAGTTGATTGAGAAACCTGGTGTTTCTCTAGGAGTTTTAAAATCTGAAGAAGAAGAAGATTTCCCTTTAAGATTGAACCACATGGGTTCTTCATGAAGTTTTGTTTTATGTGATAAATGAAAATCTTCCAACATTTGAGATGATGAAAACAGAGTCATTCTTATAATGCATCAAAAGTATTACAGATTTTGAAAATTTGAAAGAATGTGAACGACTTTGCTTTGGTCTCCACACCTGCTTTACCGGTGTAAAACGACGGTGTAGAGTTTGAAAAACTTGTTTCTCAACATTTGAATCTTGTATCATGTTTGGCCTTTTAACACATTTAGCCCCTTTGACCTCTCTTATTCCTTTCATGAAAACTTTTACTTGATTTTACACATTACAAAACGCTCACGAGAGCTTGGTGCAACAGATATCAAATGAAAATATGCAACTACATGAACAATACAGTTGAACATTTTTCACATCCTCAAGATATGTTACATAAGAAACATTTTGACAATAGTTGAAGTTATGACGAAACATATCTTGACTTCAAATACGATGATATGCACTTGCTCACAGAAAATGCATCAGGCACAAACAAGCATACAGGAGAATCAAAAACTCATTCTAAATCATCCTAAGTGCACAAAATTCTCAAATTAACACACAAGATCACAGATTAATTCATTCTTTCACTCGAGATTTTCTGATTATTATCATGGTTTAGGGTTATGTTTTGAGACTTTACATGCCTACTAGTATCATGATGCAAGAATATTGTACAAGCAAACACCCTAGTAGTAGCAGCAAAGACATTGACATCTTAAACCCTAAGTCACTTGATTTCAAACCTATGTTGTGTCTAATCGAGCAAACACCCCATCAAGAATTCTTTAATGTTCTCTAAGGCTATATGAATTAATTGATTAGACTAAAACATAAATGCTTCAATCGATATTTACATAAACCCTAGTATCTGATTATACCTTTTGATTGGTGTTATCATTTGAAACATTTTATGGAATGATTAGTCAACAACCATGAAGAAATTAGAATCTCACAATAATCGAGGATAAGAAGAAACTTGTTAGTCTGAATCATTGAGATTTTCAACTATGTGTGATACTTTTGAGAGCATTTTTTAATTCGAATGATGAAGAAACAATTTTTCATGAGGAATTATGATAAGGAGTGCAAGCTTCATGATGTTGTGAAAATTTTCCTCCCCTCAAAACATGTTCCATTATGACAATGCAAAGTAATATCAGTTTTAATGGAGGAACATAGTTTTGAAGGTAAGAAGTTTGCACATGGAGAAAGAAGATTTTTTTTGTATTTTTTTTGAAAATTTTGTATATGTTTTATTTTATTTTTGTTTTGAAAAAGATATTTACAAAAAAATATAGTTTTAAATATGTGCAAGATATATTATTCAATTTAAGAAGATGATGATGTGAATACCAAAGTGAGGAAATCGTTCTGCACATGTAGGAGTCAGTAGTCAACATCTCTTAAACTTTCACCACCAAAGCATTCGAGGCTCCTGAATAATCATATGGACTTGAGCCTTCTCAATGTGAAGCTTTGGTAGCTTCCCCCTAAACCGACAATCATCTTCATGAGACCACTTCCCCAAGTAGTTGAAGTGATGCAAAAAGTCTCATTGTGTGACGCTCAAAGACCCAAAGAAAATGATCGCACCGAAGTAACAAGGTGCACCACGGATCATCTCTGCGGTTATCCATCCCGGAATGTATGACAAAGCCCAATCACATGACCCTATTGTACGTCCCCCATGTACACATTACTTTGCGGTTTGGAGCAGTTGTCTATTCGAGGGAATAAGATATCAACATCTTCATTTCACCAAATGCTTTCCAGTTAACTTACACATACCAACTCAATCCATATTTTATGCATGTATCCAACACAAGAAGAAACGATAGCACCAAAGTAACAGGTTGAAGCACTGACCCTCTCTGCGGATATCAACTCCGGAGTAACTGATTAAGAGTGGTCACGTGAACCTGTTGTGCGCCCCTGATGTACACAAATCTCTCCCTTGATGGTTGCGATCTCATCGGAATCAGTATAACAATGTGTATATGAATCATTAACCAGAAGCACTTTACCATAAATCTTATCAGCTTATATGAAGATGTCAAGAAGCAGTATCATCTCATGCTCCTAATATTCTTCTCATATTTCTTCCCACTGAAAGCTGAAGTATTACATACCACACGTGTCAGAAGACCACTTCCCCCGCATTGTTGGAAAAATACACCAAACGCCATGAGTTAAGACACTGATTATCTCTGCGGTTATGACATATGTCTTCCCGGGATAACTTCAATTAAGGAGAAGTATTAAGTTCATCATATGTACTCATTATGCATTCAGATGTATGTTTCCTTCCCCCTTGCTGGTTTTGATACCTCAGAATCAGCAAAACATTATAGGCACATCTACTAGAAATCTTGTGAGAAGAACTAAATTGGATTAAATGTAACTGGTGAGAATCAACTGCTATAGAAACTTACACTAATTGGGTTAGTACTCCCTCCCAATTAGTAAGCCCATTAGTGTACTTGATCCCACCCAAACTGAAAACCCGTTTGAAATAACCTTGATGCTTGTTGAAGAAGTATATCTTAATTCTGCTCAAATTATCTTCAGTCTCCTATCTTGTGATGCACAATGGGAAACGGATCATAGACTGAAACTCTGTAACTTCTTCACGGGTTTGTTTGGGGAACATCATGTCGACATTTTCAACTCACTTAGAATGCATCCAGTTCTTCGATAAAAGCCCCGATGTACACATTTCTCCCTCCATGATGATGACGATCACTTGAAATCATCATAACTATGTGTACATAAACATATCAACTGGAAGCAACATACATATCAATACCCCATGAGTAGATGTCGATAACAATTATCTGCAGATCAACCCCTAATTAAACCTCTTTTCGCTTCCACTGGCTAATAGTAAATGACCACGTATGGAGAAAACCAGATATACCAAACTTGAGACTGAAGTAGAGTTCCCCGCTCTTGTGTCTTAAACTTGCACTAATGTTGGAAGAACGGTGTAGAGAATTTATGCTCCAAGCAAATCTCTAAGTACTCACTATCCAACCAAAAGCATGAGACATTACCACCTCTTGCGATTATCCACAACGACACCGGCGTGTAACACTAAGTACTACATCGTAACTCCTTAAAGTGATAGTTAACCAGGTCTTCAACCCCCACCTCGACTGCTGGTAACTAGATAAACCAAGTCTTCAACTTAAATCTCAAGCACGAGCAAGTTATCGTTGAAAGTCATTCATCCAATCAACCCCGACTTCAAGATAAACTAAGATCATGTCTTTGTGAAAGTCAACTTCAATCTCAAATACGTGATACCCAATCAACTCCGTAGTTACAATTAGTCATCCTTAGTTAGTGGAACATTAGGTGTTGGAGGAGAGGAGAGTCATTTCACGCATCAATCAACATGTATTTTATTCACACTTCTCCCCCTCAAATATTGCATATGAGGATGCGATTATTGATTGAACAATTGAATAGAAATACATGTAGTTTGAACAAGTGAATAGAAATACATGAAGTTTATTCACACTTCTCCCCCTCAAAAATTGCATAAGAGGTTGATCCACTGTTCACACTTCTCCCTATTTTTGATCGAGTGAATAAAAAATACAGTCTGATGAATGTAATCCACTTGATGACTGAACGAGCGTGGAACAAATATGAAGTTTCTTGATGAGAATGGTCAAAAGCAAGAACATTTCACTTCTTCAGAAGATAAAGCGCACTCAAGCGTACACTTTTCTTTACTTTGATGAACGGGGCCTGAAGTGTTGCCAGCAAATGCCATAATGTTGACAATGAGGACCAAGGCTTGAACTGAATTGTTTAAACGTCATAGTCATTGAAGAACGAGGCTTGAACCATTGTGTTCAAACGTCATAATTATGAAGAACGAGACCTGAACTGATGTATTCAGACGTCATTTGCACACATACATCAACATTGACTTTCTATACCTCCCGAAGTAGGAGATATGCTTGCTTTAGGCCTCCAGACTTTGTGTCTTCTCATGTAGTGAATGAATGATGTACCTGCAACTGAGTAAGGACTACCTGCACTAACATTACAGACTTGATCGCATATATATGGGTTAGTGACATTAGTATCCAAACCCTTGGGGGTTTCACGGTCAACCATGGCATTGCCATCAGTAAGTACCTTTCCGGTAGGTATCCACTTAAGTCCAACATACTTAAAAGTTCTACCAGTTGGAATCCACTTGTGGCAAGGTCTAGGATTACTAAGCTTCTTATGCATAGCGGAAGGCTTATCGATATTTTTAGTCTGCAAAGATTTAATAGTTTTTATCCACCTAGGAGAAGTTTTAGGTTTGTATTGCTTCTTATGCATTGTGGATGACTTATTGTAAGTCCTAGATTTAACAGGTTGAACTTTAGTAGTGTTCCTCAATAAACCAGGAGGCATCAGGCGAGGTTGTGAACCTAAGATACCATCCTTACGAGGTAGTGCCCTTTTCCTAGCCTTTACTAGGTCATCGTTCTTGTGCAAATCATTTATGTCATAAAAATTTTGAATCTTAATGCTTGGTTTAGATACATTTTTCGAACTAATCCTAGAGGTGCTGGGAGTTGGAGACTTGTTGAGGTTTAACAGAACTAGAAACAGTTAACTTAGGCAAATAATGTGGAGTGACTGGTTTTGTCAAAACTTGTTCCGCATCAACTTGGGAGGCAAATTGTGTTTTTGAAAATTTTGGTCGTTCAGATCTAAACGCATTCAGTTGTTTAACAATTGATTGGTTTCTATTCGATTGTAAAACTGGTTTCCCCAAGATTGATGGTTTTGCAAACTTAGTGTTCACACTATTCCCTGTTGCTTTTCTTAGCTCGTTCTTTAGTGCAGTAATAGTGAAACCCTTGTCCTGAAGTTGAGCTTTGAATTCATCATTTTTGGCAATCAAAGAGTGATACGCGGGATTGCGCCCTCGCAACAGGTTTTACCTCTCAAGGGATCTTGAGAAGCTTGCAATCCCCGCCAGGCAGTGTACCTGATCGTTGTAGTATAGTATAGTGACAAGTACCGGGGGATTGATTGTTCAACTCAGGAATAGTGTAGCTAGGATTAGAAAGCCTACTAAACTAGGTTTAGAGGTGAGGGATGATTCTTTTTGTATTTTTTATATTTTATGAAAGCAAATAAAATCTCGGGTTTTGAAGGAGTGGGCGAAATTAGTTGCTAGCCAACTAACCCAGGATGCAATCAAAATAAAATAAAAATAAACAAAATTAAACTAATGTGATTATGTGGTGGAAATAATAATGAGAAAAGATGTGTTTACTTAGATTTCATTACTCCCTAGATATCTTTTACCGGCTGATTAGCTTGTTACAATTGCATGGATGACGGGTTATATTCCTTAATACTAGTCGTAGGGCAGTGTACAATATTCTCTAACTCTATAAGATCCTACTTCAGTCCTATGTCGAGCCGACTAAAAGCTCCTAACATGGGATCATTAGAATTCACTTATGCATTAAATACAACCAAAAATCATAGTACACCTCCGATCATGTTTCTTAAGACGTTCAAGCAAGTTACCAATGGAAGTCTACCAGTTTTCTTAAGCCTAACATCGAATACAATCATCCACAACAATTATAAGCAAACAATCAACCAATAATCAACATCTAGGTTTCACTACATCTAAGCAAACACAATAAAAACCTAGCCTAGCATGTTAAAAGAAAGAAAGCATAAGATAGAATCAAACAATACATAGACATATTGAATGATTATTGGAAGACTTATCTTTATTCAAACATGGAAGAAAGAAGAGTTTGAAACCCCTACAATAGGAAGAAATTTTGACCTAGGGTTTATGCTCCTAATGTTCCACTCTTTACAATGAAAAATTGGAAAAATATATATAGGTAAAACATCATGACGGCGTCATGTGGTAAGGTCTGACGCAGTCAACTCGCCGCCAAGTTAAGAGTCGTATTGCCTAGATCCAGTCTTGACGCCTTCATGTGTAAATATACTCTGGGCCGTCACTTGTAACATGACCTTGACGGCCTTGGTGACGCCGTCAGGTCAATAACACTGAAAATGTTCTGGGCCGTCACGTTATATTTTCGACTTTCACCTCTTTTTCCACTCTTGACGCCGTCATGTGTTAGATCTTGATGTTGTCAGGTACTGTTCCCAGCAAGGATTTTGAGACTTTGTCGTTTCCTCACTTTTATGCTCCAAAAATGTCCAAAATGCTTCCTTTTCCAGATTTCTCCTCAAAAGTACCTAAAATGACAAAAGGAACGATTTAGGGTAATAATTGATCAAATAATCACAAATTTGGGCTTAAATGACCCCTTAAAAGCAGTACACTTTTCGCCTCATCAAATACCCTTACACTTGAGATTTGCTTGTCCTCAAGCAAATGCGCTTTTATTCTAATCAAAATACAAGTTAGGGGTCATTTAACACTAATATAAAAGTAATTACAACAAATAACCGTTCCACTAAAAACAAAAAACAAGCACGGTGGTCATACACTAGCACCTTACAAATAGTGTTTAGATACTCACATCTCTCGGGTGTAATAAAGTATATATCACAATATGGAAATGGAAAACATCTCTCACTACCTGTCATAGCAAATAGATTACCATAGGCTTGGGAAAGGATTAAACCTCCACCACTTGGCGTAAGCACCTAGGATAAACTATCAGAGAGGTCTTTTAAAGGGTTATAACGTTAGGTGTAGGGATATGGAAAACACGGTTTTGTTGGATAAAGGCAATATTTACTGGTGGCGAGTTAATCATCTTGGTTAATTACATGTACAATATGGAGTTACTAAGCCAAGACTCGACTCGACTTAAGCTAATAAATCAAAAATAACAAAAACTTAAAACAAACAAACAATGAAACGGGATGGTAGTCCGTTTTTTTTTTTTTTTTTTTTTTTTTTTGCATACACTCTTACCCTACCATCCAAAATTATACATCATAGGGAATTTGCATTCCCCTTACACTTGAATTTTTACATACTTTACAATAAACTACTCCAATGACTCGAATTAAGGTAATCAAAACACTTGGAGTACTTTTAAAATTTACGCACATATAGGGGTAATAAATTGATGTTCTTCCCCATTACTCTATAACACTAGTACTTTACCCATGAGTCCTTGTGAGTGCTTAATCACTCACCTTTTCTGAGCTAAAATAGGTATTTAATAAACGAAAAACTAACCAAAACGCCAAAAAAACATGTTTTTGTGATTGTGAATGTGCAGGTACGGATATCTTGTGAAATGACGAAAAATAATCAGAAACAAGCAAAAAACGAGCATGAGAGTAGAACGTGTGCAGATCAGTCAATGAAAGTCAATTTTGAGCCTTAGAAGACCTCAGAGATTTGAGAATTATCAGATTTGATCCCTAGATGAAGTTTCATGTGATTGTCAGATTTGGCCCTCCAAGTTTCAGAATCAGGCAATATTAGTCCTTGGAAGATGCTTTTCAGCTTATGACATCTATGGTCCTTGGAAAATCAGAAAGTTACATCAAAAGTCCTTGGATCATACTTTTGGATATTGGCAGACTTAGTCCTTATTGTTTTACCTTTTACACAATTGGTCCTTGAATATTACTAAAACCAAATCTGAAAACAATACAATTACAAGCCTGGTCCAAATCAGAAGCCCAAGTGCAAACTTAATATATCCAACACCAAAGCCCAACCACCTAAAGCCCATACCCGGTCAACAATATATCTCAGGGTCAAAGTCAAGGGAAAGTCAAACCTATTGAAATATATAACTTTACCCGCCCCCATTTTTACCCAAATAACCCAGAATTCACTGTTCATTGATGAACCCTAGTTTACCCGTCCGATTAATTACTACAATTAAGGGTAAAAGGGTCTAATCAAATGCTTCCAGAAGGTTGTCAGTACGTGTCAGAGTATGTTAGCATCAAAGAAACACATGGAATGATAGGTGGCAGCCTCCCATTGGCTCTACCACGTCACAATCATTGATCTAAGGGTGATGAATCAAAGGGCAATCATTGATAGAGATCAGAGGGCTTAGATTGCATCAAAAGAAACACACCACACGGATTGCCAAGGTGGCAATCCGTGACCTCTCACTTCGAGAATCTTCATCTCTTGTAATATAAATAGAATGCTAGGCTAGCTGTTTTATTTGGTGGAGTTTTGGCTAGCGAAGCTCTGCCCATTTCATTCTTGAATTGTATTAGTTAAATTTCTTTTCACTTGTAATACATTGCTTTTAATGAGAATAGTTTGATTTTAAAATCATTGCAGCTTATTTCTTTTATCTAATTGTTTCAGCTTATTTCTCTTTAATTCTTAGCAGCTAATTAGTTTTAAAATACATTGTTATTTTCTCATTTCTAATCAAAGTTTAGTTAGTTCAAAGGGTTTACAAAAAAATTTAGAAAATATAAAAAACAGTTTTGGTGTAAAATCAGCTTTCAAATAAGCTATTTAGGAGTAGATTGCATCTAATGCTAGCTACTTAGCTCTTGTAAGATTGATGTTTCATGTTTTTAAAAGCATTTAGTTTATTAAATCTTTTGGTCAAAAATAGTCAACTGAATTGGTAAAGGAATTGATCAAGTGGAAGTATTGATAGTTCAAGCTTGATTTGGATGAGTTTGGCCTGTCTAAAGACAGGCATGCATTGTGAATCTCCTCCATTCTAGCTGAGGAGAATCCTATAGTAAGTACTATTTTTCACTTTTGTTCAACTAGAATCATAAATCTGTGAATCTGTGTTTTTTTTTTGTTTTTTTTTTTTTTTTTTTTTTTTTTTTTTTTTTTTTTTTGATATTGCTTCTGGTAGTATAGCTATAGTTTACTTGATCATTAGATTGTAGTTTTGATGATTGTTTCTTTGTTTCATAGTTATGGTGGTAATATAAGGGGGTGTTTGGATCTGTTTGTAACTGGCTTTGTAGTAGTAAATTTACTGTTATAAGCTTTTCTCTAGTCACATTGGTTTAGTGTAAGTCACATAGGACATAATATTAGTAGTTTAATTCAGTAAAAGTCAAAATTAGATTTCAAAATAACTTAACTGTTAGTTTATTAAAATCAGTTAGTGAGCTTGTGATGATAGTTGCATTTTAGTTAAGAGTAGCTTAATCCAGTGTAACATAAGCTTAATATAACATTTAGGAATAGATTAGATTGATTGAAATTGGTTTTGGTCAAACTAGTTTGGTAATTTAGTTAGTCAACTGTTTCAGATTCTTAGTCTCAACAGACTGCTGATCTTGCTTCAATATAAAATAGTTAATGATTATTAATGGTAGGGATTTTGCATTTTGAAGACATTCAGTAGTGTAGAGATTATATTGCCCCACTAAAATTCTAGTTTGTAGCTTTTTAGTTTACTTATTTTGTCCCTGCAAATTAGTGAGATAGAAACTGTTTTCTGTTTTGATACATAGGGCTGCTAGAGCTTAATTGAGCTTGTATTTGAGCTTGATTGTCATTTCTGAGTTGCCTTGATTGAGATTTAGCAATTTCATCCAGTACTTAGTTTCTGGCTTATTCAGTTTTGATTGTGCTTATTGTTGAGCTTATATTAAACTGCTTATTTGCTTGCATCTAGTATTTCTTTGTGATCTCTGTTTATTTCTGAGCTTTATTTGAGCTTATTTTAGCATATTGCTTCTGTGGTTTCAGTTTCAAGTAGTTTTGTGGCAAGTGCTTATTATTAAGCACTTGCCATAAGCTGTTTTAGTTAGGGGTGATCATCGGTCGGAAACCGGACCGGACCGGCCAAGACCGGACCGGACCGAAGACCGAGAACCGGAAAACCATAGACCGAGACCGGACCGAATATGGTCGGTCCGGTCTCGGTCCGGTCTCGGTCCGGTCGGTCTTCGGTCGGTCCGGTCCAATTAGGCAAGTTTTTTCGGGTTTTTGGTCGGTCCGGACCGGACCGGACCGGACCGACCGGACCGAGACCGAATTTGGCAAAAAGCTTAGACCGAGGACCGGACCGAATGTGGTCGGTCCGGTCCGGTCGGTCTCGGTCCGGTCGGTTTTGTCGGTCGGTCCGGTCCGGCCGGTCCGTTTGCTCAGCCCTAGTTTTAGTCCAAATAAGCGCTTTTAAAACTTATTTTTAGTTCAAAATTTTTCTGCAAGCTTTTCATATTATTTTAGAATTTTTGTAAATTTTTCTGAGTTGTTTTCCTATTTTTCTTAATTTTTCCTCAATTATAATCATTTTTAAATACTTTTTAATAAATAAAAATCAATAAAAATTAAGAAAAAGCCTTTAAAAATACAAAAATATTTTAGATAATTCTTTTATGATATTCTAGATTTTTCAAAATAGATTTTATATTTTTCCCATTAATTTTTACATTTTCCTTTATTTTTAATTAATTTTTAATTCCAAAAATAGAAAATAATTCATAGAAAATAAATAAAAAGTCAAAAAAATATTTTTCTTTTTATTAAAATTCTTTTTAGTAGTTTAAGATTTTTAGAAATTTGTTTCACATTTGTAGGATCATTTTTAGTATTAAAGTTACGTTTTATTTCGTACATTACATTTAATTTTCGCGTTTGAATTTCCATTTTTAGATTTTAGACATTTGTGCATACCTAGCTTGTACTTTCTACTTAATTCTTTATTTTTTTTCATAATTTGAATTTCACCATCACAATTTTCACTATTCACTTTTCACTACACGATTCACAATTCGATAATTCGAGATTCCATTCAACTTTCGTTGGGAGAACGACTCGGTAAATCCGTATTTCTCGCGGATTTTCTCGATACTTAATGTATATACTATAAATTGAGCAATCAAGTCTCAATCGTCCCAAAACAATATGTACAAGATATGACTCGACTTAGCAACCATGTAATCAATTAGATAATTAACTAAGGGTTTAAACAAATAACAATAATGCACTAAAGATGAGTGCATACAAGGAAGGCTAAGGCGACTTGGTTGCACATTTGGGTGGATTATTAACAAATTCTTCCTTTAAGTAAAATGCTTAAAGTTAGAAACGAAAAGATAGGCTCGGAGGGGTGTACTAAGGGTATCGTGTACTAAAAATGAGTACAACGCTAAGGTGTGGGAAAATTAATTGACTTCGCTAGTCAAGTAATATGACTTAAATGGTCAAGTAATTATGATACGGGTTTAACACAAGGGTGATCCTAATGCCTCTTATCATGTAGTAACTCCTAACTACACGAATGTAGTCTCACTAGCGGTCTCGGGATGCATCACTAACGCAAGTTCTAGAATCTAAATACTACCAGTACACTCATAAGCTCTAAGGCTTCTCCTAACAAGTCTAGGGGTGAACCTCCTTAGTAGAAGGCCGGTATGAGTCTTTGACACCTCAACTAACGGATGCTAACTAGTGCACTTCTTGGATCGCCGGCGCGTTACTTGCATAACGGATGGTCACCAAGTCATACACTAGCGCTGACGCGTTAGGCAATTAATCTAATACTCAAATGGTCACTACCTTTTTTGATAAAATTTTTGAGTGGTACGGTTTTTTGTGCTAGTCATACAATCTCCTATCCATGAGATGCTTGTTAAGGCAAAAGTTTCACTCTTAAATGTTGTAAAAAAATTTAAATTTGGCGCTAAAATTGCACTAACAAGTATTTCTCTTAGTTTTATTACACACCTACAATCAAACAAACAAACTCAAGTGCAATTGTATCCTATATGGTATCATCATTTACCCTTCCCTTACACTTAGGATGAACATTGTCCACAATGTTCAATTAAAGGATGTAAAAGTAAAGCAGGTAAAAGAATGACAACAAATACTCCCCTAATTCGTTCGGTGTGGATAGTGTGTTAACAAGATTAGATCTTCCTCCAAGAAAATGAACTTTGAAAGCTTCCCTCCAGAAATAGAAATCATCTTCTTGTCATATATAACATGTTAAACCTGAGAAAACAATCAAGGCAAACCACGCGTAAAATCGGCGGCAATCTATATATACTAAAAATAATCCTAGAAAACAATTTAAGATATAATGCTTGTGGAATGAATGTTTGCAGATTTCCTGGAGTTTATAAAACTAAAGAATCAACAAAAACTTTAAGACTCCGGTATAGACAAAACTCGCAAAATTTTTCAGAATTTTATTACCTGACGCCGTCAGGTTGTAACTCCTGACGCCGTCAGAATGTTCCTGGAAAAATCTTATGTTAAGTTTCCCGAAAATTTCTGGAAAAACTTATGCCTTATTTCCTATAAAATTCTGCAAAACATCATTATGACTCGATACAACCATTTGACTCTAACAAATACTAATATACATGTTCATTTAATATTGTAGTGAATCATGCTCATTTTCATTCTTATAAACAAATTTGGATTTCTCTTACACTTAACTATTGCAAAATACATTTATATGTAATTAAGACGAAGTTAAAAACAAAATAAAGCATTTAGTTTACCTTGAAACATGATTTACCAACAATAAAAATAAAACATGCATACGGAAACTAATAAAATCAAACAAATAAAAACACACAAAACATGGGTTGCCTCCCAAGAAGCGCTTGTTTTTGTTCGAGTCACGAGCCTGACTCTACCCTTATTTAACGGAAATAGGGGAGGTTTTCCCTACACTTAGGATTAAGTGTGGGTGAAAGTAGCGATACACACCCTTAGGGTGGAAATATGCCACGTGAGGGAAGAGTGGTGGATGAATTATATGATCAAAGATATGTGCTCCTATCATCATAACCTTACCTAATTCAATTGGGTTAATGGGTGGATTAAGATTTTCTCCTAGAAAGGGATCATTTTCTATCAACTTCGAGAGACTCTTATTTGGGGATCCATCTTGACCTAATAAACCCGGTTTAAACCCATAATGTTTCTTGTGATCAATCATAAATGGGTGACGTAAGCATGTAAGGTCATTTTCCACTCCTATATTGGCTTCCTCTCTACAAGGCTTAGAGTCCATTACCTTTGTTCTAAGACTACCTGGACTACATGGGTTGACAGGTGGGTCGGCTCCTCTTTTGTCTCCTAGATCTATATCTAAGGATGGAAAGTTGTGTGAAGATTGAGGTTCCGGTTCATCAACACTAGGTAATTCTCTATAACTAAAGGTAAGGTTATCACTATAAGTATTCAAACCTATATCCTCTAGTGGTGCTTGGTCTAAGGGCTCTACCTCTACTGGGATTCCTAAAGTTTCTTCTACATCTTCCGGGTAAGTCATGGGCGGTGTGTGTGCCTCAAATGATGGTGGGACTTGTAGGGTACTTAGTGGGCTTGGATTGTCCACCTCATTCTCCATTGTATCTAGATTACCTATGTGTTCATCTTGTATTATGGTGGAATCAAACCACTCCATGTACCTAGGTATGTCATCAATAGGCTTATTATCCCCAAACAATCTTCTTGCTTGTTCCCTCAAACTTGCGATCAATTGATATGTAACAACGTTTGTTGGGTTGTCCATTTTTTTGGCAAGTAGGGCACAATTTTCAATGGTTTCCCATGCTTCATCAGCACTTAATCCCCAAAGGTCCCCATCTGCGGCATGGTCAATGTCCATTTTGGTATAGTGGTCGACACGATGGTAAAATATTTCAATTTGCGACCACAAATCGAAACTACGATGAGGAACTTTTCGGAGTAAAATTTTAAAACGAGTCCATGCATCATAGATAGGTTCATCTTGATGTTGTTTGAACATCAAGATGTCATTTGGAGTGGGTGAATTTCATGGTCGGTAGTAGGGCAGATTCGCGTTCTCCATAATGGCAAACGGAATAGTTAATGAGAATTATACGAACAAACACACAAAGAAAAGATAGACTAAAGAAAACTATAAAAATAAAATAAAAATCTTACTGGAAAGGAATCTAGCAAGTAGACCTAATAAAAAGAAATTCTAACCTAGACAATAACTATTCCCCGGCAGTGGCGCCAAAAACTTGATACGCGGGATTGCGCCCTCGCAAAAGGTTTTACCTCTCAAGGGATCTTGAGAAGCTTGCAATCCCCGCCAGGCAGTGTACCTGATCGTTGTAGTATAGTATAGTGACAAGTACCGGGGGATTGATCGTTCAACTCAGGAATAGTATCACTAGGATTAGAAAGCCTACTAAACTAGGTCTAGAGGTGAGGGATGATTCTTTTTGTATTTTTTATATTTTATGAAAGCCAATAAAATCTCGGGTTTTGAAGGAGTGGGCGGAATTAGTTGCTAGCCAACTAACCCAATTAACTAAAGATGCAATCAAAATAAAGTAAAAATAAATGAAATTAAACTAATGTGATTATGTGGTGGAAACAATAATGAGAAAAGATGTGTTTACTTAGATTTTATTACTCTCTAGATATCTTTTACCGGTTGATTATCTTGTTACAATTGCATGGATGACGGGTTATATTCCTTAATACTAGTCATAGGGCCGTGTACAATATTCCCTAACTCTATAAGATCCTACTTCACTCCTATGTTGAGCCGACTAAAAGCTCCTAACATGGGATCATTAGAATTCACTTATGCATTAAATACAACCAAAAATCATAGTACACCTCCGATCATGTTTCTTAAGACGTTCAAGCAACTTACCAATGGAAGTCTGCCAGTTTTCTTAAGCCTAACATCAAATACAATCATCCACAACAATTATAAGCAAACAATCAACCAATAATCAACATCTAGGTTTCACTACATCTAAGCAAACACAATAAAAAGCTAGCCTGGCATGTTAAAAGAAAGACAAGCATAAGATAGAATCAAACAACACAGAGACATATTGAATGATTATTGGAAGACTTATCTTTATTCAAACATGGAAGAAAGAAGGGTTTGAAACCCCTGCAATATGAAGAAAATTCGACCTAGGGTTTATGCTCCTAATGTTCCACTCTTTACAATGAAAAATTGGAAAAATATATATAGATAAAACATCCTGACGGCGTCATGTGGTAAGGTCTGACGCCGTCAACTCGCCGCCAAGTTAAGAGTCGTATAGCCTAGATCAAGTCTTGACGCCTTCATGTGTAAATATACTCTGTGCCGTCACTTGTAACATGGCACTGACGGCCTTGGTGACGCCGTCAGGTCAATAACACTGAAAATGTTCTGGGCCGTGACGTTATATTTTCCACTTTCACCTCTTTTGCCACTCTTGACGCCGTCATGTGTTAGATCTTGACGTCGTCAGGTACTGTTCCCAGCAAGGATTTTGAGACTTTGCCGTTTTCTTCACTTTTATGCTCCAAAAACGTCCAAAATGCTTCCTTTTCCAGATTTCTCCTCAAAAGTACCTAAAATGACAAAAGGAACGATTTAGGGTAATAATTGATCAAATAATCACGATTTTGGGCTTAAATGACCCTTAAAAGCGGTACACTTTTCACCTCATCAAAGAGGTTGTTTGTTCTATCGTCTTAGTTCTCATTTCTTTGATTGACTCATTGAGATTTTTGCAATGCTTTTTCAAAGACTCATTTTCCAAAAATAATTCAGCCACATCCAATTTAAAATTTCTAGTTGTAATAGTCTCACTGTCATGTTTAGCATTTACTTCATTACACATATCATACATCTCAGTAATACGTTTTTTCAGGTTGTAGATTGTCAAGTTCTTTGTTTCTAGCTGAGCTTTTAAATCATTAATCATAAAAAATTCATGGAAATTAGGAAGTTCCGGATTTTTACATGGTTGGTTAGTTTGAAAACTTTCTTCCTTTTGTTGAATTGATATTTCAAGTGAAATACAATGTTTCTCAAGTTGTAACAATCTGTTTGAAAGTTCATCAAAAACTTGTTTTTCAACAATATCATTTGACTTAAAGGACTCAGCCGTAAACAAAGAACTTGAAGCATCATCATGTTCAACATCCTGATCAGTTTGTTAAAGTATGTTAGCAGATATATATTGTTGAACAGTTAAGGGTACCACAACACATGACACATGTTCATTTTCTGGTATGATGTTTGCATCCGCATCTTGTGTAACACGGGTTGCTGAACTATTGCTTGGGTTAAGCTTCTCTGTCTCTGTTCCTCTGCACTTAGTGTCAACTGATTCAACATCTGATGAGTTACCCAAATCAATATTGATATCTCTCGATTGCACCCGACTATCATTCATCTTGATGTCACACTTAGGTATGTCTTGTGCTTTCTCCTCAATGTACTTCTTAACATTACCCATGAGTTGGAGAAGAGTGTCTCTGAACGTGTCAAACTCAATTCCCGTATGATCAGCAAAACACTTTTTCTTCATCTAACTCTCATAGTCATAATCCATAGTGAATTTCGAGTCGATGAACACTTGGAGTTGTTTGTTGATCACACAAAAAGCAGCCATGGATCCAATATTGGAATATTCCCCTTGGTCAAGTTGTTGTTGTAATTGATCTAGGTTAAGAATCATTGTGTCGGTGAAAGTCTAAACATCTTGACCAAAGTGTGTTGCAAATGCATGTTCGAATCCCATCTTGAATCCAGTTCCCTCTACAAGTGCCGAGAGGTGTGAATGAAGTTATCGAAAACATTCTATGCAGCAATCCTTTGCATTATCGAGTAATTGTTATGGTTGTTGAAGTTCTCTTTCTTGGGAATTAGAGCACAAAGATTCCATTCTAGCAATATCAGACTCAAAACCGTCAATCTGTTGTAGTATGTCGGAAATCTTATGGTCATCAACCATGTCGTACAATTTGTGTATCTCAGTTATGACAGAATCTGAAGAGTTCGACATGTTGTGAAAGTTCACGGGATTTTACAATTCTTATGACTTAAACTGAAAAATAGATTATTTCGCAGGATTTTACAAAATCAAGAAGAAACCGTGAAGTGATGATGAGTACGTTAGTGATTGAGTGTGAGATGATAAACTTTTCAAGGTACAGAAAGTAATCTAAGTCAAGTCACAACAAGTCAAGTCACAACAAGTCAAATCACACCAAGTCAAATCACAATGAGTCAAATTGCAGGAATCAACTTGCAGGAATCAACTTGCAACGTCAAATTGTAATTGGACAAGTTGCAACAACTCAAATCGCAACAATTCTCAAATCACAGAACTATTCAACTCGTAGCGTATAATCAACTCACAATAACTTGATCAACTAGCAGTGAGTTATCAACAAGCAGTACGATTTGGTTTGGTTGATGCAATAAGTTATGGTGAAGTAATGGTGAAATTTTGGTCTGAAAACTTAAAACCTCAATAACTTCACTCCGGAGATGATTCAGCCTGTTCCGGACGTTTTGACAGGTGTTTCGCTGAAAACGGAGTTACGGTTCAAAAGTTATGGCCGTTCGAAGTTTTGACATAAAAAGTCAACTTTGGTCAAACTGCAACATTAGCAAATCGCTAGAGCTAATCGCTGAATAGAGATAATCGCTAGCTGGAGCTAATCACAGAAGAGAGGTAATCGCTAGTTGGAGCAAATCACTAAAGAGAGGTAATCGCTAGTTGGCGGTAATCGCTAAGTAGAGGTAATCGTTATCTGAGCTAATCGCTGTCTGGAGTTAATCGTTGAAGAAGGTAAACGCTAGAAGTAGTTAATCGTTGAACTGAGGTAAACGCTAGAAATAGTTAATCGCTGGACAAGGTAATCGCTAAGAGCTAAAAGCTGGACGAGGTAATCGCTAGAGCTAATCGCTGAACACAAGAGTCCAAAGCAGTCACTATCTAGTGTTTTTGTCTTTTTATCCCAAAGTAGTAATCGCTAACCAGGAATGGATCTAAACGCTAGATTTTGGAGGTAAACGCTACCAAGAAATCCACCCTGTGGAGCTAATCGCTAACAAGAAACACACCCCAAAATTACTCCAAATCTAAACTAACGAATGATAGAGCTTATCCAACTGAAACACTAAGTAAATATAACACTACTAATCACGAAAGTACACCCAAAACACTTCATATAACACAAAAAAGATCAAACCAAGGTGTTTATCAAGAAAACTATTCTAACCAACAAAAACCAAAGAAAACCACACCAAATCCGATTTACCAAGGCCCTAAGATGAAACCAAGACTCTGATACCAATTGTAGAATTCTCATAATTATAACATGTATGGTTATAGTGATTATGGTTCGAATTGTGTTAGAATTTAGAGAGAGAAAGTGAGGTTGGAGGTTTCCTAGAAAGAGAAAGAGATGGGAGAAAAATGTGAATATTAGATTGAATGAATGTAAGCTCCAACCCTCTCCACATGTGGAGAGGGGTATTTATAGTTTCATACAAAACGCCCTCCTGCGGCCTGTAGATCGGATGTACAGTGGGTAAAGACCCGTCCGTCCTCCACGGTGTTGCATAAACTAAACTAGTGTCTAACTAAATATTAATGTAACTACGAGCTAAATCAATGCTATTACATTCTTGTGGTGACCGAGTCTTCAATAGGAATATTTATATTCCTAACAATAACCCATAGGGTTGTTGTTAGCAAAACCCTTTTTTGTATTCATTCGATCCCTATAGTGGGATACACCCCAACCAAACAGGCCCTAAATACTCGCCCATATGATAGAGTTACAAAAAGGTAAAAATGCAATTGATTGCAATGTAACTTAGCAAATCGATTGTGGTGTCCAGTGGTATCAAGTCATCTACTGGTGGGGCCACAAGTTTTTTTAATAATCGTCCATCTCATGATCAATGTTGTAATTTTTTCAAAAACATTCCCCGAACAATATTCCCACATTAAATTTCAAACATTTTTTAACACCTTTTTTTTTTTTTTTTTTTTGAACAAAGATTTCATTTCATTACAAACCTCACAAGTGGAGGAAGATACAACATAACAAGTTACATCGAAACATAACAAGTTAAGCCAAACAAGACATACACCAAATAGTTGAGACAACCTACAGCAACACTATTCAAAGGTGGGGGGAATCACCCGAGTGAGCTTTAACTGATACAACCATATAAAGTGTAGCTTGACAAAAGTACACTAAGTACATAATACATACATAGAAGATAAAACTAGGCATCCTTAAAGGAGCCGAACAAAAGCCTAACAGATCTAAAGACAAACCCCTACGCAGCAGCAGCCGTCGATGACGGACCAGAGAGACAGCATCAGCAAACGGCGAGTGAGCGGCGGCAGTGGGCATCGACAGATCTATAGGAAAGGATTTTTATTGAAAAGAGGGAAAATAAAAAGGAGATCCGGACGGCCGGTCAAGACCGACCGCCGGAAATTATTTGGTAGGCGGAGCTTTGCTTAGTGAGAGGTTGGAGAAAGTTTTTAGAGAGAGAAGGAGTAGGTGAAATTGAATGTACCACATATTTCACAATATTTCTGACAAATGCCTCCGGCAATAATTAACCCACAACTCGAGGTTGGCGGGCAACTCACATACTACTAAATCAAAGGTCTTGGGTAAATTTCAAAAACTATGCATAAAATCTTTTGACAACTTTGATTTTATGTAATTTCTAAATCAAAAGAAAGAGACTTTTTTTTTTAATCTAATTGTAACATTAATTGTTTCCAAAAAATTACCCACGTCGCTACTAGATAACACATCACAAACTTCTTTTTACTATTGTGTTAATTCATAGTTAAGTTGATACAATTCATAAGTTGATGAAAATGAATAATTAAGAAAATATTGATGTTATTGTTTAACAAGTTTCAAACAAAAATATGGTTAGTATATTGAGTTCTTTTATATATTGCATTTTTTTAATAATCTATATTCATATTTTTTCGTACATTCTATAAAACCATCCCATTCTCGCTCTAAGTCCTGGTCTTAACCCCAATCCGTTTTTCAATCCTAATTTGTTAACTTGAATTGGGATGATATTATTGTTGCCTTAGATGATGATGGTGAAGACATGACAGCACCAATTGTTTGAAACTTCATGGAGAATCAAGTTTTGGTACTTGGACGGAAGAGTATTAGCACTTGATAAACACAGACATGCCCATTGTTTTTAGACTTTCTATTACGAGTCAGTGATAGAGTTAAAGATGTCATCGATGAAAACTATGTACGCATACCTGATGACAAGACCATTCCATATACTAGCGATGCTATCTCAAAGGATAAATTGATCAATGAAATATTTCGTCCTTGGCCACCAACGCTCATCCATCCACTGATATAATTCCAAGACTAATCTTATCAACTAAAAATGAACAAGTAGACAATATTAATGATTAGGTGATTGTCAAATCTTCGAGTGAAGAGAAAGTTTACTATAGTTTTGATAAAGCAGAAGACGACACAAACAAGTTCTATCATGTAGAATTCTTAGACTCGCTCAACGTTAGCGGGTTGCCTCCTCACTACTTGCGCTTGAAAATTGGATGCCCAATTATTCTATTAAGTAATCTCGATCCGAAAAATGGATTATTTAATGTTACGAGGTTGATATGTAAATGTTTTGATCCTATCGTCATCACTGCTAAGATCGATGTCGGCCAGCACGTTGGAATTAGAGTATTCTTGCTGAGAATTCCTCTTGCTCCATCCAAACAAGACATGTTTCTTTCAAACTAAAGAAAAAAAAAAATCCCTCTGCACCTTAGCTTTATGTTGACAATCAATAAAGCTCAGGGCTAGACAATTCCAAATAGGTGTCTATTTGCCAGACTTTGTTTTCCCGCATGATCAGCGTTATGTTACATTATCTAGAGGAATATCATGTAGAACTGCAAATGTATTAATAAAGTCTGTTCAAGAGTTCGATCAAGAAGGAGTCTACAACTCAAATGTCGTGTACCAAGAAATTTTACGTGACGAATAATGTGCATTGTTAGTTATTTTATAATTGATGTTATTTTTAGTTTCACTAAATGTTTTTAAATGTTATTTGATGCAATCTAATATTTTTTAGTTGGATTATCGCACATTATAAAATTTTCAATTACAATTTGATTATTTTACGTTTTATATATAAATGTTACACGAAACACTTAACTAAAATATCACAACTATAACTATTTGTAGCTAGAAAATCTCATTGCTATGCACGGGTACTCGACTAGTAAAGAAATTAATAATGTGCATAGTGATGTCGAAGCTGTGAGAGTTAGAGCAATCGGTGTGGTATTCTTCATGGCTCGCCACGGTGACATGGCAATCTCGCCGTGGCTCGCCACCATACCGACCAAGCTCGCCACCCCTCGCCATAGATGAGTTCCTCGTCTGCACGACGAAGCAAGAATTCGTCCTTTTGGTATTGTTTTGTCAGTGAACGTGGGACCCAATTGAATTACAGAATTGAGTTATCTTATCCGTTTTTTTTTTTTTTTTTTTTTTTTTTTTTTTTTTAATAAACATAAATTTACATGTTGAGCTGCTGCTACTTGAGTTTTATGTCTGCTGCCTGAATGAGAAATAATGTGAAGGGGTATATATGCTGGGTTAGGCCTATGAATTTGGTTTGGCCCAAATGTTTTTGTCTAAGATTTAAAATAAAAACAAAGTAACTAACATCCGACATTAGTTTTTTCATATCGTATTTTTATGTTTCGTCTGTTTTTAATATGTTGTATTGTATTTTAATTTTAATGAATCAATTTTATGTTATTTGAAATTTTGAATAAAAAATAAAATAGGAAGTGGTGGAACTCAAATGAGTAAGTTATGGTTAATTGTGATAAGAGGGTTGTAAAAGGAGGTTTATTATAGTGATGTGACACCCCATGGAACCCAAATGAGGAGATGAAACTTCTCACACACCTATTGCTCTTATACCTCTTAGGGCATGTTTGCTTGGGAGAAATGAGATCAAAGAATTGAAAATAAATTCATTTTCTTTATTTGGTAGCCTAAGAAATAAAAGGGTGAAGATTTGCAATTCTTAAAGAGTTGAATTTACATACAAAGTCAAGGAATTATTTCCTTTACATATTGAGTGGAAATCAATTCTTAGAGGATAATAATAATAATAATAATAATAATAATAATAATAATAATAATAAATAATAATAAAATAATAAATAAAATAATAATAATAATAATAATAATAATAATAACAAATAATAAATAATAATAATAAAATAATAATAATAATAATAAAATAATAATAATAAAATAATAATATTAATAATATTAATAAAAAAATAATAATAAAATAATAATAATAAAAATAAAATAATAATAATAATAATAATAATATTTACTGATTTCTTAAGTCAATTCTCTGGTATTACCAAACACAAGAATTTTTACTGAATTTCTGTAGAATTCATTTATGTGAATTTGATTTCTGTGCTTCATTTCATTTCTCTGAATTTCACCCTACTAAACATGCCCTTAAGGATTTTAGGGGAGTTTACAATTACGAACCGAAGATTCACCAGATTAAGTAATGATATCAACTTATCAAGTTAAAATGATCATTTTTAGCAAATTGACAACAATAGTTAAGTACAGATTTTAATGCTAGCAATTTAACAATTTTTAGGTGTAGTTAGTTTGCACCGTAACTTTTAACGACACTAAAAAAAATAGTTCAATCTCCACACTTTTTTCTCCACACTTCTAAAAAGTGTGTAAAATTTTACTAATTTATTAACACTTAATAGTGTGTAAATTTGGTTACATTAATAAGGGCCTGTTTGGTATGGTGTTTTTTGGTGGGACTGGAATCAAGAATGGTTAAATCCTTTGTTTGGTGTATATTGGGGGTGGGTTCAAACCTTCCAACTCTACCATCTACAAAACCCAAGTCACCCCCTTACTTTTCTACATTTTTAGGGTCTGTTTGGTTGACTGTTTTGGAGGCCAACTTTGGCATCAATCCTATTTAATAATTGTTTGGTTCAACTCCAAAGATTTAAAAATAGCTTTGATGCCCAAATAGTGTAGGAGAGAGAAACCCCAAGAAAGAGGATGGATTTCTTTTTATTTGTGTGGGTCCCATTGTTTTTGCTCTTTTTTATTTTCTTCCTCTCACATTCTATTTTTATATTTTTATACATTTTAATAAAATAATAACATATTTATTTTATAATGTATTTTATCTCTCTTACACTAAATTCAAATTCAAATCCTAATCTACAACTTTACATTCAAATCAAAATCATAATATAAACCTATCTATAGGGGTGTTCATCGGTTCGGTTATCGGTTAATCGGTTTATTCGGTTCGGTTATGGGTCAAAACCGAAAACCGAATTTTTTACTTAAATTACACTATTTATATATCTTTTTAATTTAATTATATATATTTTTGGCAAAAAAAAAATATTTCAAGCATAGAAAAGTGTTTTTTTTATATTAGTATAAAATTTTAATGGATATTTTTTATATTTAAAATAATATAAATATATAAAAAATATATATATTTATATAAATTCGGTTTTCGGTTCAGATAGCTAAACCCATATCCAAACCGAAAATCGAATTTTTAATTCGGTTCGGTTCGGTTTTAACAAGTTCGGTTCGGTTATATGTTCGGTTCGGTTTTATTTCGGTTCGGTTCGGTTCGATTTTCGGTTTATTCGGTTAATTAACCGAACCGTGAACACCCCTACCTATCTACAAACCAAACGGGCCCTTAATCTTTTTGTAAGTCCATTATACACTCTTCTCTCTTTCTCTCTTTATTTCTTTTTTATTCTTATTATAAAATTATATTTTTAATTAAAATTTCTCTTTCTCCTCATTTAATTTAAACATATACTACTATTAAATCTAAATTCAAATTATAATCATAATCTTAATCCAAATCCAAATCCTAAACCCATTTACAAACCAAACGGGCCCTAAGTGTGGGGAAAATTGTAAAGCAATAGATTTTTCACACTTATAGTTATCTCAAAAACATTTCACACTTTTAAGTGTGAATATTTATTAGATTTCTCCACACTTCTAAATATAGAAGTTATTTTGTAACACCCAAATTTCCCACACTTTGAGAAAGTGTGGAGAATTTGGGCCTCCACACCTTAAAAAAGTGTGGAGAATTTGAGTCTACACTATAAGTGTGAACATTTTTTAGATTTCTCCACACTTAAAAGTGTGAACTTTTTTTTGACATATGAAAATTTTATTATTTTATAATTTTTTCACACTTATTAATGTAACCATTTTTTATACATTATTAAGTGTTAATAAATAAATAAAATTTTACACACTTTTTAAAAGTGTGGTGAAAAAAATGTAAAGATTGAATCAATTTTTTGTAGTGCGATGACGCTATTAGTTAACATTGATTTCAAGGGGCCTCATATATTAAAAAAATGTTCTTCATAAAGAAATTGAAGATGTTTAACGATTTGAGCCTTATACAAAGGAATTATTACTTTATTAGAGAGATAGAAGAGGGTTATTTTACTCTAACAACACTTAAAAAATGTGAGATGATGAAGAAAAAGCGTTACGAAACTGAACAACATGTGCTCTAAAAAAAAAAGAAAGAAAGAAAGAAATGCCAAGGATGACCAATGTTCTTGTATCTTTTAGAAAGAAAAACTTGATAGTGTCATATAATGGAAACGGGGCAGCCACACCATGTAACTTGTGTACACTTAACTATATATCATATGCATTGGTCATTGCTTTTATATCATTAATCAGACAATCCAAACTCATGGATGACGAGCCCTTCTCGCTTATCGATTCTTTCGCAAGATTTTCCCAAGTACTTGTTGATTGCGTAAAGGCCTCTTGCTTCAAGTCCATGACATCCCTCACCGCCTTTTCAACAATAAGCCGATTGCAAGTATCTTTAATGTCTATTCCGACATTCCATACTTCTCCCACAAATCGGCTATTCACTAGTTGGTCATAATAGAAAGGCCTGCATATCATTGGAACACCCTGAACTATACTCTCTAGCGTTGAGTTCCACCCACAGTGTGTCAAAAAACCACCAATGGCTCGATGTGCAAGGACATCTTCTTGAGGTGCCCAGTTTACAATACACCCTATTTCTGTCGTAGCTTTTAATAGTTCAATCGGTACCCTTGACTCGTCATACCACCAATGATAGACCCCGGACGTCTCACCCATAAAAAGGGTTTCTTACTATTAACCAAACCATGCCATATTTCGAGTAGTTGGTCAAAAGTCAAAATTGCAAGACTACCAATGCTAACATAAACAACGGTTTTTGGAGGGTGTTGGTCGAGCCACAACAAGCAAGTACTATCTTCCTTCCACACACTGTTTGAGAAGGTTATTTCTGATATTGTTGGTGTCATGTTGGCCATGAGTCTAGCTTTGTGGAGAGAGTGCAGTGGGCCTATGGTGTAAATATTTGGGCAAAGCTTTCGTAAGTGTGGAAGTATGAGGCCATCCAAATGTTCAAATGTGTTGAGTATGAGACCTTGAGCTTGAGGAATGGTTCGAGCTTCTTCTAAGGCACGTTGTATTTCAGGATGTGATAGGTCATTGAAACGACAAAAAAGAGCAAGATCCCGTTTTCGGAGAACATGTTCTGTCCCGGGTACATTTTCTACTAGCTCATCTAAATCATCATTCTCTGAAAATTTGAACAAGAAAATGAAATGCTACGACTAGGAATTCAGATACAACCATAATCATACATACATTTGATTTTTATTAACAGGTCTCGCATTCATAAGGGTGTGCAAGGTGTGAAATGACACATGACCAACAAATGTTAGAGGCCTTATAATTTACATTGTAATATATTTGAGGCATTAAAATCTATCACACATAGAAAAGCTTTGAATACTTGACTATCTAGTTTAATAAGTTACATCAAGATATACTCTAAATCTATTTGAATTCATTTTGAGGGTACACTGTATATAAAAATGGACACAGTACAATGTTCGCACAAGGCCTCCACAAACTCGGCATCGGCTCTGATAAAGTGATAATCATATATGTTATAGAGCATATAACTTTTAATAGGTCTCTATACTATGCCCTCAAGGCAAATGTTTAAGCATACAAGTATTACTTAACAAACATTTTTTTTTTCTACCCTCTTATTAATTAACAAAGTGTAAAACAAAAAAATATTTGCCATTTTAGACAGGATCTAAACCAAAAAAAATCAATGTTATCACTTATCACCAAGGATTATTATAAAATACGTATGATATAAAGTAACATTGTTATTGCTATTTTCACTTTATTAAAAAAATTCTAACCTTTGATAGGAACATGGTCAGATTCAATAAGAGCTCTGAGATTGAAACAAGAAGTCCACAAGCAACATGGACTAATGGTTTCAAAGCTAACCACCGGAGTGCACGTCTCGACTCCTAATTCCACAACAAAACTTAACAACCCATCCGGTATTAAAACCGTCACAGGCCGCTCGGATCTCCTACTCAGCTTACCCGAGACCAACATTTCCCTTAAAGCTGCTTTAATCACACCATTTACAGCTTCCATCACCTCCTCAAATCGATCACCCGAGACAGGGTTTTCATGCTCTAGCCCATCCGAGATAGTTTCAAACCGGAAGTTAGGGTAGCGGCTAAACCTCGATGAGACATCAGTATAGCGAAAGAGAGGGCGATGGATGTGTTCACTATTAAGGAACGTAACATGAATGCCGGAAAGACATAGGAGTTCAGCTAACTTTAGAGCACAGTTAACCGGGCCTTGGAATGGTATCGGGAAGATTAGTACGTGAGGCTCGAGAGACTTTTTACCATTGTTTTGGTCCATTTTGTGACTGATTTCGAGTTTTCCTTTTGAGTTTTACGGAGTAGGGTGATGGATGATCAAACTGAACGTACCAAACCAGGCTTAATATTGTGTCGAGATACCAATTTGATCTTTTACATCACATGAAAAAACTGGGGTTGATGGCTTGATGCGATGATCGATGCAATAAACTATTCGAGTCCAAAAAATTAATACCACTATAACAAGTGGCCGTATAATTATTTTGATGGACGGTTTCTACCTCTTAAAAAATTATAGCACGGCTAAACAAACTATTTGTTTCTTGAAACCTCCAAGAAAAATACTTTCTTCTAGGAATTTTTAAGCTTTTTATTTTCGAATGAGTCACAGATTTTCAAATTTTTGGCCTATTCAGCCTTTTTAATGGCAAATTCAATCAAATTTTAGAAAAATACTAGAAAAGATTACAAGTTAATACAACAAGTGATCGGAGCTCGATCAACAATCAATACGATCAATAGCTAGGAATGATTTTCCGGCCTCTGCTCCTATTAAAGACTAAGAACAAACTTTGATTTCCTCCACAAGTGTGTTATTGTTTTGGCAGTTTAAGATATATCGAAGAAAATCGATTCTTATCCAAGTAAGTGTATAAAAGTTATGAGAAAAGTTCCATCAACCATACTGATCAGCTAGCTTGTGCTTAAGGCTGGATATATAATTAAGTGATAGTTAATATACGAAGATTTTCTAATATAACTAATTAAAGCCTAATCATCGTTTGTTTGCTTTTAGATTTTTGTTCAAATTAGTTTGAAGTTATATATTTAAGGTGTTTAAAGTTTACGCATGTCTTATTTATGATGTAAAATCATACAACCTTTGAACTTTCCAAAACAATTATAGTAAATACGCTGATATGTTTACTTCACAGTCGAGCTCAATGATATGATATCAGCAACCAAGCGAGCCAAACTTTTGGACGAGGAGCCTGCCTCGCTTATCGACTCTTTGGCAAGATTTTCCCACAAAATTGCAGACTCTGTAAATATGTCTCTTTTCTTGTCGATCACGTCCCTTATTGCTTTCTCCACAATCAACCGATCGCAAGTATCTTTTATGTCTACTCCTACCTTCCATACCTCTCCTACAAATCGACTAATCACTTGTTGATCGTAGAAGTATGGCCAACAAATCATCGGAACTCCCACGGCTATACTCTCCATTGTCGAGTTCCACCCACTATGTGTCATAAATGCACCAACTGCTTGATGGGCCAGGACATCTTCTTGTGGTGCCCAATCTACGATACACCCCATTTCTTTAGTATGATCTAGTAAGTCACTTGGAACCTGAGACTCATTGTACCCATCGGAGATTGATCCTGGGCGCCTCACCCATAAAAAGGGTTTACCACTATTAACCAAACCATACCATATTTCGAGCAACTGTTCAAATTTCATCATCGCAAGACTACCTATGCTAACATAGACAACGGTTTTTGGAGGGTGTTTGTCGAGCCAAGACAAGCAAGTACAATCTTCCTTCCAAACACTGTTTGAACAGATTTTTTGTGGTTGTGTCGTGTTGGCTAATATTCGTGCTTTATGGAGAGAGTGCAATGGGCCTATGGGGTAAATATTTGGACAGAGCTTTCTCATATATGGGAGAACAAGAGCATCCAATTCTTCAAATGTGTTGACTATAAGACCTTGAGTTCGAGGAGTTAGTAGAGCTTCTTTCAACACACGTTGAATTTCGCCGTTTGACATGTCATCCAATCGGCAAAACCCAGCAAGATCCCGTTTGCGAAGGAGATGTTGTGTTCCTGGTACGTTTTCTACCAACTTGTCCATATCTTCCTCTAAAAAACAGGGACATTGAGTTATTATGAGAAAACAAAAAAAAATTAACAAGTAAACAATTGTGAGAACATAACGATTTAGAGTTACGATTACGGACCTACGATCATGTACATAGACGGTATTTTTAAAATTAAGTGGTTTGGTGTAATGTCCAGATTAGCCATTGAATCAAGAGATAGAAGTTTTTGTTGGTCTTACCATTAAGATGGAACAAGGGTTTGAGCCACTCAATAAGTGGAAAAGAAACACCCATTAGTTTACTACAAAGTCTAGAAAAGAGTCTGATTTATTTTCACGAAAAATTAGACTCAAAATGATTAAGAGTCATGGAAAAAACAGCTTCTGTTCTATTTATGACAATATTGTGTAAACTTTTTGTTCTATCAATTTTGATTGGTATCCTCTCAACGGAAGAAGATCTCTTATTCTCATGTTCTACATTCAAATGTATTACTCAAGTTCTATCTTCGGAAATGTTATAACGAATAAACGTGGGTCGAATCCTAGCTACACGACCAGAACAATCTCAAATTATAGCACATCTATACCGGTGAGGGTGAGGCTCCCCTCTAATCTAACTACACCCGAGCTACTCCAATCACACTGACTTGTCGAATAATCTCGTTAGGTGACAATTTTAATGATATTTTGTAACATCGTATATACAATTCTCCAAAAAAATGTACTTTCAACTTGCACTTAAATATGTATACCTCTAAAGGGAACTTCTCCAGCTTCAATAAGGGTTGGAAGATTAAAAAAAGAAGTCCACGAGCAGCATGGACTAATTGTCTGGAAGCAAAACACTGGAGTCGAGGTCTCTAAACCTACTTCTACAGCAAAACTGAAGAAAGCATCGAGTATAATCGTTGTCACCGGTCGTTCCGATCTTTTACTTAGCCTACCAGATATCATCATCTCTCGAAAAATTGGTTTACTCACAACATTTGCACCTTCAATAACCTCCTTGATGTTGGCAGCAGAGACAGGGTTTTTAAAATTAACTCCATCCGGGATTGTCTCAAATCGAAAGTTGGGGTAGCGGTTGAATCGTGATAATATGTTGGTGTGGTGGAGGAGAGGGCGATGGATGTGATCGGTGTTGAGGAAAGTGACATAGATGCCAGAAAGACACAGGAGCTCGGCTAACTTGAGAAAACAATTAACCGGGTCTTGGAGTGGTATCGGAAATATTAGTACATGAGGTTCGAGGAGGGTTTTAGCGTCACCTTTTTGATGATTTTTGTCCATTGTTAGATTGATTTATGATAATTTATACGGAGTTCAATGATGCAGGATGAATCAGATGAATTCAACGTTTGAAATGTGATTAGATAGCTAAGACTAAGATTTAGAAAGATAATGCTTGGAAATAATCACAAAGCCTTGTGAGTGATAAATAATACGCATTTGGTTAGTCGTCAAAAAAAATATAATATGTTGACGCACTTCGAATCGTTTGTCTAAAAGAATATTGTTTAAGCTAAGGTCGTGACTTTCGATCATTTTTTTAATCAAAATTGTCATGTTTACTTTTCACTTAAACTAAATTTTATTTTTATAACTATAATTTTAAATCTTTTAACTGATTAACTTATAGGGTTTAAACATACCATCATACAAACATAAATTTTGTAGAACTTTTCATTTTCAGAAAATTGGTATAGCTAGTGTCAAAAAACGTAATCAAAATAACAACAAAAAAGTTTGAGACATACCATTCTTTGATATAACAAAGAAAATCTTACACTTTAAAATATGTCATTTTTTTAGTATACTTCAAAATTGTATTTCATTATCTATACTACATGATAATGTATTTAGTACTTTTAAATAATTAAAAAGGCTTAAAATTCATACTTTTTTCTTGCTTATTATGAAAAAATTTCAAAATTAATTTGTTAGGAAACAAATTGGTTAGGAACCGGTTGGTTGCTGAAACTAAAATTATTTGGCCCATCTCTAATATCTCTATTTATAATGCATGAAGACAACTAAACGTGTAACAAAATAATGCAAAATATAATCACACGGTATCCGCCGCCGTATTGCGCGGGTATTGTTCTAGTAACTAACAATAGCTAGAAGTGGGATTTCATTTAAATGAAACCCCGATTAAAGGTGGTATATTTGATCAATTTATCTTGAGATTGGTCGGCCTAGTTCGTATTTTATCTACATGGATGCATAACAAGCGTTAAAGGTAGTACTTAAACATTATTAGAAGAACATATAATGAAAAGTCGAAGGGTAAATTGTAGGTATATTACTATAAATGAAAGGTTGATATCTGAAATATGAGCATAAGTAAATGATGTATTATATTTTATACATGACTGAAATCAAGAGGTATCTATATTTTATAGGATTGTTGTTCCTTCGTTATGACTTTTATTTATAAAGGTTATTGACACTTACAATTTTTTTTGTAAAGAGTTAAGAGGAGAAGGAAAGCACGCATGGAATCAATGACGAATACAGGGAATCATCAAGTGCGAGTAATGGTAACTCTGGGTCATCATCGAGTGCGTAAAGATTTTTCAAAAGATGACAGGTGGGATCATGCATCGTTTTGTGATCTAGGATTTTAAACAATTAAAAATTCGGTCTTAACTTTTAAACCTGGTTGTTGCCCGTTTTAGGGCTTGTTTTAAAACTTCTTTATTTTAATGTTTATAGGATTTAAAACAACTACCTTGAAATTTAATATATCTAGCATATTTGTTTTAAGTTTTTTAATGAAAAGTTTTTGGAAAACTTACGATTTTCACAAATATATGTATGTGAACTCTAATAACAATTTATCTGATCTGATAGATGGAGGATCATACTTTACGGGTCCTTTAGGAACTATCAAAGTAAAAGTAATGTTTTGTTGAACTCCATCCATAGCTCAATAATATGATTGACTTTGAAATAATATATTTAGGATAAAACTTCAAAGAAAATCATAGTCTTTGATAGAATCCATCTGGGATGGAAGTTCGAAGAAAACACGAAACTTTGATGTAATCTATCTAGGAAAAAGAATAAAATGATATAAAGTCATGGAATGACTAAAACATTTCTACCGCAATCGAAATGTATAGAGTTCTTAATACTTGAATAAATTACCTATCTCGAGTCTTGATAAAATCAAGGTGTATACCCATGAGCAATACAATCAAATGTCACGAATATTTGATAAAGAATATTTTGTAAAACAAAAATACTCAAGTGATGGCATTTCTAAAAATCTAGAGATTGAGTAAAGCTCATATGCTACGAGGGTTAGCATTTTAGATCTATAAATCAAGCTATTTGAAATAGAGTAGGTGTATAGATCTTGAGTAAAATCTTGGGTTGTTTTGGAATGTTCAGGTAAAGTTGGAGGATACTTTATAGGAGGAACAATTAACTGTGGGTACTTGTTAAATAAGGATCAAATTAATGTGCTTAAGCTTAAAGTCCTTAAAAGGATCTAATCAGGGAAGTTTAGAGTTGACCAACAGAAGTGAGAGCATGAGAGATTAATTTTGATCGTTTAACTTAAGAGTACAAACCATGACAAGATTTATAGATCTAGAGTGATCTATGAGATGAGGGAACATCTAGTATTGCAAGATACAGTGGGAGGTATCAAGATCTGGTACAAACATACATTGCTTTAGTGCAACATAGTTTGGCACGTGGAATGTGTAGATCTTGAATTGTTATGAACAAATAAATAAAGCATGTGACCTAAATATTTGAAAGTATGGCATTTCAAATTAGGAAATGCGCTACTACATCGCGACTTCAGGGGTTGTACTAAAGTTCTCATGAACTGTGGAGAATCAGTATGAAAGAGTCACAGTTCGTACTTGTTAAGATAATTCCATCTTACTTATTTTAAAATGAAGTGCATTATTGAATACTAAGTTTCAGCATGTCGTGATTTAGATAAGTTTATAACAATCCAGTATGACTAAATCACTAGTACTGGACTCACTTAATGCATATACAAGAATTCAATAATGAAAGAGTTTAAGAGGCGAGGCTTTAAAATCCGTAAAATGGATTAGTCAGAAAGATTAAGTAGTGAGTACTCTAAGAAGTTTCTGATATGAGGTTAATCAATCAATTCAAAGTAATGTTGTAGACTCGTGTTAATCGGATAAGACATTGCGAGGAGATTGCCATTTAGCGCATTTTGAATTCGTGAATGAAAGACATTTCTTTTTAAAGAGGTCCATAGTTGTTTATCTTGGTGGGAGACCGAGATAAGTTGAATAGCTATTGCAGAATTTGTGATACTCCGCAAAGTGTACCAAGTTTCACATGCATTGTGTGGGGAAAATGTTGGACATAACCAAAATCGAGAAGCTACCACGTAGATTAATCAGTTAATAGCGTTCTCTGATATTGGCGTACTATCCCAAAGACCAGAGGAGACATAGTACTCTATATATTGATTGATTTATGTGTGAGATGTCTAACGAAGTTTTGAATTTGAGCACCCATAAGGGCCTCTGTCCGGGTACAGATGAAGGTATGTTAGGTATTAGGATTGTCCTTGAAAGAAATTTGCAACTCTGAGTTGAAAAAAACTGGAGAGCATATTTTTCCGCCTCTTGTGGTGACATGATTTATAAGAGCATGGAAGTGCGACAAATGTTTGGGAATACTATGGGAGACAGATCGTTCATGGTTACAAGATAGGACGAAAGTATTGCTAAATTAACATATCTATGTCAGGTACTTTCTGAAATACTGCAAAGTGCAAAGGATACCTAAACTCAGTTGAGGTTTGCTGAAGTTTTTGTAAATCATTACGTGGGTATTGTATCGATTTTTAGTAGCTAGGTACTTGAATGCTTTACTAGGAGCCTATTTGTATTGTAGGATTGTTTCTCGTGTTGTTGCTTTGCACAAGTGGGAGTATGCAAGGATTATTGTGCAAAAAACAACCGTACTTCACAACTACTACTCATATAAATGTGGATGAGTCACATCGGTGCATACTAAACAAAACAGAGAAGTTGATAATGAGAAATAAGTGACGTAAAATGATGAGCAAATGAGAATATGTTAATACTCTCGTAAAGAGGTAAAATAATAATAATCCAGGGTGTATTTTTATTAGGGATAAACATATTTAAGTATAAAAAGTAAAACCACAAACCCTTAGGATTTGATGGATCAGTCGAACCCCTTGATGGGGTAACTTTGACTTCTTGTCAAACTTGTATACTTAATGGATAATTACATAGAATCCTAGTTGTATTAAGAATGCTCTATTATATCTTATAAGTACCAAGACATTCGAATGGGATTCATAACAATTCTTACAACCATAATTATTCCTCCCTCCTCCTCTCTTAATTGGTTGACCGAAACCTAAAAAGGATGAATCCCTTTTGGTCGACTAATCGACTCTCAAGTTGATTTCATAAGTTGAATTCCCTAGTTGGCTTTGTGATCTCCAACTTGTGTAGGTTCTTAGCACTAGTTCTACCTATGAACTACTGGTGGATATACCTAATGCAACAAATGTGGTGATTATGCTCAAGAAACCCTAACCGATCGAACAAGGAAGCAAAACCAAGAAGAAGGCGATTTCATGCAAGCTATTAGGGTATAGGAGCTTACATTATTTTGGGATCAAGTAAGTATTCTATAAACACCATTTATACGTGTTTAAATTAGGTTATATCTATGATTATGAGATCTGTTAAAAGCGGTTTGGTCTGCATGGCCATTATGTGTTTATTTTCCGTTGCGTATGTTTTATTAGCCTTGCGAGTGACCCCCGATACCCTACACTATCTAACATGGCTAGTTCAAGATTTATGTTCACCATCCACATAGTATATCCGATAAGTACTCACCAACTAATATTTAAATCTAAAAGACACCTTATCTAAAACATTTCTTATTACATGTGATGAAATATAATAATAAGTTATTATCTTATTTTTCATTCACATGTGGGTATTATTGGTGCTTGAATTAGGAAAATGTAGCATATTATTGACATATTTTAAACTAATCCCATAAAAGAATCGGAATGAAACTATCATCTTTTTAAAAGGCTATTGAACAAATGCTTAAGAAATTATTCAGTGGTTGGTTTTAGGTTTGATCAAGCTTAAAAGAGCTTTAATTAAAAGAATACTAAATAACCAAAAGATGTGTGTTGAGCTTTGTCTCTTGGGATCTATCTGATAATCAATGATTAGTCTTTGTTTTTAAAAATCTTTTTTAGGCTTCATTTGTACGTTTTCAGAAAGACTACAACGTTTTATTAATTTTCTTTGCAGTTATACAATACAACGATATTTTGAAGAGTTGCGATAGTTGCTGAAAATCTTTAATACATCATATATATTATATGGCATCAACATCCATCATAAAAACTGAGTTTCGCTATATTTTACTTCTGTTCTTAAATTAATCGTTGTATCATCAAAATTCAAAACAGTCGCATAAATTCAAGCCGAACTTTTTTTTTAAGATACTGCAAATTGTAGACCCCAATCACGCTATTGTAATCTTTGATAAATTCGATTGTAAATTTCTACTAGTGAGAACCATTCCCTAACACTAACTACTACTCGTAACATCTTATAACGAGAAACCTAGGTAAAGTTGGGTCGGAGCCTACATATCCCTTTAAAATCCTGTAACTTATCGATCGAATAATCTGGTTAGATGACAAGTTTAATTTAAATTGTAACATTGTATATGTCATTTTCATTGTAAACATAAATACGTACCTTTAAAAGGAACATCCCCGGCATTGATAAGGGCTGGAAGATTGAAAAAACTAGTCCAAGAACAGCATGGACTTAGGGTTTGGAAGCAAAACACTGGAGTCGAGGTCTCCAAACCCACTTCTACTGCAAAACTGAAGAAAGCATCTACTATCATCACTGTCACGGGACGCTCTGATCTTCTACTCAGCCTACCTGATATCACCATCTCTCTAAAAAGTGG
Organism: Artemisia argyi; assembly: GCA_030686995.1. NCBI lineage: Eukaryota > Viridiplantae > Streptophyta > Magnoliopsida > Asterales > Asteraceae > Artemisia > Artemisia argyi. The sequence continues at coordinate 120,501,406 of CM060697.1, read as the reverse complement.
TTTACTCACAGCATTTGCACCTTTTATTACCTCCTCCATGTTGTCCCCGGAAGCAGGGTTCTCAAAATCAACTCCATCGGGGATTGATTCATATTGAAAGTTGGGGTAGTGGTTGAATCGTGATAAGATGTTGGTGTTGCGGAGGAGAGGGCGATGGATGTGGTCAGTGTTGAGGAACGTGACATGGATGCCAGAAAGACAAAGGAGCTCGGCTAACTTGAGAAAACAGTTAACCGGGCCTTGGAGTGGTATCGGAAACATTAGTACATGAGGTTCAAGGGGAGTTTTAGCGTTGAATTTTTGATGATTTTGGTCCATTATTAGACCGATATGATCAGAGTTTTTTATTATACTTTTATGAGGTAGTACAAAATGATGGACGATGAACAGGATGAATACAACGTTCGAAATGTGATAAGAAAGCTGAAACTAAGATTATCAAATATAATGTTCAAAAAACATTGGGAGTGTCGAAATATTGGCTCATTAAGAATAGTCACAACACGTCGTGGCTCGTGGCTCGTGGCTACTAAATTATATTGGTCGGTTACATCATATCGCCAAAATGATACTATATGTTAAGGTAATTTGAGTGGTCTGTTTTTTAATATTGTTTATGGTCGTGCTTTTAACAATTTTTTAATCAAAATTGTCTGTTAGTCTGTTACTATGTAATTTAGCTTTATTTTAATGTGTCTTTAAGTGTCTTAGTTTAATGATCCACTACTGGAATTAGTGACACACCTAAATTGTTAAGTGTTACCAAAAGACAAAAAGAATATGACCGTGAAGCCATGTTTAATTGTTTAACAAAACTTACGATCCAAAATCAAATAAAAAAGAATTTTTAAAAGTGCATTTAGTTGTTAACACTCAATATTTTTTGTGAAACATTCAGAAATCCAAATTGTGCTCAAACCGAGTTTTCTTTCCTTATAAAGTCTTCTTGTGAATAGAATATCTACTTTTCCGGTTTATAGTTATGATTTATGCCATTTCATATTTTTCTTTGCAGTTTAGAAATGGTGAACATTGTCTTTAAAAACATGTTACGCTTCTCAAACATTTATCAATACTTAATTTTGTAAAGGATTTGTGTGACTTTTTTTTTTTTAGAAATATCAAGATACAATAATTAAAAGAGGACAAATTAACTCAATTTCATAGCACACAATTATAGTTGCAATTATTCAAGCATCTTATTATCCAGCACATCTAGGTTTCCCAGCACAATTTCAGATTAAGGTGTGCATATCATTACTTCATAGTCGAGGTCATTGCTCTTATATCATCGATCAAACGAGCCACATGTAAAGACGACGAGCCAATCTCCCTTATCGCTTCTTTAGCCGAAATTTTCCAAGTATTTGCAGATTGTGTAAATGTTTCTTGTTTCTTATCCATCAAGTCCCTCACTGCCTTTTCAACAATCAACCGATCACAAGTGTCTTTCATATCTACACCCACCTTCCATACCTCTTCCACAAATCGACTATTCACTTGTTGGTCCACAAAGTACGGCCAACAGATCATTGGAACACCTTCAACAATACTTTCGATAGTCGAGTTCCATCCGCTATGTGTAAGAAACCCTCCAACAGCCTGGTGGCCCAATACATCCTCTTGTGGAGCCCAATCGACTATACAACCTATTTCTTTAGTACGCTCGAGTAGTTCTTTGGGAACTAATGACTCGTCGTACCCACCAGTGATTGACCCCGGGCGCCTAACCCATAAAAAGGGTTTCTCACTATTAACCACACCATGCCATATTTCAAGCAATTGTTCGACTGTCATGGTTGCAAGACTCCCTATACTAACATAAAGGACAGATTTTGGAGGGTGTTTGTCTAGCCATGTCAAGCAAGATCGATCTTCCTTCCAAACACTATTTGTGAAGGTGGTTTCTTGGGACATGAGTGTCGTATCAGCGGCTAATAGTCTAGCTTTGTGGAGAGAGTGCAATGGGCCTATGGTGTATATATTGGGACAAAGCTTTCGCATGTGTGGGAGTATGAGACGATCCAACTCCTCAAATGTATTGATTATAAGGCCTTGAGCTTGAGGAACGGATCGAGCTTCTTTCACAATAAGATCGATAACGGGGTTTGACAGGTCGTCGGATCGACAAAAGCTAGCAAGATCCCTTCGTCGAATAATATGTTCTGTTCCTGGCACACTTGTTATTAGTTCGTCCAAATCATTTCCTGGAGACCGAGAAAATAAATTGCTATATCAATAATTAACTTAGTAAAAACATTATATTTACTATGTATAACTTTTAGCATGGCAATGTTAGACACCCACTTATCCTTCATGTCCACGTAATTTCATAAATGTTACTTTTGTTCTTTTCCGTTACTTATTGATAAAATCCACACGCTCGGAAATCGCCTAGTCACAGGCACTCTAACTTGTATAATTAAATTTTGTAAACTTATATTAATTTGATACATCATCTTATTCAGTTTTAATTTTTATAATTTAGTACTAGTGATAAATTATGCTGAAATACACACGTTGCTAGTCAATTTTTTTTTGTTTTTTGTTTCTTTTTTTTTCCACAATAAAGTAGACATTTTAAATTGCATTTGACCATTGATGGTCCTACACTCCTTTATACGAAACAATAATTGGTCAAGACAAGGTGATTGATAAAATCATTGATGACAATAATTAAGTAGCAAAAGTTGTTCCTCAACGTCGTAAGCCATGACGTAATGTAAGAGTATAACTCAAGACTAATGGTTTGATCATGTTTTAAAATCTGTTTTTTAGTCGACTTGGTTTACTCACCGGTTCTGGCAATTTCCCATGTCATCGGTAATCATCGCGTCAAACCAATTCTATACTTATGTATACTTTGTATTCTATAATTAATATGTAGTATTGTGTGATCTCATAATTGACCTAATTTTGTTATTACATTCGATTGAATCAATGAAAAAGATTAATACTTTACCGATAAGTTTTGTTTTTAAGTTTTATATCTATAATATATAACAAATTAGATTTGCAACAACAATCAACTAATAATTCTAAGTTCTAACAATCTATATTAAAACTATATTAGTTGATGTTTCTAAGATAATTTATAACTCTAGCTTACTATTTTATAATTTTTTAACAAACATTAGTCCTCACCGCTTCAACTTATTAATTAAACATAGAAAGGTTTATGAGAAAAAAAAAGATTTTGTTAGACTTTTTGCTAAAAAAAGAAAAAATCATGACCGGACCTTGTTTATCAAACCGAGTCAACTCAGATCAATGAAAAACCTGTGGTTCAAGCTGGTTCTCAAACAAGCAAAAACCCGGTCTCCGAGCCGATTCCCGATTCAACCGGCTGCACCAGCCGGGTCAACCCTGGTTTAAAACATTGATTTTGATACTCTGTTATACTCAGTCAATTTAATTAGTTGAATTGTTTTTGTTCAAAAGACTGGTGAGTTTTTAAACTAATTATTTGAGGATTGAAAACCTAGTTTGACCTGTCAGATTTTATGTGACTCAAATCAATTCAGTTCACTAAAACTAAACAAGATTGGTATTATTTTTATGTTTTAAAAAATATATAAGAAAACAAATTTTGTCTTAAGTGACTTAATTCTTAGTTGCCTTAAGTGACTTAATTCTTAGCCGACGCTAACCTTTGCTCTATAAAAATCTAAGTGGTTATGCTCTTATTAATGAGGATGAAAATGATAACAATAATTCAATGTCTCAGTAACAACATTTAATATAAGAAATATTTATGTAAGGAAATTTATATTTTATTGCGATATGTATAGGTTGACCGTCATGATAGATAACGACTGATTGATGTTACTTTGAGTTATATATTTAATTGTTACATTTTTTTTTTTTTTGAACGGTTACTTTCTTTCAAGGAAAATTCATGTCCAATTTGAAACCTAATGGGGGGAAAACCTTCAACTTAAGCCGCCTGAAGGCACGACACTTAAATTGAAGTAAACCCTGCCTTCTCCAGATTCGAACCCTTGTGGGTTGAAATCTTCATTGAAGGACTTTGAAATCGTACCGACAGGGCAGTGGTCCACAAGGGAGGACTTCCCGGTTTGGTCACCCAAACCGGTACTACTCTCCACTAGACACGCTTAACTGAATAAGACGTGCCCAGTGGACCACAAGCCCATTGGTTAATTGTTACATTTGAAATATCTTTTTTTTTTTTTTTTTTAATTTTAAACTTGTATTTTCTTTGAATTTTTTGTATTTTGTAATGGATTATATGTTTTATAAACTTATTTTGTTATTATTCTTTTTAGATTTTATTAGTTTCGTCTTAAATCTTACAAGTTTTATAGGTGTTTGGTAAACTGAACTATTGTTGTTTTTTTAATGAAACTTTTGGTTGACTCAACAATTTGTATCAACATACTCACAATTTTTCTTTCAATGTTAAACAAATCACATTTAATTTCACTTTGGACTTCTTTGCAAGAACCAATATTGCCGAAATCTTGGGTCCGAGTATCCGAGGACCCGACGGCGGGAAATGACCGAGATCCCTTTACATTTTAGTATAAAATTCTCGGTTGGTATGGTAGAAATGCCCCATTTCCACGTACCAAGAATTGGTTGACTCCAAAATGGGGGCATATGAACACTTATTGCCGAAAGTTCTCTTGATTTATACCCGCTTTGAACATCAACGTCGAAGTGGGGAAAAGGACAAAAATCTTTCCATGGTGGTACAAAAAACATTTACCAATTTGAGGCATAACCGTTCTTGAAAAACAAAAGTAAATACTTAAGTGCCAATCTCTTTCAAGTCAAAGAAGAGAAGTACGAGTTTTTTAAAGATGATGCACAACTAAGAATTTAGGAAAGTTATAAAAAGAAGAAGAAGAGAATTGCAACTCGAGTGGGAGAATAAGATTGTGTTAAGTAACGTTCGAAATTTGTGTGAATTTTCTTGAATTTTCAAGACCTGGGAGGAGGAATTGAAGTTTCTCGGATGCCACTAGAAGATGTCCATCAAAAGAGAAATTCGACAAAAATAGAGAAGTCTAATGTAACTTTTTTATTTTGTTTATATTTTAACATTTATTATGTAATCAGTAATCTTATTAATATTTGTGAATTTTAATATAATTGTCGTATTTTAATTTGAACGTCTAACAACAATAGTACCTGAATTCACAAGATTCGGGCATGAAGAAGGTATGATGTACGACATACCTCTACTTACTTCAGGATAAACATGATGGTGGAGAAACTACTTGAAGACCTCGGACAAGTGTGCGTGTGACGATGAATATGCTAAATAAACGTGATTTTGAAAACATAAAAAAGAGAAAGAAGCTACAGTCTTGGTGATACCAGATATAACCACTAAGAGTTAGAACACGGTTTAGTGTTGTTGTCAGTGTCATATAAACGTGACATACTAGTAGCCGCTATAAATCAGCGTCAACATACGTACCTAATGCATGTTGTAAGTAAAATTTATACAAACCTTTAACATCCCCAGCTTCAATAAGAGTAGGAAGATTCAAGTAAGAAGTCCACAAGCAACATGGGCTCACGGTCTCAAAAACAACCACCGGTGTCGATGTCTCTTTTGCAATATCCAGCGCAAAACTAAAGCAAGCATCCGGTATCATCACCGTCACTGGCCTCTCCGAGCTCCTACTAAACCTACCCGAAACCATCATCTCCCGGAAAACTGGTTTACTCACTGCATCAACTGCAGCCATCACTTCCATGAACTTGTCACCCGAGACAGGCTTCTCATGCTCAACTCCATCTGGGATTGTTTCAAATTGGAAGTTTGGGTAGCGGTTGAATCGGGACAAGACGTCCGTGTGGCGGAGGAGAGGACGATGGATGTGATCCGTGTTAAGAAACGTGACATTGATGCCAGAAAGACATAGGAGTTCGGCTAACTTTAGAGCACAGTTAACCGGACCTTGGAATGGTATTGGAAAGATTAGTACATGAGGTTCGAAAGTGGTTTTAGCGTAGTTTTGTTGATCATTTTGGTCCATGTTTTGTAACAAAATTCAACTTACTTGGTAGAGGATGAAAATGGTGGAAACAACTTACGAAAAATGGTTTAGATAACACTAGTGGGCATAAAAGCAAGCAACTTTGAAGTCAGTAAGATAATGTTATAAAGGATGAGATCAGGTTCGTGTCGAATTATTGCAAAGTTGCTTTCGAGGTGTTGAAAATTAATCCAAATAATTATGTTGAATTCTACGCTACATGTTGAAAATTGCCGAACGAATTGAAGGATAAGTTAGAATGGTCCCAAATTTCAATCTTAGCCCTTAGAGCACCTGTGGATCTCTTCATGCCTCGCCGTGGCTCGTCATGACACCACCCCAACTCGCCGTGGCTCGCCATTTGAAGGTTACTCGTCTGCACAGCGAAGCAAAACTCCGTCCTTTTTCGTCCTTGCTTGTCAGTGAACGAATTTTCTATTATTTAGCAAATTGTTGTTATAATAATGGGGTTTTAAAGTGGTGAGACTCAAATGAGTAAGTTGTAGTTATGTTATAATAAAGGAGGGTTGTAAAGAAAGGTTTGTCATTGAGACCTAAATGAGTAGTTTTCCCCACCAACTCTTAGCTATAGATGATCTTTTTTAAGTATTTATCTTAATTTTTGTTGAACATAAATTCTTATTAGAGATTTATGGTTTAAACTTTACCAATTATATATATTTGGAGAGAGTAGGAGAAACACCCGTAAACCGTCACGATATAACTCGATTATACGGCATATATTTGAGTTAGAAACTTGTCTCTCTCGATTAAACAGAATGGGAAAAACCTCGTTTGTTTACCATAAAAATATACTTAGAATTTTCTTTTTCACTATATACAAGAAAGTTTTGTTAAACATGCGCAACAATATTGTGCATCTTTGATTAAAAGATATTAGATGCACAACAAATTGTGGAGATCGCTTCTTGATGAAAAGACCGTCACAATTTACGGATTTGATCATTTGAAATTGACCAACAACTTAGCACATGCACATGATAGCCAAACTCACATATCTAGCAAAACTTAAAACGCAAGTCAAGAAGGATTGCTAAAAATCCTAAATTAGCAACATGAGATGACAAGTCCGGCGGTATAAGACTACTTGTAATAAGGAACCCAAGTGACCTACATCTCTCATATCTTTATTTTTGCTAGATTACTTCAACAACCTACTTGATGATTTGGTGTAATAAGGGACGATTTTGAATAAATGGGACTTATTACAAAAAAGGTGAGATCAATATATAACTCATATTTGCCATAAAATTAATGAACCAATTATAACCATCTATTTTTTATCTAAATTAATAAAAAATTATTTTTCATATTTTTTTTAAAACAACATATCTTACAAACGGTAAATATTTAAGCTACAAAAAATACGTCATCGCGATGAAAATTAAATTATATTTCTATAGATATGCATTATTATATACTTTCGACGAACTTTCTTTTTCGTCGAATTTTTTTTTTTTTTTTAATTTTCGCTCAAAAAAATCATATGTGATTCCTAAAAATCATATATGATTTGATTTTTACAAATCACATATGATTCTTACGAATCACATGTGATTTTTACAAATCATATGTGATTTTTCTAGCGGAAAAAAAATCGTCGAAAAAAAAAGTTCATCGAAAGTATATAACAATGCATATCTATAGAAAGATAATTTAATTCTCGTCGCGATGGTATGATTTTTTTCGCTTAACAATTAACGGTTTGCGAGATATTTAATTTTAAAAAAAAATAGTGAAAGGTTTTTTTTTTTTACTTTGATAAAAAAAAAAAATGAGTGGTTAAAATTGGTTTATTAGTTCTATGGCAAATATTAGTTTTAAACTTTTGTTTATTACAAAATTGGTTGCAAACATGAGAAAGTTTTCATTTGTTTTGCACGAGATTTATTATTTTAACATATTTCATTTACCCCCCTTATATAGCCATAGTGTTCACATACGTCCCTTCACAGTTCACCCCTTCACAAATATAAATATATCAAGCTAGTTTTTTTTTGTCCCTTCACATACATGCATTATTATTGATCACACATTATGTCGATTATTCAAAACCCCAGTGTTTTTTTGCTACAATAAATTTGATTCATTAAATTAGAAGTTCAAAATTTTTTTATATAATTATACAACTTATTCATAATTCACGAGTATATATTTATCATATATCAGGACAGCTTGTGTCAAGTTGCACATGGCGATCATCAATTAAACAAGTATATTTTGAATTATATATCTATACCACATATAAATTACGAGAACCATTATTAAATTCTTGAAAAATCATCACACTATGTTTTAAATTAAAAAGAAAACATCCGTTAAATTAAACAAGAAAAATTATCACTCCAAACATCTATACGAACATTGTCATCAACGTCATCATCTGATGTGTCCATTCATAAAATTCATGACTCCTTGAAGTGTGACTGAACTACAACTTCACTTTCATCATCAGAGTCATCTCCAAGATCACTCTTTGATTCAATATTTATCCTCACTATATTATGAGTTGCATTCATCAAATGTCCCAAATGTATCAACATGAGGCAATGGATATTGTACATTTGGGTCGGGTGTAAAACTATGAAGGAGATCAAGAAAACTAGTATTTATGGGCAAAATTACATAATGCTCATAGATAATTTGTGTGGGTATGAGAAAACTACAAAGTGTGATATAAGAATGTAGGAATTTTAGTCTAAATATGAGAAACTTTATTGTATAATTAGGTAGTTGAGATTAATGTTTAAGATTGGTAAGTGTTTTATAAAGATATGTTGATATTTAAAGCTTTAAAAGACAAATGTGTGTAAAGGGTTTGAATAGGTGACAACAGTATGCAGCAATATTTTTTTTTTCTTTTTTTTTTTTTTTTTTGAACAGCAGAAAGCAATAATTAATTATTGATCATATATTTTCTTAACTTCCAACCAACATCATATATTGGCTGGTGGTTTTACATGTCACTTTGCAAAATATTTAAAATAATAGTGAATAATGAAGATTTAAAAAATATTGGTTTGGCATATTTTTGTGAAGGGACGTATGGGCATTGGTTGTGAAGGGACGCAGTGAATACTTTGGCTAATCAAAGGAGGTTAATGAAATATATGAAAATAATCAACAGAACATGCTTGAACTAGTAGAACCCAATATATAGAAAATAACCCATATGTGTAAAACAAATGAAAACTAACCCATATTTGCAACCAATTTTGTAATAAGACCCGTTTATTCAAAAAACTCTGTAATAAGGTGACCTACATAACCACTTTTTTTTCATTTTCAATCAACCCAAAATTATAACCACTCTCGGATTATTTCATCCTTGACATGTTTAACTTACGGTCAGTAGATGTAAACATCGAACAAGAAACTGCACTGGTTCAAACAGGTGCCACCCTTGGTGAAGTTTATTATAGTATTGATGAGAAAAGTAACACTCATGGCCTTCCCGATAGTGTTTACCTTACGGTTGTGGTTGGTGGTCATTGTAGTGGAGCTGGTTGTGGTAATATGGTTCGAAAATTCAGACTAATGTCGATTTAATTCAAGATGCAGAGCTGATTGACGTAATGGAAGACTTTTGAACCGTAAGTCGATGGGGGAAGAGTTGTTTTGGGCTATTACGGGTGGAGGTGGTGCAAGTTTTGGTGTTATCGTTTCTTTTCTCTTAAAATTGGTTCATGTTCCGCCTCAAATGACTTTCTTCAATTTGGAAAGAACATTCGAAGATGATATCTTAAACATTGCCAACAAATGGTTTCAAGTTGCAAATAAATTGGACAACAATCTCTTCCTTCGAATGAGATTTAATGTCATAAATAACACTTTGGGAATAAAGACGGTACGTGCTACATTCCCTAGTTTATTTCTAGGATACAACTTCACACTTATGAGTCTTATGAATTAATGTTTTCCGGAACTAGGGTTACAGGATTCAGACTGTGATGAAATGAGTTGGGTTGAGTCAACATTAGTTTATTCAGGTTTCCCAGTGGGTACCTCCCACGCCGCACTACTTTCTCGATCTCAACAACCAGAACGAAATAGACCATTTAAGATCAAATCAGATTTTGTAAAATTCACTATCTCAAAACACGGGATGGAATCCATTTTCAATAAGATGAAAGAACTCAAAAATCAAATGATCACTTTTAATCCTTTAGGTGGACGAATGAATGAGATTTCAGAGTTTGCAAAACCATACCCGCATCGAGCTGGGAACCTTGCTAAGATTGAATATGAAACATATTGGAACGACCTAGGGACCGAAGTAGAAAACCAATACTTAGAGTATGCAAGGTTGATGTATGAGCATATGACTCCATATGTCTCCAAGAACCCTAGAGAAGCATTTTTCAATTGTAAGGACTTGGATCTTGTTGTTAACTACAATGGGGAGAATAGTTACGAAGAAGGGAAGGTTTATGGGGTGAGGTATTGGAAAGAGATTAATTTTAATAGGCTTGTAATGGTGAAGTCTGTCATTAATCCTGATAATTTCTTTAAAGATGATCCCAACGATGGAATCTTGGAAATTATATGTAATATCATAATAAAATGTTCTGGTCAATAAAATTATGGGGAAATCATACCTACATTACAATGTATGCAATTCCCTGCATTTCTTTTGACATGTAGGTATGATTTCCCCTAAAATTATATGAATACTTTTCTGTATGTTCAACTTTTTATTTTGAAATGTGAGACGACCCCAATCACAAAATCAGATACATTCAAATTTCATATTTGGTTGTTAGTTTGATTTTCATGAATCCATGTTAACTGACATCGATATTACATACAATTTTTATTGTGAAAAATATTAATGTATTGCAAACGTATCACAGACATGTTGTGTTTGATCATACCTCAATGAAAAATATATAACATAAATCATAATGCACATAACGCTAGTTGTCAGTTTAACAATACATAGTTTCGTTGTCATGTATATGGATCAACGTTACTAAACACTCATGGGCTAACTAAACCTATTAGGTCACTCGTAGTGGGCCTAAAACACCGAGCAAGATCCACATTGATGATTCATCATCCATGACCCTGATGGCTGATGCTTCCTTTATTTATCCCTAATATCAAACTAGCAGGTCCTCGCGCGATGCAGCTGCGCGCATCTTGTAATTTAATTTTGTTGATTAATAATTATTTTATTTGTACGTTTTTTGGCAATAGCTTTACTGATTAGTTTTTATGCAAAAGTTTGATTAAATTTTGCTTTGTTTGTATTATTTTATTTATTATTTATTTTATGTTTTTGTTTAGTAGTTTGCTTGGTTTGTACAATATGTGAACATATTTAAGTTTATTACGTTCTTTTTGACAATAAATTTACGGATATCAAAAATTTCGTTTAGCTCGTGTCCGTTCGGGCTCGAGTCCGTTTGACCAGTGCTCGTTCGGGCTCGAGCCCATTTAGTCCATTGCCCGTTCGGGCTTAAAATTTTGTATAATATGTTTTATTATTTGTATTAGTGACATTTAATGCAGGAATTGTGTTTAAGTTGGTTGTACAATATGCTTGATAATTTGTATTTCTTATTTAAGGGCTGTTTTAATAAGTGTATTAATTGTATTTATTGACTATTTAATTAATTGTATTTAATATACATAATGATCAATTTTAAGTCATTAATTTTCAATTTTAAGTTATTAATTTTAAACTTTAATGGCAAAAACAAAATGGTGTGTACATGTAGCTACTAAATTTGTAAATGTCTAATTATATTTTATTTATTGTATTAAATGTCTAATTGTGTTGAATCACTTGTACTTTTAGCATTGAAATGTGTAATGCTTAATTTTAAGTATTCTATTAATAGTAGGCATTCATGTTTTATAATATAGTATGATACTCACGGCTAATCACTAATTAGGCGAGATAAAACTAATTTACGTTCATCAAGTCTTGCAGACGGACCTTCAAATTAATACAGTTTGCGTTGTCTTTGTTAATGCATTCTCGATAACTTTCAAACAATACATAAACAACGAGAATCAAAATTAGTATAACTAAATGATCCCGGTCAAGCTATGCCATTCATATGCTAGAGAATTATCTCATTCGGACACTTTTAAACCTAACTTGAGCATAATTAGCAAAGAAATATTCCGGAAAGTGATATTATGCTTGCAACATGTGGTATCAATGCTTTATGTAAGGGAGATGATTTGCACACTCAACTTTTTGATTGGGACACTATAATGTACAACATGTTAAAGCAGAATGTATAAACTGTACAACTGTTTGATGCATATGTTGGAGTGTCCCAATCAAAAAGTTGAGTATGCAAATCATTTCCCTTTATGTAAACGTAATTGAGAAAACCAAATCAATGACTAGTACTTCCTCTACATGTATTGTCTTGTATACGTTCATATCAACCAAGGTTTTCAATATCGGGATCCTACCTAGGATCGTTTTCATCTTTGCAAGATCGTGATCGTAAAATCGATCGGAATCGTAAGATCCTACTATAATGTGATTTTCTTAATAGTTTTTGTAATAATATACAAATTTACCAATTATTATATATCATAAACACAAAATTATATTAATGTTTCATCGAAATATTGTCCTAAATTATGATTATTTATTAAGATTAACATATTGTTTTTTAAATTCTACGAAAATTAATCTAGAAATTTGCAGTTTTTTAATTTGTTATCCGAGAAAAGTAGGATCGGATTGGATTATATCTTAAGATCCTATGGTCAAGATCGGGATCCTATAAGATCTTAAGCTTTCAAAGATCCTATGTAAAATCCGGATCATTTTTGCTTTGCAGTATCGTAAAATCGTAAGATTACAACCATGATATCAACCATTTAAAGTCAACTTTGACCCCGAAAATATGGATATAATTCCCTCTATATACTATAAGAGGCGAATTAGAAGTTCGTGCCACCATAAAAAATTATTTCCCAATTAAATATTCTGTGATAACCAGTTACTTTAGAATAATATTAGTAAAAAATAATAGAATTTACAAAACACACCCTGAACTTTTTAATATTTACGACTTTTTTATATAACAAACTTTATTTGTCAAATATCTAACAGATATGTAGCGGTTTCTTTAATAAAAAAAATACTGGCAAAAAGGTCTCTCGATAACGAACAAAACAAACCCAATATTGATATACTTTTGATGTATATATGGTTTTATAAAAAATGTTGAAGTTTAATATATATATAAATTAAATATTAAAAAAAAATCAAAATGCACACTTAACTAATCAAATAACTTTAAAAATAATCCTAAATTTTTTGAAAACTATAAGGGCAAAATTAGTCCCGCCGCAACACACTGATGTCCGACACAATATTCATTCTAAAAAGGACGTCGTATGACAACTATAAATATAGCTTGACACAACATTTATTCTAAACAAATACAACACGTGTCGGCAAAAAAATACCACGATCTCACAACAAGAAACCCCCTCCAAACATTATTCGTAAATGATTATTACAAAAAATTCCTGAAAATTCCCGTTGCAACGCAACGGGCGCCTTCTACTTGTTCTTACTATATACTATGGGGGCAAGGACTCGACTTCCGTGTTTACTTAAACAAATGTTTTTTTCCAATAAAAAACTATAGGCCGAAGGTATCTACTATTCTTGAGCGAAGAGCCAAATAAAAAAGAATAAAAATAAATAAAACAATTTTACAAAACACACCTTGAATTTTTTACTATTTAAGATTTTTCTAAATAACAAACTTTATTTATCAAGTATCTAAAAAATATCTAGCGAATTCTAGAATAAAAAAAATACCGCAAAAAAAGTCTCTCGATAACGATCAAGTTCAATATTAATATGCTTTAGACATACCTACGATTTTATAAAAAATGTTGAAGTTTAAAATATATATAGGGTATGTTTGGCAAAATTAGCTGTTAGCTGTATGCTGTAAACTGTAAACTGTAAGCTGTAAGCTGTAAGCTGTTAACATGAGCTACAAGCTGTATCATTTTTTCAATAAAAGTGTTTGGTAAGTTAGCTGTTAAATGTAATTATAAGATGTAAAATGGCATAAAAGGGTATATCTATAATTATAAATAAATATTTGGAGGGTATATCAGTAATTTAAATTTTTAACAGCTCTAAGAATTTTAAAAAGCTTCATTGATCAGCTTTTTATTTAGGAGCTATTTGTTTGACATAAAAGCTTGAAGTTGATGTATCCAAACGGAGCTTTTATTTTAAAGAAGATTATTTTTGTAACAAAAAGCTAACAGCTCCCCCAAAAAGCCCCTACCAAACAGGCCCATATAGTTTTTAGATAAAAAATCTTTCAAAACGCACCCTTAACCATTCAAATAACTTTAAAAAGTATCCTACATTTTTGTTTAAACTACAGGGGCTTAAAATGTACAATTTTATAAAAGTTTAAATTATATACAAACAAATTTTGTTTTTATATAACAAAGTTTATTTACCGAATATCTGACAAATATTTAGCGATTTCGTCGATAAAAAATATACCGTCAGAAAAGCCTCCAGATTACAGATAAAACAAATCAAATATTAATATACTATTGACATAAACAATTACGAAAATAACCGCCGCAACGCAGCGGGCGCCTCCTCGTTGTTGTTCACTATAATACAAATAATTTTAATAATATAAATAGGAGAGATACCGACTTACATGTGAGTATGTTAACGTGTTCGTGAGTGGTCAAATCAAAATTTGTAATGTTTTGGGTCGATTGTGTTGACATGTCGACCCTTTTTGTGTTTTCATATATATACTTCAAGCTTGTTGGTTATTAATGGATTAATTTTGATTGTAATTCTTAATTACTTATAATAAAGAATTTACGTTTAAAGTTTTTTGTTAAATTTTAATCAAAATTTTAAATTACACTTTAAGGTTAGCAATTCAAGTCATTTAATTTTTACTAAACTTAATAAACTTAAATAGAAACATGAAAAACAAAAAACAAAATCAATAACATTTAATATACACTATTCAACATTTCTTCTTATTTTTTCTAAAGAAAAGGATAAAGTCATAAAACTATCAAACAATTTGTTTATATCTTTTGTCGCTCGCTAGATCATGTAGTTTGTTTTCAATTTGCTAACGACAACCTTGTAGTATGTTTTCAAAATAAGACAATCATTTTCATTAATACATGATTAATGTAATTGAGTTTTAATAAGGTATGTATTAATATTGAATGAGTTCATATTTGGAAATGTTGCTACTCGAATGATGGTTAAACAAAACCGGGAAGATTATTATTAGCAAATCTCTTATATAATTGGTTGAGTTTTTGTTTATTTATTTTTTTATTTTTTATTTTTTTTTTACCAACGATGTATAAGAATAGCACGTGAGACACTTTATATTCAGTAACATTATATATAATACATACATTGCTTCTAATTTGACAAAAATATAATGTTCTTGAAATTCTAAAAACATATGAGAATGTTCTTATTTTTTATTTCTGTGGTGGCAAGAAAACTATACTAATTATATGCATCATGCTTTACAAAATTCTCCATCTGACTTGTGCTGAATTTGTTTGATTCGACTTTAGTAGAAAAAGAGTGGTCAAGCGTTTCTGATCATCGTTTAGAGAATAAATTCTTCTCCTTTTTTCTCTTTTAGTTATTTGATGTGCTACCATCACCTTTAAGCGTCAACGTAGGTCATTATATTATTGAATACGAATATTAGTTACAAATAATTGTCGTGTTGTAAAAACTTGTTGGAAAACCTTGTAGTTCATAGTGATGATATATATATATATATATATATATATATATATATATATATATATATATATATATATATATATATATATATATAGTGTAACTTTATTTTCAGAACCCTGTTAAGTGCGGGAACTGCGAGAACTCCAAATTTGCATTAGAAAACATGCATGTTCATATAAAACATGTATGCTTTCTTACATACACCTTAATACGCATACCTGCGTAACATACATGTTCATATAAAACACTATTAAGTGAACATATCAATGCAAAATGGTTTTATATGAACATTTATGTTACGCATGTATGTGTATTAAGATGTATGTAAGAAAACATACATGTTTTATATGAACACGCATGTTTTCTAATGCAAAATTAGAGTTCTCGCAGTTCCCGCACTTAACAGGGTTCTGAAAATAAAGCTCCCCTATATATATATATATATATATATATATATATATATATATATATATATATATATATATATATATATATATATATATATTGAGGATCACGTGCGGATGTTTTGTTTTAGTGCGGACGTGCGGATAGATATAGGTCGTCCAATTCAGATCCGATCTTGACTTTTTGTAAAAAAGTCAAGATCTACGCAACTATCACGGTACCAAATCACCATTCAAACGATTTTTTTTATTTTTTTTCCTTTTGAGCGATCCTTAATATTGTTATCTTCTTTCATTTTTTTATTTTTTCAGATTTTTCTGAGAACTTTTTGTTTTTTTGATTATGAGTGCTACTGTGATATTAACCGTATTATGAGTTCTACCGTGATATTAACAATATTATGAATATGATTTTGACTTTTTTATTACGATAGTAAAAAAGTTTATGTGATATCAGAATCTGATTTTGACTTTTTTATTACGATAGTAAAAAAGTTTATGTGATATCAGAATCTGATCCTGATCTTGACTTTTTTTATTACGATAGTAAAAAAGTTTATGTGATATCAGAATTTGATTTTGACTTTTTTTATTACGATAGTAAAAAAGTTTATGTGATATCAGAATCTGATCCTGATCTTGACTTTTTTTATTACGATAGTAAAAAAGTTTATGTGATATCAGAATCTGATTTTGACTTTTTTACAAAAGTCAAGATCTGATCTTGACTTTGTCAAGATCAGATCTTGACTTTTGTAAAAAAGTCAAAATCATACGCTAATATCACAATACCTTTAACGATGAAAACGATTTTTTTTTTGAAATTTTTTTCAGCGATTCTTAATTATTTGTTGTCCTCTTTATTTTTATAATTTTTTCAGATTTTTTTAAATTTTTTTCAGAAAAAAAGCTAATACGATAGTAACGATTCTAAAAAAAGACGGGATATTTACGATATTGTCACTCCGCCTTTTTCAGATGGTTGACTAAATGGAGGGCTGAGATTCGTCCGTACCATCCGCACTAAAAGACAAAAACGTACCTGATCCTCACCATATATATATATATATATATATATATATATATATATATATATATATATATATATATATATATATATATATAAGACGTTTTGGTGTTTAGATGGCTTGGAGGGAAACATGTGTGTGTTGACCTAAGTAAGGTTTCTTCTCTTGTGGTTTTGAGTAGCCGCGGTTTTACAGTAGGACAGGCTGTTTTGAAAACCGCCTCGTTCAAAGTGGTAAAACACGAGAAAACATGCATTGAAAATAAACATGTTTTTATTCCTTTCGCATTTGATACTTTTGGTTTCCTTGCACCTGAGGCAATGAAGCTTTTTAACAGAGTCCAACGAGTTATGCATAGTAATGTTATGACACCTAGATATACAGATGTAGTTTTCAAAAGAATAAATTTTACAATTAAAAAAAGACTAACGGCTTAACTTATTACTCGTTCGCCTTCTACTATGTAAATCCAAATTAGTTGATTAATTATTTGCTGAAATGTATGAATCGAATGTTGTTATTACAAAATAAATAATTTAATATCTCGAATTTGCAATTGTTGAGGCCAAAATGCTTTAAATATCATACAATAACGAAATGTAGAGTGTAGTTAATTGTTGTTTGATATCTTGATGCCTAAAGTTGGGTTACGCCGTGTTTATATTATGAGTGGTGATTTGCACACTTTCTAAATTGTTTGGCACATTCTAAATTAGAGTGTGTTGACATTTATTCTTTCACATTACTTTACGTATTTTTATTTTGTGAGAGTATAAATGTCAAGACATTAATCAATCAATTAAAGGAGTGTGATAATCACCTCCCTTATATTATATGGTCACAAAAGTAAACGAGTAAACGGAGAAGGATTTTTATTCATGATACTCGTACTGTCAACATAACATACCGACACTTGCATCTTATTCATGATACTCGTAGTGTCTTGTTCCCAAAAAAATAAAAAATAAATAAATAAAAATAATAATAATAATAATAATAATAATAATAATAATAATAATAATAATAAAATGCAAGTGTCGGTATGTTATGTCGACAGTACGAGTATCATGAATAAAAATCCTTCTTCGTTTACTCGTAGATCTATTGGTCCTAATTTGGACAACACAAGCCAAAAGCAAATAGTCAATCATTTGATAAATTTTAGCACAATTTTCTGTTTTTCAGTTAAAATTTCTTGAATGGCCTTGCTATTTTCTTTTTTCAACTAAAATTATTGTATAAGAGACGTTTTTAAATTTTGTTTGGAGAATTTATCATGCGCAATCAATATTCTTCATCATGCATTACCCGGAGGTCCTCTAAAAGTTGATGCGTACTTTTGCAGAAACCATACGGATAGAGGATAGTAATGTTGGTTTTTGCGAAGTGAGAATATATAGTATTAGTTGATAGATATGTTCTTAGTCCGGTGGTGGGCTTAGGATCAATCATAGTATTATTAGCAGGGTCTCATCGCGATGCAGCTGCGGGCACCCTGTAATTTAATTTTTTCGGCTAATACTTCATCCGTCTTATATTAAGTGTCTAAAATGGAATTTTTACATGTCTCAAATTAAGTGTCCATTTGTACCTTTCAACCAATAAGATGAGAGTTTAGTTGGTAAAATTAATATTTGATTGGAGAAGAGTTTAGTTATTGGAATCTCCTAAAACTTTGTTTATTATGAAAGTGGACATTTAATATGGAACGGATGTAGTAATTTATTTTATTTGTACATTTTTTGGCAATAGCTTTGCTGATTAGTTTTTTATAGCAAAAGTTTGATGAAATTTTGCTTAGTTTTTATTATTTTATTTATTATTTTATTATTATTATTATTTTTTTTTGTTTAGTAGTTTGCTTGGTTTGTACATTATGTGAACATATTTTGGTTTATTATGTTCTTTTTGACAATAAATTTATGGATGTCAAAAATTTCATTTAGCTCGTGTTCGTTCGGGCTCGAGCCTGTTTGACCCGTGCCCATTTGGGCTAGAGCCCATTTGGCCCATTGCCCATTCGGGCTTGAACATTTGTATAATATGCTTTATTATTTGTATTAGTAACATTTAATGCAGGAATTATATTTAAGTTGGTTGTACAATCTGCTTGATAATTTGTACTACCTCCGTCTCAAAATTATTGTCCACAGACAAAAAACACAAAGTTTTAGAAAAGCATCATTTTTACAGCTTTCTCTCTCTTACTTTTTGCATAAAGACAGTTTTACCCTTAACTAATTAATTTCCAACTTCTTTAAAGTTTGTAATAATAACCATAAATGAGGGTAATATGGTAAAGTTGATTTATATTCCTTATCTATTTATGGAAGTGGACAATTAATTTGGGACAACCGAAAAAAGAAATATGGACTATAAATATGGGACGGAGGTAGTATTTCTTATGTGAGGGGTGTTTTAATAAGTGCATTAATTGTATTTATTGACAAGTTAATTAATTGTATTTAATGTACATAATGATTTATTTATTGTATTTAATGTTAGTATTAATTGTATGTTAGAATTAAATATGAGAAAAATTTCTATAAGTAGCATTTGTTGTTGTACTAATAGCTTTAGAAGGTGTAAAGCTTAATTTTAAGTATTCTATTAATAGTAGGCATTCATGCTTTATAATATAGAATGATATGCATTGTAAATTATAAATACCCAATCAATAAGTATGATATCCTAGGAAGTTTTTTATATTCTAACATGTATCCGAGTAGGTCGATTATCTGACCTAGTCAACCAGGAGCTGATGCCTTTATCTCACCCCAGAAAACACTAGTCGGTCATTGTATCTGACGTCGTCAGTACCAATGGCTTCGTAATGAAATTTCTAAGAAAAGTATACCATAATCGCCTCGTTAGCCATAGCGACGCATCGTCACGCGCTCAAATAATATGTCGGGTTCAGAAAAAGCAAAGGCTCACTGTTTTGTTTATAACTCTCAAATCGCTTAGAGTTAGTTTATGTCGTCAAATTCCGTAGAAAATGCTACAAGAATTGTCGCGTCCACCGGTCAAAGGCGTATTCAAGCTTCGTTATGACTCTCAACAGTCATTCGCATACTATCTTTACGTTTATCTTTAATGTTTCTAGTTTTTCTATTCTATTTTGAGCTTTTGTGATTTTGTCGCTCGGATTGCGAAAGAGTATTAGCTGATAGATATGGCACAAGCATCGTTATGGGCTTAAGGTCCATTAAAGTTTTCTATACATTGTAATTTATAAAGAGCAAGACTTGAATCATGTGGTTAACACCCTTACTTTTGGAGACAGAGGTCAAACGTTCGATCCTCACCCCTTGCAAGGCCGGAGGTCCTTTTCTGCCTTTAGTAGAACCGGAATCAGCCTCTCTACCATAGGAAAGGGTAAGGTTGTCTACGTCTCAACTTCCCCCATACACCATGAAAGACGGTATTAAAACCCACTGAAAAACAGCATTGGAAGTTACTTTAGTTTTTCTAATCAATAAACATGATATATAAGGTTTTCTATATTCTTACACCTCTGTACTTTACCCTAAAAGGTCATTTTCTTTAAGCGAATATTTGTTTATATAATTATATCAGTATACCAGACTTGCTAACGAAAGAATTTTATATTAAATAAATTCTCATCCATCAACCATATATAAACTCCACTTGAAATACTGTATATTCCTTTCTCCATTAACATAGAATTTTTTTTCAAATGTTAGAAAGTCCAACATGGATAAAGAGTAACGACCCATCGAGAAAAAAATGGCACAACAAATCTCACAATAATTTGTTCAGGAAAAAAAAAAAAAAAAAATCTTACAATAAGACAAAACACGATATAAATATTACAGTAACTTTAATCATGTATGAATCGAAAGGTTGCCTCACACCAATAATTCACGAAGGAGACTCAGTCACTAGCTTGTCATAACATCCACCAATTATTTATTCGTTTTTTTGATGAACTATAATCGACGCTAACCAATCCTTGTCATAAGTAGATCCAAAATAATAATAATAATAATAATAATAATAATAATAATATCTCGGTTTCTACTAATTTCTTGTAAATATTATAATTTTTTAATAAAGTGATGTTTATATTTAAATAATAATAATTTATAATACTATAAAATTCAGTCCTTAAATTTAATGTGGAGACGTCAAGATTGCATAGGGTACAAGCTATCTAATGCTCGGAATTCAATGCAGCCTCATAATAACTATACAATCATGAAAGGAGATGAAGTGCAAGAGTTGCCCGAATTGATCACATGGTATTTAGTATATAATTAAAAGTCGGTTAGATGAAGTACATGGGTTGCGAAAGTTTGCAAGAATAATTAATGATTTAACCTAATTCATGCCTATATAAACCGGCTAAAATCACATTTAGTATGTACATTTGAAGATGATTCACATATCTTTTAGATCTTTAATTGTTGGTAGCGGTGCGTAAATTCTCTTTTGCAACATTTTGGAGATGATTCACGCATCTTTTAGATCTTTGTAATTAATTCGGTCTTCTTTTTTTCTTAATCTAGTTATCATACGCAGTTAAATGAAAATCACACAAGATAATGCATGCTCAGATAAATAGAACCAAAGATTGGATACCAACTATTTTCTTTATTTCTTACATAATTAGGTGATTGTTATAGATAAACATATATATAGATATAGTGTATTATGTTAATGTATTTTCATATACAAGTAATTTATGTGCGTTTTCTACTGATATAGCTCACATATGCGAATTGATTCAAGAAAATGTGGACGAGCATGTATGTAAAGCAACATTTAAATGGTTAAATGATACTTTTTAGCGTGATTAGTTTATGTAAGTAGTTGTTTTTGAATACTCTTTGAGAAATATTATAATGAATTTATCGTGTGTAATTGAATTATTATTGAAAAGAAGAAGGTCCGCGCATCGCAAAATGTTTTCTTTTTCTATATGCAGAATTAATAGTCAGAAACCAATATTTACGCCCATTAAATGAGTTTGCCATAATAGCAAAATACGACATGTTAAAAATATCAAATTAAGTAATGAATAGAAAGGAAGAAATACATAATTTGAGTTTTAAACATAAGCAAAAGTTTAAAACTTTATCAAAAAATAAAACCGATGCATTTAATGTAAAGTATATACAACATCGAGATGAAAGTGCAAGGCTTGCCGGAATTGATCACATGATATTTGGTAATTAGTGTAGAATTAAAAGTCAGTTATGGATTGAGATAAAGTTGAAAAGGTTGCAAGAATAATTGATGATTTAACCTAATGCAAAATATATAGATATATGTATTATGTTAACGCATTTTCATATACAAGTAATTTATGTTTGTTTTCTGCTGATGTAGCTTACATGTGCGAATTGATTCAATAAAATGTGCACGAGCATGTATGTAAAACAACATTTAAATGGTTAAATGATACTTTTTAGTGTGATTAGTTTATATAAGCATGCAACTTGAATAATGAATATAAAAGAAAAAGTACATAATTTTTGCTCGAATCTGATACGTGGGAATCGCACCAGGCTTTACCTCTCGAGGGATCTCGAGAAGCTTACAACCCCCACCAGGCAGTGTACCTGATCGTTGTAGTGTAGTATAGTGACAAGTACCGGGGGATTGATCGTTCAACTCAGGAATAGTGCCGCTAGGATTAGAAAGCCTAAAAACTAGGTCTAGAGGTGATGGATGATTCTTTTTGTATTTTTTATATTTTATGAAAGCAATTAAAATCTCGGGTTTTTTGAAGAGTGGGCAGAATTAGTTGCTAGTCAACTAACCCAATAACTAAGATGCAATCAAAATAAAATAACAGAAATGAAAATAAATCTAATTAAACTAGTGGTGTGAACAATGATAGGGAGAGTTGTGTTTACTTAGGTTTCATTACTCCCTAGATATCTTTTACAGGTTGATAGTTTGTTACAATTGCATGGATGACGGGTCATATTCCTTAATACCGGTCGTAGGGCCGTGTACAATATTCCCTAACTCTATAGGATCCTACTTCACTCCTATGTCGAGCCGTTAGAAGCTCCTAACATGGGATCATTAGAATTCTCCTACGCATTAAATACAACTAAAAATCATAGTACACCTCTGATCATGTTTCTTAAGACGTCAAGCATGTCACCAATGGAAGTCTGCCAGTTTTCTTAAGCCTAACATCGAATACAATCATCCGTAACAACTATAAACAAACAATCAACCCACAATTAACATCTAGGTTTCACTACATCTAAGTAAACACACAAGAGATCTAGCCTAGCATGTTAAATTCAAGACAAGTGTAAGATATATTCAAACAACACATAGACATATTGATTGAATTGAAAGTGTACTTATCTCAAATTGACATGAAATGTTTCAAAGGGTAAAAACCCTTGAAAAAGCAGTAATATTCGTACTAGGGTTTCTCCAAAGTTATACCCTACTTGTTCCTCTCTAATGAATGAAAATTGCAAAACTATATATAGATTTTACAGGGTGACGACATCAAGAAGGAATTTTTGACGCCGTCAACTCGCCGCCCATAATGAGATCGGATTGCCTAGATCCAGATTTGACGCCGTCATGTGCACTTCTACTCTGGGCCGTCACATGTATTTGGACCACGACGGCCTATGGTGACGCCGTCATGCCCATAGTGTAAAACTCTTCTGGATTGTCACGGACTTTATTCACTTCCACCTCTTGTATTACTCTTGACGCCGTCATTAAGGAGCATGTGACGCCGTCAGGTACTGTTCATAGCAAGAAAAATTAAGACTTTGCCATTTTCTTCACTTTTATGCTCCAAAAATGTCCAAAATGCTTCTTTTTTCAGAATTCACTCCAAAAGTACCTAAAATGACAAAAGGAACGATTTAGGGCAATATTTGATCAAATAAATTCGAAACCGGGCTAAAATAACCCCCTAAAAATGGTTCATTTTTCGCCTCATCAAATACCCTTATACTTGAGATTTGCTTGTCCTCAAGCAAATGCGCTTTTATTCTAATCAAAATACAAGTTAGCGGTCATTTAACACGAATATAAAAGTAATTACAACAAATAATCATTCCACTAAAGACCAAAGACAAGCACGGAGGTCATATACTAGCACCTCACAAATAGTGTTTAGATACTCACATCTCTCGGGTGTAATAAAATATATATCACAATATGGAAATGGAAAACATCTCTCACTACCTGTCATAGCAAAATAGATTACCATAGGCTTGGGAAAGGATCAAACCTCCACCACTTGGCGTAAGCACCTAGGATAAACTATCAAAGAGATCTTTTAAAGGGTTATAACGTTAGGTGTAGGGATATGGAATACACGGTTTTGTTGGATATAGGCAATATTTACTAGTGGCAAGTTAATCATCTTGATTAATTACATGTACAATATGGCTTTGCTAAGCCAAGACTAGACTCGACTTAAGCTAATAAATGAAAAATGACAAAAACTTAAAACATACATAAAATAAACGGGATGGTAGTCTGTATGTTTTTTCTTTTTTCTTTTTTTTTTTTATTTTTTTTATTTATTTTTTATTTTTTTTATTTTTATTTTGTGCATACACTTTTACCCTACCATCCAAAAGAATACATCATAGGGAATGAACATTCCCCTTACACTTGAATTTTTACATACTTTACAATAAACTAATCTAATGACTCGAATTAAGATAATCAAAACACTTGGAGTACTTTTAAGATTAACGCACATATGGGGGTAATAATATGATGTTTTTCCCCATTACTCCATAACATAAGTACTTTACCCATGAGTCCCAATCGTCCCAAAATAATATGTACAAGGATATGACTCGACTTAGCAACCATGTAATCAATTAGATAATTAACTAGGGGTTTAAACAAATAACAATAATGCACTAAAGATGAGTGCATACACGGAAGGCTAAGGCGATTTGGGTGTACATTTAGGTGGGTTGTAACAAATTCTTCCTTTAAGTAAGATGCTTAAAGTTAGAAACGAAAAGATAGGCTCGGAGGGGTGTACCAGGGGTTTCGTGTACTAAAAATAAGTACAACGCTAAGGTGTGGGGAAAATTAATTTACTTTACTAGCCAAATAATATGACTTAAATGGTCAAGTAATTATGATACGGGTTTAAAGCAAGGGTGATCCTAATGCCTCTTATCATGTAGTAAAATCCTACTACACGAATGTAGTCTCACTAGCGGTCTCGGGATGCATCACTAACGCAAGTTCTAGAATCTAAATGCTACCGGTACACTCATAAGCACTAATAGTAAATGCTTTTCCTATCAAATCTAAAGGCGAACCTCACGTATTTGGGTGGAAAATTTTTCTGAATGGTACGGTTTTGTGCTAGTCATACAACTCCTATCCATGAGACGCTTGCTAAGGCTAAAGTTTCACTCCTAAATGTTGTAAAAAATTTTAAATTTGGCTCTAAAATTACACTAACAAGTATTTCTCATAGTTTTATTACACACCTACCATCAAACAAACAAACTCAAGTGCTATGGTATCCTATAAGGTATCATCATTTACCATCCCCTTACACTTAGGATGAACATTGTCCCCAGTGTTCAAGTAAAGAATATAAAAGTGAAAACAGGTAAAAGAATGAAATCAAATACTCCCCTGATTCGTTCAGTGTGGATAGTGTGTCAACAAGGTTAGATCTTCCTCCAAGAAAATGAACAATCAAAGCTTCCTTCCAAAAATATAAATCATCTTCTTGTCATACATAACCTGTTAAGCCTGAGAAAACAAACAAGGCAACCTCGCGTAAAATTGACAGCAATCTATATATACTAACAAGTCCTATAAAGCAAATTAAGATATAATGCTTGTGGAATGAATGTTTGCAGATTTTCTGGAGTTTATAAAACTAAAAAATTAACAAAAACTTCAAGACTCCGTTAGAAAAACAAAACTAGCAAAATTTCCATAAGTTTACACATGACGCCGTCAGGGGTTAACTCCTGACGCCGTCAGAAGTGACCTGCAGAAATCTTTACGTTAAGTTTCCAGAAAATTTCTGGAAAAACTTATGTCCTACTTCTTGGAAAATCCTGCAAAACATCATTATGACTCGATACAAGCATTTGACTCTAACAAATACTAACACACTTGTCCATTTAATATTCTGGAGAATCATGATCAATTTCGTTCTTAAAAACAAATTTGGGGTTTCTCCTTACACTTATCTTTTGTGAAATACCTTTGTATGAAGTTAAGACGAAGTTAAACGACAAAATAAAGCATTTTCACAATTTTAATTTGAAACACGATCTACCAACAATAAAAATAAAGCATGCATACAGAAGCAAATAACAATCAAACAATTAAAAATCACACAAAACATGGGTTGCCTCCCAAGAAGCGCTTTTCTTTATTTACGAGTCTTGTAGCTAGACTCAAGGTCATGGGCAATTACGTTATATGGGTGAGTTCCTCATTGAGGACATCTTTGGGATCAAACTTGGGTTTCAACTTCCTATAGGTTTTCTTGGTACGGTATGACCTTTCAAACTTTTCTCCATCCGGATCATACAGAATCATCTTCATATGCTATGATCCGTCACCTTCCTTAGGTGGCTTGTCCCACCTCCATTTACACTTATCCCCCTCTCTTTTCCACTTGTTCATCTCTATGTTAATAGGCATTACGCCTAAGAACTCAATCATTTTCCTAAAGACTAGATGGTCCTCAAAAGGGTCTAGCTCCTCATCTCTAGCTATGAGTTGTTCCACCGAATGTGTTTTATCGATGAAATATTTTTCTAGATAGAATGGGCGTTGAGGTCCTATAAAGTTTCTTTCTATCCAAGGTCCATATCTAGATGGTCTCCTATTCATCTCTACCCAATGTGGTGTCGGTTCGTCCTCACAATCATAGTTATGCTTCTTAACATCATATAACGACAAAGTATCGCCCTCACATACCGCTATCTTAAACTCCTTACAATCTATCATGGCGCTAGCGGTTGCTAAAAATCGTCTTCCTACTAACAATGGGCATGTAGTATCACTAACCATATCTAGGACGTGAAAATCCGCTAAAATAGTTAACTTCTGTTAGGAATACAAATATTCCTATAAAAGTCTCGGTCACCTGATTATTGTAATAGCATTAAGTTAGCTCGTAGTTAGTTTATATATTAGTTAGTTAGTAGTAGTTTAAGTAACACCGTGGAAGAAGGACGGGTCTTCACCCACTGTATGACTGATCCACAGCCCGGGTGTAGGCACTTGTAGAAAACTATATATACCCCTCTCCACATGTGGAGAGGGTTGGTGCTTTTCATTCAATCTAACATTTTCTTATTTTTCTCTCAACTCTCTCTCTCTAGAAAACACCCATCTTCCTCTCTCTAAACTTTTCACTTATTTTTTCTTCTTATTCTTCTCTTATTGATTCGATCCAAGACAAACAAACCATACTAGTTAATATTGTTAGTTTATTACAATTGGTATCAAGAGCCATGGTTACATTCTTGGGTTAGCAAGGTCTTGAATTCTAGGATTAGTCTTGGTGGGTTACCTCATATATTCACGTTTGTTTTTTTATTATTAGTATTGTTACTAGGTTGTAATTTCGTGGTTTGGTTCTAGCTTTTGATTTCGTGGTGTATTGGTTATAGTCCAAGTCCATTTCAACCCATTTATATTCTGCTTTCAAGTCTTTGTTGCGGTTATATCATCCTGTTTCTTACTTGCGGTTTGCAATTGAAAGATAATATTATCTTAAGTGCCTTGTCTTGTATTGTGAGTACAGCTGTTGGTTCTTGGCAGTTTGTGGGATGGAAACAAAAAGTTGCTAGTACTAGTTTTGGCCGCTTATGTAAACTGAAAATCGCTATCTTGCGATTACTTATTGTTTACCTGCGTTTAGTTCATTCTGCCCAATCTTGCGTTTAGCTCATAGATTTGCGGTTAACTATTGTTGTTATTGCGGTTAGATCTTGATTGCGGTTTCCATTTTGCGACTACCTCGTTCTTTTTGTTGCGGTTACCAAATTTATAACCATACAAACATTAGTCAACTAATCAAATCTTAACTGAAGTTTAAACAAATCACATTCTTGTTTACCATCTCACTTCTAATCAGTCACTTAATCATCTCACCTCTAATCAAGACTCATAACAACATCTAAGTAACAATAAAGTAAATAGATCTCAGCTTGTTCCATTTTCCGTGTGGTACATCATAAGTCTAAAGACCTTAACAGTCCTTAATCACACGAATAGAACATTACCATCACAGATCAACTTTTTGAAGCAATTTTTTTTAATTTTCGAATCACAAAGTTTGTACAAAAACCACTCGTTTTCATCCCTCTTTTTCGTTCGATCTAACAAGAACACATAACAAACTAATAGACCCTACCTGTAAACCCTCAAACATCTTGAAGCCGTGTGTGATCTTGGGTCTGTGAGCAAGAGTAGTATGATTCATTCAAGGTCTGTTTGGTGTTCAGATCTTAAGCTGAAAAACAAGGTCGATTCATTGATTTATGGGAGTGATTGAAGCTGCGTTTGGTTTGAGATAGAGATTAAGATGGACAAAGAATTTTGTGGCTGCGTTTCTTTTTGTGTGTAAAAGTGATTAAGGTTTGTTTGCTTATAATCAAGACATATTTATAAGAAATAAACTTAGGGTTAGTTGTGCACTTGTGCTGGACTCGTGGATTTGGTCTTGGGCTTAGCTTCTTATTTGGACTGTTGTTGGATTTTGACTTGGGCCATGAACTACAACTTGTAAAAAGGGTAGATTGGTGTTAATTCTTTTGTTACATTGGGGTGTGTAGGCTGCTGTTGGACATTGCTTTTAATCACTAGGGCTCGTGGGCTGGCTATTTCTACAAGTGACGAATTCTTGCTTGGACGTATTTTTTTTCTTTTTTCTTTTTCTTTGTGTTGTTGGTACCAAGAGACGATACTTTGTTTACCATCATTTTCGGGTTTTACTCTTGGTGATTAATTTTTGTGATACAACTTGGACAACGGTTTGATTGAGCTTCAAGAATCTACGATCGTGAATCATTGTGGGTTGAGATATTGTCGGGTTTATTAGATATATCTACGTAGTTCTCTTCTGACTTCAACACACGAACGTTGTCTGTAATTCATTGTTACTTGTCTACTTCACCACTCAAACTCACTTCAACCAAACCAAATCAATTCTTCGGCGTCTCATGGTTTTTTCTTGATTTTGTAAAATCCCGCGAAAGAACCTATTTCTCGGTTTAAGTCATAGAATTGTAAAATCCCGTGCACAGTTACATCATGTCTACTACTTCAGACTCTGTCAGATCTGAGAATGTACTTCACCAGCCACTTATATTGCTCGATGATGCAAAAGATTGTTGCATAGAATGTTTTCAACAACTTCATTCACACCTCTCGGCACTTTTAGAGGGAACTGGATTCAAGATGGGATTTGAACGTGCATTTGCAACTCTCTTCGGTCAAGATGTTCAGACTTTCACAGACACAATGATTCTTAATTTAGATCAATTACGACAACAACTTGACCAAGCAGAACCTTCCAATATTGGATCCTTGGCTGCCCTCTGTGTGATCAACAAACAACTGCTTAAGTTCATCGATTCGAAATTCACTCTGGAATATGACCATTATAGTCAGATGACGAAAAAGTGTTTTGCTGATCACACGGGAATAGAGGTTGATACGTTCAGAGACATACTCATCCAACTTATGGATAAAGTGAAAAGATTCATTGAAGAAAAAGCACAACATATACCTGCATATGATGACAAGGTGAAGGCATGTAGGGTGCAATCCTGTGATGGTATTGGCGATTCGGGTATATCATCGGATGTTGGGTCAGTTGTCATGATATGCAATGGGTCAGTGACTGATAAGCCTGACACTACCAGCAGTTCAGTGACTCTTATTACACATGACATGGATGCAGATTTCAGACCAATAAAAGAACAAGTGTCATGTGCTGAGGTACCCCTAACTGTACATCATAATGTGCTTTTTGATGAACGACTGCATACTGATCAAGTTATGCCCAGTTATGACACATATTTGTTGAAAAAGACTGATAGCAATACCATTTCTGATTTAACAAATATGAATCATAAAGGGGGAGAAAGTGATCAGGATGCTGAACGTGATGATGAGTCAAGTTCTTTGTTTACAGCTGAGTCTTGTAAATCAAATGATATGGTTGATAAAGAAACGTTTAATGAACTTTCAAAGAGATTCTTACAACTTGAAAAACATTGTATTTAACTTGAAATCGCAATGCAACAAAAGGAAGAAAGTTTTCAAACTAACCAACCATGTAAAGATCCGGAACTTCCTGATTTCTGCGAATTCTTTTTGATTAATGATTTGAAAGCTCAGCTAGAAACCAAGAACTTGACAACCAACAACCTGAAAAAATGTATTACTGAGTTATGTGATATGTGTAATGAAGTTAAAGCTAAACATGACTGCAATGTTATTGAATTAGAACATAATGTGGCTAAATTACGTGATGAAAATGAGTCTTTGAAAATTCATTGCAATGAACTGTGTGATTCAATCAAAGAAACGAATACTAAAACTGTTGAGCAAACAACGTCTTTGATTGCAAAAATTGATGAACTCAAAGCTCAAGTTCAGGAAAAGGGTTTCACAATAACAACATTAAAAAACGAGCTAAGAAAAGCAACAGGGAATAGTGTGAACACTAAGTTTGCAAAACCATCAATCTTGGGGAAACCAGTTTTTCAATCGAATAGAAACCAATCATTTGTTAGACAATTGACTGCGTTTAGATCTGAGAGACCAAAATTTTCAAAAACACGGTTTGCCTCCCAAGTTGATGCGGAACAAGTTTTGACAAAACCAGTCACTACACATTATTGGCCCAAGATTATTGCCTCTAGTTCTTCTCAGCCTCAACAAGTAGTTACTCCTACACCCAGCTCCTCTAGGATTAGTTCGAAAACAGTGTCGAAACCTAGCACTAAGGCTCAAAACACTTATGTTATAAATGACCTGCACAAGAACTATGATCTAGAAAAGGCTAGGAAAAGGGCACTACTTCATAAGGATGGAATCTTAGGTTCTCAACCTTGTATGATCCCTCGTAGGATATTGAGGTACAATGCTAAGGTTCAACCTGTTAAGTCTAGGAATTACAGTAAGTCATCTACAATGCATAAGAAGCAAAACAAACCTAAAACTTCTCCTAGGTGGACACAAACTGCTAAATCTTTGGAGACTAGGAATATCGTTAAGCCTTCCACTATGCATAAGAAGCTTAGTAATCCTAGACCTTGCTATAAGTGGATTCCAACTGGTAGAATTTTTAAGGACATTGGACTTAAGTGGATACCTACCGGAAAGGTGCTTACTGATGGCAATGCCATGGTTGACCATGAAACCCCCAAGGGTTTGGATACTGTTGTCACTAACCTATATATGTGCAATCAAGTTTGTGATGTTAGTGCAGGTAGTCCTTACTCAGTTGCAGGTACATCAACCATTCACTATATGAGAAAACTCAAAGTCTGGAGACCTAAAGCAATCATTTCCCCAGCTTCAGGAGTTCTAGAACGTCGATGCTGATGTATGTGCATAATGACGTCTGAATACTTCAGTTCAGGCCTCGCTCTTCAACGACTATGACGTCTGTTCAGTTCAGTTCAGGCCTCGTTCTTCAACGACTATGACATTTAAACACTTCAGTTCAAGCCTCGGTCTTCAACTTCATCATTATGGCGTCTGCTGACATCACTTCAGGCCCCGTTCATCAAAGAAAAGAAAAGTGTACACTTGAGTGTGCTTTATCTTTTGAAGAAGTGAAATGTTCTTGCTTCTGACCATTCTCATCAACAAACCTCATATTTGTTCCACGCTTGTTCAGTCATCATGTGGATTACCTTCATCAGATTGTATTCGTTATTATTCACTCGTTCAAATATGGCATCTTCTAATGCAAGTTTTGAGGGGGAGAAGTGTGGACAGTGGATCAACCTCTTATGCAATTTTTGAGGGGGAGAAGTGTGAATAAACTACATGTATTTTATTCACTTGTTCAATCAAAAATCGCATCCTCATATGCTATATTTGAGGGGGAGAAGTGTGAATAAAATACATGTTGATTGATGCGTGAAATGACTCTCCTC
The DNA here is from genome assembly GCA_030686995.1 of Artemisia argyi. NCBI lineage: Eukaryota > Viridiplantae > Streptophyta > Magnoliopsida > Asterales > Asteraceae > Artemisia > Artemisia argyi. The sequence continues at coordinate 120,469,030 of CM060697.1, read as the reverse complement.
TCCTCCAACACCTAATGTTCCACTAAGTAAGGATGACTAAATGTGACTGCGGAGTTGATTGGGTATCACGTATTTGAGATTGAAGTTGACTCTTACAAAGGTGTGATCTTAGTTTATCTTGAAGTCGGGGTTGGATGGATGAATGACTTTCAAGGATAACTTGCTCGTGCTTAAGATCTTAGTTGAAGACTTGGTTTATCTAGTTACCAGCAGTCGAGGTGGATGGTTGAAGATCTGGTTAACTATCACTTTAATGAGTTATGTTGAATTACTCAGTGTCACACGCCGATGTCGTTGTGGATAATCGCAAGAGGTGGTAATGTCTCATACTTTGGTTGGGTAGTGAGTACTTAGAGATTTGCTTGGAGCATAAATTCTCTACACCGTTCTTCCAACATTAGTGCAAGCTTAAGACACAAGTGCGGGAAACTCTACTTCAGTTTCAAGTTTGGTATATCGGGTTTTCTCCATACGTGGTCATTTACCATTAGCCAGTGGAAGTGAAAAGAGGTTTAATTAGGGGTTGATCTGTAGAGAATTGTTGAAGAGAATTGTTATCGACATCTACTCATGGGGTAGTGATTTGTATGTTGCTTCCAGTTGATATGTTTATGTACACATAGTTATGATGATTCCGAGTGATCGTCATCATCATGGAGGGAGAAGAATGTGTACATCGGGGCTTTTATCGAAGAACTGGAAGCATTCTATGTGAGTTGAAAATGTCGAAATAATGTTCCCCAAACAAACCCGTGAAGAAGCTACAGATTATCAGTCTATGATCCACTTTAAGTTGTGGATGACATGTTAAGAGACTTAAGACATCTTGGGCAGAATTGAAAGATACTTCTTCAACAAGCATCAAGGTTATATCAAACGGGTCGTCAGTTTGGGAGGGAGCAAGTACACTTATGGGCTTACTAATTGGGAGGGAGGATTAACCCAATTAGTGAGCATTTCTATAGCATTTGATTCTCACTAGATATATTTTAGCTTATTTGGTTCTTCTCATTATTTCAAGTAGATGTGCTTAAAAGTTGTTGCTGATTCTGATGTATCAAAACCAGCAAGGGGGAAGGAGACATGCATCCGAATGCATAACGAGTACACGTGATGAACATAATACTTCTTCTTAATTGAAGTTATGCCGGGAAGACATATGTCATAACCGCAGAGAATATCAGTGTATTAACTTGTGGCGTTTGGTGTATCATTCCAACTATGTGTGGGAAGTGTTCTCTTGACACTTGTGGTATGTATTACTTCAGCTTTCAGTGGGAAGAAATATGAGAAGAACAGTTGGAGAGTGAGATGATATTGCTTATCGACATCTTCATATGAGTTGATACGATTTATGGTAAAGTGCTTCTAGTTAATGCTTCATGTACACAATGTTATGCTGATTCCGATGAGATCGCAACCATCAGGGGAGAGATTTGTGTACATCAAGGACGCGCAACAGGTTCACATGATTGGGCTTAATCATATATTTCGGAGGTGATATCCGCAGAGATGATCAGTGCTTCAACCTGTTACTTTGGTGTCATCATTTCTTCTTGTGTTGGATACATGCGTATAATATGGATTGAGTTGGTATGTGTAAGATAACTGGAAAGCATTTGATGAAATGAAGATGTTGATATCTCAACTCCCCTGAATAGACAACTGCTCCAAACCGCAAAAGTAATGTGAACATCGGGGACGTACAACAGGGTCATGTGATCGGGCTTCATCATACATTCCGGGATTGATTACCGCAGAGATGATCTGTGGTTCACCTTGTTACTTCGGTGTTATTGTTTTCTTCCGGGTTCTCGAGCGTCATTCAATGAGACTTTTTGCATCACTTTAACTGTCTTGGGGAAGTGGTCTCATGAAGATGATTGTCGGTTTGGGGTGAAGCTACCAAAGCATCACACTGAGAAGGCACAAGTTCAGACGATTATTATTCACGAGCCTCGAATGCTTTGGTAGTGAATGTTTAAGAGATGTCGACTACACGTTTCTACAACAAGCCGAATGAAATCCTCATTTCGGTATTCATGTCAACATCTTCTTAAACTTAATAGTATCCTTTGTACATATATTATACCTAATTGTAAATAGATATATAAAACCAACAAAAACCCATAAAAATCAGAAAATTAGAAAATACCAAAAATAGTTTTTTTTTTAGGCATGTCTTCTGGCATCGATAACATTTACGGTCCTAGAAATGTCATTCAATAATGACACGGGTCTTTAAATGAAGTTCGAACAGAAGTTCAAAAGGTTTTTCAAAACATGCCTAAATGGCTTGCAGTCATTTCAGGCTGCAACCCGAACTTCAAAATTATGGCTTGTAGTCATTTCAGGCTACAACCCGGACTTCAAAATTATGGTTTGCTATTACTTCAGATAGCAACCCGCTTTTCAAAATGGGGAAAACACATCGCCAAAAAGACGGTTGTTCCTTTTACCGGGTGAAGTTCACCTGGGCATGTATTACTTTACATCCATGTTTCCTCGATCTAATGTACGTTTCAGTGCATTATTTCTTGATAAAGAAGAGAAGTCTTCTTTTTATCGCCAAATACTTTCCCTTCCATGATTTTTCCGGAGATTATTTGTGCAAAACTTGGTGGTACCATGAGATTTTAAATGAAAATCAAATTGAATCTAAATCTTTGATAAAATTTTTCACTCAGTCAATGACATGACATATTTATGTTTTAAACATCTGTCATTGATTGAGGGGGAGAAAGATTTTGAAAAATAAAATTATGTATCATCAAAACTCCCCACTTTGTACAATACAAAAGCAAGATTTGATATGGTTATGTGTCAGAATGAGTAAATTTTCAAAGAGTTTTTCGTTAAAACTTCGAATCTTTTGCAAACTCTTCAAATCTGACACATAACAACCTCCCTCACAGTTTGAGGGGGAGCAAGAAAAAGTTCCTTTTATCAGAAAACATTAAAAATTAACCGCATTTCTCTCCCAAAAGTTTTCTAAAATTATTTAAATCAATTGAGATCAAAAATCTCGAATGATTTGAAATTTTTGATCGGGGGAGAGAATGTGATTTAAATATGAAATGAGAAAGTGATCTTTTGTACTCAATAATAGGCTCCCACATATGTGCTAAACTCTTTCGTATATCGATGCACATATTGAGGGGGAGCAAAGGCGTTTGCGGAAGTTATACCAAAGACCGACCATTTATCTTTATTCATGGAGTTATAAGGATGGTTAAGGTTAGGTATGAGTTCCCATGATCCACCAGAACCGGAAGGATCTTCCCAGGGACAATCCATAGATAGATTAGAAGTCCTTAGGAATGATTGAAAAAAGGAGTAAAGTGAGAAAGGGAAGAGTGCGGATTGAGATAGAGCTAGGACTGGAACAAACCCAACAAGGTTCTAGTGGTGAAGTCTCGGTAAGCACTGAAGGGGTTGAAGAATGAAAAAGAAATGAAATGAGAAAGGGTGAAAAGAAATAGCCCTCCAAATATTCAACCTTAGGGCAGAAACCAGGTTCAATTCATAATCTACTGGCGGTTACTAAGGTAACACCAGTATTGAAGACAAGACGTCATGGACCCAGTGACGCACTGCATTAAACTTCCCAACCACTCAAGTTCTCTTAAAAGAACTTGTTTTATTCTCACGAGGAACCCTATGCAATGTATCGACCGCTCATTGCGAGCTATGTTGATACCTAAACAGGAGACGCCTCCCCAGTCTCCAGGAGCGGATCAAAATGCACTATTGAGTCTAGAGCCATGAGATCATCCATAAATCTCGATAGGACACATTCCGAATATGCTTATTGTTTCACACAATGTGAAAAATAAGATAAAATATTTAGAGTCCTACGCATTATCCTTGTGGTATTGCCAGAACATCCGAGTGATATGAAAATATTCACAATGAAGATGGAAATCCTTCTAGAGCGAACATCACTCAAGCTCTTGGTAGGTGACATGTGAGATCCATCTTGGATCAATGATCAAGTGACAACTGGAAAGCAACGATGGTGCGATTCAATATTGAATCAAACTTGTTCCAGGATATGGATTGACGGATACTTTTGCTAAAACCTCTCAATGTGCTCACCTACTAATCTTTCGAGCACATTGATTGTGTAATATCTTTTAAACAAAAGTATTTTTGATGGAAATGTGATTAAAAGTATAAAACTCTCGTCGTGTCTCAAAAATGTTTATCATAGGACACGCGAGTGATTTCTATAAATCATTTTCTCATCAATCCGTGAATATCAATTCACCGATTCACTCTATCGTGCTGTCTGCTTTGAGACGTTCCGGTATGAGAACATGCTAAGTATGAAGATTCCAAAGTGGATTCTTTGGAAATTTCATTACTACAAGCTGGAAATTCCTGTCAAGGAGAGTCTTCTTTAAAAGAGACTCTACCTGATCACAGGTCGGTTTTCAGAAAACCGGAGGGTAGTATGTCCTCGCAGAACGAATGACAAAGCCATGTTCGTTCTCTATCTCTATTGCTAACTGTTTTATTTCAGGGACACATATAAAGATGGCGTTGATGGCTCCAGTTTCCAGCTGAATCGGGTCAATCCATACCTCATGCTCACACATCCTCCACACTATCAATGAAGATGAGAGACTTGCTACAACAAATGTTGAGAGACTACCAACAACGTTTCCGCAACTCTGATGAAAAAGTCTCCTGATCTACAACTCTAATGCAACGTCTCCAGATACATAAGGGTGTGAGCATGATGGTCTTTAGTCACTACATCACATGAAGGCAATACAACTATGGATGAGCTTGGAGATTTACTTCGGCTGATGATCTCAAAGGAAGCTCAAAGATCACATATCTCAAAGGAATTCAAATCACAAGTTTGCTTGCTTGAAGTACAAAGTGTGAAGTAAAGTGAAGAATCAGATCCTACGAGCTACAGAGACGAAAGAATGCTTAAAGACCAAAGAGCTTAATTTCAAAGGTGACCTCGCTTAGGGGGAGATTGTTAGGAATACAAATATTCCTATAAAAGTCTCGGTCACCTGATTATTGTAATAGCATTAAGTTAGCTCGTAGTTAGTTTATATATTAGTTAGTTAGTAGTAGTTTAAGTAACACCGTGGAAGAAGGACGGGTCTTCACCCACTGTATGCCTGATCCACAGCCCGGGTGTGGGCGTTTGTAGAAAACTATATATACCCCTCTCCACATGTGGAGAGGGTTGGTGCTTTTCATTCAATCTAACATTTTCTTATTTTTCTCTCAACTCTCTCTCTCTAGAAAACACCCATCTTCCTCTCTCTAAACTCTTCACTTATTTTTTCTTCTTCTTCTCTTATTGATTCGATCCAAGACAAACAAAACATACTAGTTAATATTGTTAGTTTATTACAACTTCCCTACGTGAACAACTACATCCTTGATCATCCCAACCGGGTGGGCAATACTCCCATCCGCTAGACCAATTAATACCTCTGTCTCCTCTAACTTTCCTAGCTTAAGAGTGGTGAAAAGGGATAAGGGAATCAACTTGAGGCTTGATCCTAAATCGGCTAGTGTGTCGAAAGCTTCGGATTTTCCTATCTTACAAGGCAAAACAAATATACTCGGATCATCAAGCTTCTTAGGCAACTTGTTTTGAACAAAGGCGGTCCCATTTTTACCCAATTTAAACTTCTCATATTTTTCTAGGAGGGCACTATAGTAGGGAACACGAGCTAAGACATCAATGACGGGGCGTTCAAGGTGGAGCTCCTTGAATTCATCGTCAAGGTCTTGTGTAGGAAGTGTTTCAACTTTATTATTGACCGGTTTGATATTGGGTGTTTCATTCGATTGGCCCTTTTGAAGAATTTGGTTTTGCTTGAAACACGTGCTCATAGATTTAACCGAGTAGTATTGTGGACAAGAAGTGGGTGACGAAATCGATGATATGGAATTAACATTTAGTTTCGGGTTCTTGACCGTGTCGCTTGGGAGTGCTCCCATTGCTCGGTCATTGAGAACTTTCAACAATGTGTCAATTTTGGTGGTCATCCCGCTTTGCTTTTGTTTGAAATCGGCTTTAAACTTAGATATGCGAGCTTCTTGAGATGCCATAAACTTGGACATCAACCCTTCAATATTATTGGTACCACCATAGTTATTAGAAGGATTGTTGTTGAAAGTACGGTTGGAGGGTGGACCGTTTGGTTGGTAACGATTAGGCGGATTGGAAGAATTGTTTTGGTTTTGTTTCCACCTAAGGTTCGGATGATTTTTCCATTAAGGGTTGTAGGAATCACCGTAAGGGTTTGGCTCAAGTTTGAAAGTGTACCACTTGTCTCCCGCTTTGTCGGTACGCGAGGATGCGTAGTCCGCAAAAGCTGTTCCGGGGAGTTCTACGCAATCACGAGTGTCATGGGGACCACTACATAATTCGCATGAAGAAGTGATTTTGTTCACTTGGCTTGAAGGCTTAGGAGCTTCGTAAGATTTCATGAGAAACTTGACTTGGTCCTCAAGTTCCATGATCCTACGATAGGGAGTGCTAGAATTGTTTGAAGGCAAACATATTGCCTTGACCGTTTTGTTCAAATCTCGGGGATCATTCCAACTTTCGTTGTCATAGAGAGCAAGATCTTCTATGAGTTCCCATGATTCTTCTGCACTTAGATCACGTAGCTTACCACCGGCCGATTGGTCAATGGTTCGCCTTGTGGAGATATCGATATGGTCATAGAAGATTTGGACTTGGAGCCAAAGATCTATGCCATGATGAGGGACTTTTTGGAGTAAGTCCTTGAAACGAGTCCATGCTTCATATAGAGTTTCACCTTGACGTTGTTGGAACATTAAGATATCAATTCTAAGCTTGGTAGTTCTCCCTGGTGGGAAAAATTGCGCAAGGAAACGAGTGGTGAGATCATCCCATGAGGTGATGGATCCCGCGAGTAAACGTTCAAGCCATTGACTAGCTTGATCACGTAGAGAGAATTGGAATAGGCGTAATCGGGTCGACTATCTAGTTGTAACATCAAGGTCTATAGAATCTACGATTTTAAGGAAATACTTGAGATGTTGGTTAGGATCTTCGGAACGAAGTCCATGGAATGCACATCCGCTCTGCACCAACCGGATGGTGTCGGATCGCAAGGGGGACACATTGGCTCCTTGAGTGAGCTCAATAGTGTTTTGATTTCCTTGGTGGCTAGGACGGGAATACTCTCCTAGGGTTCGGGGCCTAAGAGATTGGTTTGCTAGTGGTGGGATTTGTGGGTGGTTTTGTTGTGGTGGGTTGATGGGTTCAAAGATGTTACCACCTTCCATGATGTCGGATGGTAAAGGTTACGAACAAAGACACAAAGAAATAAGATAGACTAAAGAGAACCTAAAAATAAAAATAAAATCTTACTAGAAAGGAATCTAGCAAGTAGACCTAATAAAAATAAATCCTAACCTAGACAATAACTATTCCCCGACAGCGGCGGCAAAAACTTGATACGTGGGAATCGCACCAGGCTTTACATCTCGAGGGATCTCTAGAAGCTTACAACCCCCACCAGGCAGTGTACCTGATCATTGTAGTATAGTATAGTGACAAGTACCGGGGGATTGATCGTTCAACTCAGGAATAGTGTTGCTAGGATTAAAAAGCCTAAAAACTAGGTCTAGAGGTGAGGGATGATTCTTTTTGTATTTTTTATATTTTATGAAAGCAATTAAAATCTCGGGTTTTTGAAAGAGTGGGCGGAATTAGTTGCTAGTCAACTAACCCAATAACTAAGATGCAATCAAAATAAAATAACAGAAATGAAAATAAATCTAACTAAACTAGTGGTGTGAACAATGATAGGGAGAGTTGTGTTTACTTAGGTTTCATTACTCTCTAGATATCTTTTACAGGTTGATAGTTTGTTACAATTGCAAGGATGACGGGTCATATATTCCTTAATACCAGTCGTAGGGCCGTGTACAATATTCCTTAACTCTATAGGATCCTACTTCACTCCTATGTCGAGCCGTTAGAAGCTCCTAACATGGGATCATTAGAATTCTTCTACGCATTAAATACAACCAAAAATCATAGTACATCTCTGATCATGTTTCTTAAGACGTTCGAGCATGTCACCAATGGAAGTCTGCCAGTTTTCTTAAGCCTAACATCGAATACAATCATCCGTAACAACTATAAACAAACAATCAACCCATAATTAACATCTAGGTTTTACTACATTTAAGCAAACACACAAGAGATCTAGCCTAGCATGTTAAATTCAAGACAAGTGTAAGATATACTCAAACAACACATAGACATATTGATTGAATTGAAATAGTACTTATCTCAAATTGACATGAAATGTTTCAAAGGGTAAAAACCCTTGAAAAAGCAGTAATATTCGTACTAGGGTTTCTCCAAAGTTATACCCTACTTGTTCCTCTCTAATGAATGAAAATTGCAAAACTATATATAGATTTTACAGGGTGACGTCGTCAAGAAGGAATTTCTGACGCCGTCAACTCGCCGCCCATAATGAGATCGGATTGCCTAGATCCAGATTTGACGCCGTCATGTGCACTTCTACTCTGGGCCGTCACATGTATTTGGACCATGACGTCCTATGGTGACGCCGTCATGCCCATAGTGTAAAACTCTTCTGGATCGTCACGGACTTTATCCACTTTCACCTCTTGTAATACTCTTGACGCCGTCATTAAGGAGCATGTGACGCCGTCAGGTACTGTTCCCAGCAAGAAAAATTAAGACTTTGCCGTTTTCTTCACTTTTATGCTCCAAAAACGTCCAAAATGCTTCTTTTTCGAGAATTCACTCCAAAAGTACCTAAAATGACAAAAGGAACAATTTAGGGCAATATTTGATCTAATAAATTTGAATCCGGGCTAAAATGACCAACTAAAAACGGTTCATTTTTCGCCTCATCAGAATCCATTTGTAAATTAAAAAAAATAAGTTTAAGACATAATAATAGAGTACAAAGATTTTAGGAATTATTAATAGTATATTAATAAATATTTATTTGGTTAGCTATTTAGAATTGAGTTTATTGATAAAATTTATTAATATTAGTTAGACTTCAATGTTAATTTTTAATGAAATTAGTTTTACAATAAAATGAGATGAAGCTAAAAAGGTTTGTAACGATTTTTATAAAGTTTATGTGGCATTATTATATATACATTATTACACAAACTTTAACTTGCAAACTTAATAAAGAAAATATTTAATGCACATTAAACTATGACCAATTAGATCGATCTCGTGTGCTTTATATTACTATGTGAAAACCATCTAATGGACAAGTATTGTAGTGATAAGTAATAGACTAAAAGAAACAAAGCCATTTTTTTATCATGCAAATCAGTAATAGGCCAAAAGAAACAAAGTCATAACAACTTAATAAGCAAAAACCCATTTATAAAATACAACACCACAAAACCAAAACAACATCAAAATTTTTAAATTTTTATAAAAGAAAGTTAAAACATTTCATAGAACATACTAAACAATACTTAAGTATACACTTGCCAATATACAGAAAAAATACACGATTAACAATTAGATTTTCAACCCATGCGTAGCACAGGTTCTGCCTGCTTCGTAATAATAATAAATAAAAATGCATGTCATAAGTTCTAGTAAGCACACACCAGTTGCTTTAGAAATGATAAACCTTATAAAACAACACCAACAGCAATACCTAATCCTGTCAGAACGATTTATGGGAAACCCTAAAAAGCAATATCTTGTAATAAATCTTGAAGGAATAATATATTATATTTTTTAAATAAATATAATGCATCATGTTTATTGAGGCGAAAATAAAACAATAAAAAAGTATAAAACTTGGTAAGACATCGTTCTCAGAATCAAGTAGGTCCAGTTGATCGATAGCATGACATAAATTCCTTGTCTTTACGATGAGGTCGAAACAAGAAGTTAAAAGTGAAAACCATTTGGTATTACTAGCTGGGTACCGCATGATGCGGCGGAGGGTACCCTGTGACTATATTTTCTGATAATGTGATGTTATGCGGTCATATTTTTTTAATGATTAATTTACAAATAACAATAATTTTAGGGTTGGATCAATTGGAAAACCCCTTGCATCTTAACCTAGAGGTTAATGGTTAGATCCTCACCGCCTACAAAAGGCCGGAGTTCCTTTCCTATCTTAGATAGAACTAGAAGCAGCATCTTTACCTTAGGTAGAGATAAAGCTGTCTACATCTCAACCTCCCCATAAATCGTGGAAGACGGTATTGAGACCCATAAAAAAATAAAAAGGCAGTAGTATAATTTCATTTACTGTTAACCTCAGCTACCCCAAACAGAAATCTTGATTCTTTCCCTCAGCACAATGTGACCTTTTAGGCATAGTAAAGCGACCGACATTTGTATTTTTATTTTTATTTCAAAAAAATCCATCTTTTTTGCAAGTTATATATCCGCTACATTTTTCATTTTTAATACACACTATTCACATGAACCAAATATCAAAATTATCTCAAAATCAACTATAGCATACAAATAATATACGGCTCAATTACCAAGGTAATTAGTCTAAAACCATTTTCAGCCGAAACAAACTTTAATCATCAATATCTATTAAGGCCCATGATAAAACTACCAAACAATTGGTGATATCATTTGGCCAGCCTAATTAACAACCAAACCGGTATATAACCCAAATGTTAGGACTTATAAATACATTTACAAAACCTAAATTACCTCATTCTTGCCCTAATTTCCTTCACAAAAATATGCAGCCATGATTTGCAGCCACACAAACATCGCATACTCTTATTTTCTTTCTTATCTTGATAACCGAACATAACCAACAATCTATGTTTGAAATAAAATCATACACTTTTCTTGAATATCAAACGAAAACTCTCTCTAAGGTTATATGTCGTGTTGACCGTGATGGTGGTTTTGGGATGAGGTTAGAACTGAGGTAGATGTAGATGTTGGGTTTTATTGTTGCTGTATACTTTCTGTTCGTGGATCATAGATGGAAAAAGTTTGATGTTTGTTTTGGCTTCATTGATGATTGTTCTTTTCTTCTTTTGTTTCATCTTCGTTTTTGTTTTGATATTTAACGGTACATTTTTTTTCTTCTTTTGTGGAATGCATTAATCGGTCGAGGGGGTGAGTGGTTTGTGAATTTTGGAACCGCCCGACCTTGTGGATGCAGTGGCGGCGACTCGGTCAGCGAAGGGGCGACCGGTCCGGTCGACCAACTACTGTACATTATGGTTAATGATTGTATATTTTAGTGAAGGGATGAATTAATTAGTGTATTAATTATATGTGTTGAATAGATTGTTAACCTTAAAATTATTATGCTTTACATACTTGTGCTTTATGTTTTATAACTTGTATTTACTTAAACGGTATTGCACATTGTGCTTAAATGGTTATAAATTTTTGTGAAGGGGTGTTTTTAATAGCACTAATGTTATTTGGTAGAATTTTGGTCTTAAAATGACACCAAGCTGTTTTTTGTTGTACAATATGCTTACTTTGTTGTAATTCTGAAAATTGAGTGCATTAAAGTGTTGTAAATCATACATTATTTCTTGTAAATCTTAAAATTTTGGAGAGAGAGTGATTTATGCATTATATGTAGTATAGATATAGATTATTATCAGTTATAAAATCATATTTTAAGGTTTTTTGTTTTAAAAACGTTTTTGTTATTGATTACTTTTATTTTTAAGTGCAAAACATGAATCTCATTAAGTTATAGTAGTTGGTTAATGGTCAAATATAAATCAATTTTTTACCCGTCCAACATATTTAAATTTCAACTGTATTTAGTTTTGTTAGAACCTAAAGATAGCATGAGAAATACAATCTAATCATTTAGTAAAAATATCTTTAAAGGGTAATGATATTTCATTATAAGAACAAGTCAATGTCGATGAAATAATGAACAAGGCATTGGATAAATATATTTTAAATGATCCTATAGTCTCCGGGACTTAAAGATTTCACTTTATCATCTATGACTTTTAACTTATTTTTTTGAACGAACTATGACTTTTAACTTAAAGTGGTTCAATATTTCATACTTCCATTTGATGCGGTCTAAAGTGTCACTGAGAAATTATGGAGTATATCTATGAATTCTCTCACCTTAACTATGTAGTATGTACTATTATTTTACCATATTATCATTACTCGTATAGAGCATTAAGAAATTTCATTTAGGTTTTTAACTTTGTTAGAAACCTTTTAACTATCAAGTATCAAGTCAGTATTAAATTTACCTTTGTTAATTAATGGCAATAAGGAATTGAAAAAAAAAAATGTCCTTGTGCTTTGGCTAGATTGCAGATTTTGTCCTTATGGTTTAAAAAGTGCAGGCGACTTCTCTGTGAGAAAACTTTGAGTTCATTTTCGTCCTTTACTTGAATTGAAATGATTAAATTACCCTCAACTTCAACCTTCTTACTTTTTCACTTGAATATGTATTTATCTTCAATAACATATCAAGTTGGAAGTGTAAAATAATTCGCTACGAGGCAGGCAGAACCCGTGCTACGCACGGGCTAAGAATCTAATTGTTAATCGTGTATACTTTCTGTATATTAACGAGTGTATACTTAATTATTGTTTAGTATGTTGTATGAAATGTTTTAACTTTCTTGTATAAAAATTTAAAAGTGTTTGATGTTGTAATATGAAACACACGGGGTCTATCTAATTGGTCATAGTTTAATGTGCGTTAAATATTTTCTTTATTAAGTTTGTAAGTTAAAGTTTGTGTAATAATGTATATATAATAATGCTACATAAACTGTATAAAAAATCGCTACAAACCTTTTTAACTTAATCTCGTTTTATTGTACAACTAATTTTATTGAAAATTAACGTTGAAGTCTAACTAATATTAATAAATTTTATCAATAAACTCAATTCTAAATAGTTGACTAAATGAATATTAATTAACACACTATTAATAATTTCTAAAACGCGCGGGTGTATCTTCATAGATATCATCACAACACCTGGTGTCAACATAGAGAACAACTACTTGCACATAAATAGAGCAATGTACCAATACACAGTGTTGTAACAATACCCAAAGATAAATAACCAAAACAAAATCCAAACGGTATCTTCAATAGATATGAAAGTACCAAACAGAAAACATAAATGTATCAAAACCAAATCCAAATCAAGTTAAACCCCAAAACATAAGTAAGTCTTCATATGCAACTAAGTCTCGCCTAATTGCTGCCCTCAACTTTGGCCTTAGAATGCTCACCCGAAAATGATGCTTAAAATGTCAACATAACGTTGGTGAGATTCATAGGTTTAGACACACTTACACTCTCAAGGCAACCAGTTCACTGTGATTATAAAAACATATCTGGACAAATAAATATAGTTATCATACAAACTACATGTATCCATAAACCAATCATCACACAAAAGGCAACCATCGGGCCGGAACGTGACCCCCGCTCCAAAACACATCATCAATTGGGTCGCATGCGCGAGCAACAGGAAAAGCTTCCTCCCAATTGGAAGTCACACAGCATCAATTAGGTCGCTAACCTAATCAGAATCACATATCATACAACATCAATTAGGTCGCTAACCTAATCGGAATCACACTTTCATGTACCACATAGCATTATTACGATAACATTATAAGTCCAAGCTTTTAAACCATACATAATCACAGTAACTCAAATCATTTAAGACAAACATCATTCCCATCCCAAGTTTAAAAACAAAGTAAAAATATGAGACTATGAACTCACCTTAAACTCCGCAGCTTCCACAAAAACAACTCACAATCTATAGCACACAAAAATAATCCACATTACACAAGGTTAAGCTAAAAGCTACAACCCATGTAATACACATATGATGGATGTCTAAGACTCATATGACCCACCATGGATCTCCTAGACACCACACTAACCACTACCATAACTTAAAACTCACTAAATCCCTTGCACTCTTAAAATCAGAAAACGCATAATTTTTGGGTACATTCGCTCACATAAAATCACGACAAAAAAAAACTCAACAACTCACACCAAAAATTCGCCATGGTCTCATAAGCATAGAAGCTAATCCCAGAAGGCCATGGACCAATAACACACACAAATACTCATAATAAATTCAAACTTTTCAACTACTCAAATTCGGATTTGAACGCACACCAAAAAGTTTTGATTTCCATAAAATACTTCCACAAGTTTTTTATCACGAATCCTCTTCGTGGTAGTCTAATATAACCTAATACTTAATTATTCCAGAAGGCCTAGTCAAAATACCACTTTTACAACCATATGACACCCTCAAACTTTTACCCAAAATCTGTCCCAGTTTGACAGCTTTGACACTTTAACAAAGAAAAATCAAAAGACCGACTTCCCGACCTTAAAATCGATCGTGGCTGGACTTTTTGGAAATCTCTTTCATTATACTTCAATTTAGACCTAAAATTCGTGACTTAACTCCTCACCATCTGTTATTTACACTCATATCTTTATAGCCATAGTTTTCTGTCCAAACCCTAACACATAATCTAACGCGTTTAACACTCAATTCCCTCAACCATTAACCATATTATCAACATCTAATCATCCTAACATGTTTTACTTCAATAATTTACAGAAGTATATAAACCCTAGATCCTATCATATTAAATAATACATGAATCATAACAATAATTAATTAATTACACGTAAGGGTTAAAGATTTTACCTTGATTCTTGATTATTGCTAGACAATTATGAAACCCTAATTTTTTTCTTCTTGTTCCTCCCTTGTGTCGACTTTAATTGCAGGAAAAAGGGGTAGGGGAGTTTTGATTTTGTATTTATAATTATATTGGATAACCCTTAAGGCTTAGAGTTGTATTTGGTATCAAATTTGGTTTCCTTTTTTTCTCCCTAATCCCTATAATCGGCCGCCCCTATTATTATATATTTATTTTTTATTTTTTTATTAATTTATTTATTACACTCAAAACCTCATACTTTTCATATTTTATGTATTCCCATAACAAAACCTAACGTCTTTCGCGATAAACCTTAATTTTACGACAAACCGGAAAATATTCATTTTCAAAATAAAGTTTCCAAAAATAGATTTTCACACACTCTATAAGCATTTCTTCACAAAAACAACATTCCCGTAACTTACTAACGCTCAATAACTTGAACGAAGACTCGTTACGCAAAACTTCAAAATGCCAAATATACACAAGTTATTTCTACACCACATGGGTGATAAAAATGAACTTTCCCAAAATCAACATCATCAAAAATCACAATAACAACCACAACGCGAAAGGATTTAGTGCTAACTTAAATACTAATCACACTATGACACACAATAACACACATATAACTAGTCAAACCACACCAAACAAAGTTAGATTAACTCGAGGCTAAAAGTCTAACTAACCTGCTAAAACCACGGTTATTACATCTACATACTAAATGTGATTTTGGCCGGTTTATATAGGCATGAATTAAGTTAAATCATTAATTATTCTTGCAACCTTTCGAAACCCTTGCACTTCATCTAACCGACTTTTAATTATATACTAAATGCTCTGTGATCAATTCGGGCAACCCTTGCACCTCATCTCCTTTCATGATTGTATAGTTATTATGAGGCTGCATTGAATTCTGAGCATTAGATATCTTGTACTCTATACAACTACTAAACGACTCCAACTTGTTTCTAACTCTACAAACTCTATCATTGATGCGTGGGAATTGCACCAGGCTTTACCTCTCAAGGGATCTTGAGAAGCTTACAACCCCCACCAGGCAGTGTACCTGATTGTTGTAGTATAGTATAGTGACAAGTACCGGGGGATTGATCGTTCAGCTAGGAATAGTGTCGTTAGGATTGAAATTAATCTAACTAGGTCTAAAGGTGAAGGATGATTCTTTTTGTATTTTTATATTTTATGAAAAGCAAGTAAAAATCTCAGGTATTGGGAGAGTGGGCGGAATTAGTTGCTAATCAACTAACCCAAAAGCTACTAATTAAACTAATTAACAAGAAAAGTAAACTAGGGTTCTACAAGATAAGTGAAGCATGTCTACCCATGATATGTTACTCCTTGCTAGCTATCCAATCCTACTTATTGAATTGTAACCTGGTTTTAATTGACGGGTTGTATTCCTTAATACCATTCATGGGGTGGCGCACTTAACTCCCCAATCCTATGAGTGCCTACTTCACTCCTATGTCGAGCCGGCTAAGAAGCTCCTAACATGGGATCATTAGAATTTACTCATGCATTAAATACAACCAATAAAACCTAGTGCACATCCGTTCATGTTTCTTAAGACGTTCAAGCATGTTACCCTATGGAAGTCTGCCAGTTTTCTTAAGCCTAACATCGAATTCATTCAATCAAAACAAGAAACAGTAGGAAACAAGAATTATAAACTAAACCAACTAGATCTATTGAAGTTGTCACGCCTTAATTGATGGAGATAGACACACACATCACCAAGCCCCTCATTGATGGAGATAGACACAACATCAACAAGAAATCAATGAGATCTAATCAATTATATACAAGTTTCACATAATCACAAGTAGACACAAGGTGAATTAGCAAATCATCATCAAAGAAGAGCAAACAACAATGATAATGGAAAACATAATTAAGATAGAATCATCAAACCAATACATGATGTTTATGGAGTGATTGAAACCCTCTAAGTTGCTGGAAAAACACCTACCTAAACCCAGGAATCGACCTTAGGGTTTGGGGCTTACAAAAAGTGAAGTTATGATGTTATATTTATAGGCAAGTTTTCTGTCGGCCCATCTTGACGGCGTCAGCCCGTTACTCTTGATGCCGTCATGACCATTTTTTCACCAAATTGTAGATCTCTTCGTCCTCTTCGCGTGGGCTTTTGAATCACCTAAATCCGAGTTCGTATGCAAAAGTTATGACCAAAACAATATCAGCTACTTCGCGCGCAAGTTTTGACAAGTTAACACGTGACGGCCTTGGGTGACGCCTTCACGTTCTCTCTGGGCCGTCACCACTTTTACTCTTGACGCCGTCACCAAAATGCTCTTGACGCCGTCACACACTGTTCCCAGCTTGGAAAATTAAGTCTTTGGCGTTTTCTTCACTTTTATGCTCCAAAAACGTCCGAATTGCTTCCTTTTCCAGATTTCTCTCCCAAAGTACCTAAAATCACAAAAGGAACGATTTAGGGCATTATTTGATCAAATAAATTCAATTCCGGGCTTAAATGACCCCCTAAAAGTGGTTCATTTTTCGCCTCATCAATCATCATAACTCCACATTAAATTTAGGGACTGAATCTTATAGTATTATAGATTTTAAGCAAAGAAAAAACTAGCCATTACAGACAGATGGTACCATTAATTGTCAAATGTCACCACTAAATTTAACGGTGCCGTCAGATATTTAGTGGTACCGTTCGTACAAAAAACGCTCTCTTTTTTGTTTTTAATGGTGAAGGTTTATTTGTGGATGTTTAGAGCTGTTGGGAGGAAAAATAGTTGTTGGGATTTTTAAACTAATTTTTCAAAATAAAATATTCTTTTTGAATTCAAAAATAATTTGTAAAATGTATTTTTGAAAAATATTTTTTCACATTAAAAATGTGAAGTATTTGAACAAAAATTTAATCCTTTGATCATTTGTCAAGTTCTAAATTTGTTTGTTCATACCTTGTGTGATTTACGTCGAAATGAAAATCTGCGACTAAGTTGAAGCATACTTGAGACTTCGAGAGATGTTGATATAAGTATGCATTAATGATTTGTGTTTACAAGTAATTTGCACATTTTACGTTATGAATTACAAGTTACATGTTTGTAATTATTAAGACCAAATAATCTGTTTAGTTTAAATATCGTAATATTTGCACTAATAATATATCTCTTCAAGCTATAAATTTTCAATGCAAAATATACATTATTCAAAAATATGCTTGAAAAGATGTTCAATTAGGCAACTTAAAAAAGTGGTGGAATTCTCCAAGGAAAAATTTCTAAATCCCGTCCTAGTTATCAACCTAGTAAAGCTTTGATTTTAAAATTTTTTCCTTGGTAAACAGCTGGAAAAGAATATGAAAAGTCCATAAATAATTTCGAAGATACCACTTTTACTGCATAAATCAGATAAAATATGTTCAACTTTCTCGTCTAACTTGAACGTGGATCTCTCAGTATCTCTTGCTTTTTCTTTTAAACATAAGTAACCATGACCATAATAGGCCGGGTGCAATTAAAAAAACCTAAACAATACAAGGAACACATTTAATTTATTTAAAAAACTACCTCTAAGCCATAAAAATTATTGGGTCTCCCACGATCTTCTAATTCCTTGTGCCACCCGTAATGGAGCGTAAAAGCACGCGTGATGCAAGCCCATAACACTTGGATGTCCACTACGTACCTCCCCTAACGCTTGGTGATCAAAGGGTGGTGTATCACTTTTGGAGCTGATTTTGTCGCATTCTTGACTGAAACAATTATGGCTATTTGTGTGGGTGTATGTGATGTATGTTTGTATTTAAATGAAGGGTTTTGTTATCCACAACGCAATGGGCTGTGAATAAGATTTACCTTAATTGAAAAATCAACAATTAATAAATATCAAACATTCCGTGTTTATCAATACATTTTTTTTTGCGCAAAGGTGAATTATATATTACTTAACCAAAATTTACATCATGAAAATAACCATAAAGCTGATATTAGGCATTTCCCAAATCAGATACATCAACAAAATACAAAGAACTATCTATTCTAAGACATCCGATGTCTGATGAAGCTAAGAACATATCTAATGATGCTGAAATCTGATGACATCCAAAACCAGAAGACCAAGAAAACCACATGATCTTTATCTTCAGAATCACTCAATTCAAAACAAACATTCACCTTAATAAATGCACCTACCATCTAGCTACATTTCCACCACTCCATTCCACAAATCCACTCAACCTGCCACCACAGTAGACTAAGTAGAATGGAGGGTGGCATCACTAGGCACCCATTACCCATCCAATCAAGGGCTCTGCCAATTGACTTACATTTCCATCTCTAAGAATGGCTTCAGTCAATTAGGAACACACACCTTGAGGGAAGACCAACCATTCCTCCTATGATGATGTATTGGATGGACCAAGAAGGATCATCTTTCATTCCTCTCTATTCCATCCATTATACACCATCCACTCAAGCCATTTACCCTTCACAAGAGGAGACCCTACTTTATGGTACATCCATACTGAGATAGACCTCCTAACTAGCCTATCATAGCTTCTAAGTTCCCTCCCAAGGCCAAACTAGAGAAATACTATGGAGCTATATTAGGTACAGTCACACAGTTAGGACTCCAAGGTACAAGGTATCTCACAATTGTAATGGCTTGTATCAATAAAATAGTAGCAAATTTTAGACTTTTTGCCTCTGTTATCCAACGATCCAAACACCCCTTTAAGGCAGAACAAAGCTAGCAGACAATCAAACCAGCTCCAAAACCACCCATATACAACAAGAAATCGGAGAATCTAGCTCACTAAGATATCAGGAAAACCAAAGGGAAAAACCAATACCACAGCTTGCATAACCAAGACTTAATTCTGAGACCAAACTTTACCACTGCCAATACCTTTCATCTGATACAACTTCCTTATTTATGAAACTGTATGTTCCATACCTTTTCAGCTTTCATAGTATTCACAGTTTTCCTCACCTTAATGCTCATAAGTTGAAGTCTTAACTGTTCCTTTATGTTCATAACAATTACCTCAACATGTTTTGCATCTTGTGAGAAAATTCTTTCATTTCTTTCTTTCCAAACATAGTAAACAGTTGCTGCAATAATGAGTCTATTAATAATACTCCCAATAGAATTAGAACAAGCCATGTCTTCCATCATTAGAACAATTTGATCCCGAGCATCAGGAATATGATTAATCTTGATTTCCTTCTTCAAATCCTTCCAAACTTCAATTGAGTACTCACACTGGAAAAACAAGTGATTGTGTGAGTCATTAGTGATCTTGCATAAAGGACATAAGAGAATATCTTTATTCCACTTCATCATTCTATCCTGTGTGAGCAGTTTTCTTTTAATAGCCATCCAAAGAGTGAAAGCCCATCTTGGATTACACTGAGCGAACCATACTGCTTTATACCACTTAACAACTGGCAAATCCATTTTTAAATCACACCATGCTTTTTGCGTAGAAAAATTAACCAAGTGTCCAGTTTTTGTTCTCCATTTAATTGTGTCAACACTGTTTGCTTGTAAAGTAGGGACTTGAATTAGACTCAAAAAAGGAAACTTATTGCACCAATCATCAGGCCAGCACCGGTTGTTGTCCTCAATCATATCAGCAACAGAAGCATTAACACTTAATCTTGCATCATAGATACATTTGTTAGAAATAAAGGTAGATAGTGGACCTGTTGTGTTCCAATAGTCATACCACATCAAAGTCTTCTCACCATTACCAATAGTATGAATAATGAAACGTCTGACCTTACTTCTTAATTCCAACAAAGCCTTCCAAGTACCACTATCTTGATTCTCTACATTCACATCCCAAAAACTTTTGTCTTTAAGCTTCACTCTATTGATCCATTTCACCCAAAGACTATCTGCATTTGTCACAATCTTCCAAATATGTTTAATAAGAAGAACCTCATTCCATAGCTCTGAACTTTTCAATCCAAGCCCACCTTCCTTTTTAGAACAACATACTACAGACCAAGCTACTTTAGCTTTTCCTCTACTGCATTTTCCTTGACTTCATAGAAAACTCTTGAGAAGGCTATTAATCTCTTTCACAACAGTTTTAGGAATTTTAAGAACAGCTGCCCAATAAGTCCGCATTGCTGTGAGAACAAATGCAAGCAATTGCAGTTTGCCAGCATAAGACAATGTCTTATTCTTCCGGTCATTGATCTAATTTTTCACTTTATCAACCAAGACTTTTGTAGGACCTTAGATATCAACTTTACCACAAATATAAGCACTAGAAGAAGGAAAGATGGTGACTTGGTAATATATGTGTGGCGTTAGCTTTGTAGAAATAGAGATAAAGATGAAGAGAACTTTTATTAATAAAACACACACAAATACGCACACAAGCACACCTATAAATGACTAGGTAAGTGCCTTATATAGTTAGAGAGAAAGGCCTCATGGGCTTTCTAATGGACTTGGGCTTGGACTTGGTTTACATGAATTATAAAAGGCTTACTAACATAACTCTTAACATATTAGATTACCAAGTTCAATGCCCAACTATCTTAAATAATTACATACTTAACGACACAAAGACAAAGTTCCTAATATGAGAATGACCATCACTTTTCTATATAATTCTTAATGCTAACAATCTCCCCCTAAGGGGTGGTCATTCGAATGATGCTCCACGTGATTAGGTCTTCCGTGTTCTTTGTCTTGAACTTTGTGTGTCGTTGTAGAATAGTCTTTAGTCATTGTTCCTTCATGCTTTGTGATCTTTGATGACTGACTTTTCATCGTTCTTTGTTCCTTTGTGATGTGGAGTTATCTGCCTTTCGTCACTTCTGTGTTTCTGTGGTGGTTGTTCGCCATTCCAACATGCTCATACATCTTTGGACTTTGATATTCATATGCACGTAGTTCCCTTTCTTTCATTATGATCTTTAGTCTTTATACTTTGTAGATTCTTCTTTTTGGTGTAGAATCTTTCTTAGAACTTTGTGTTGTATAGATCTTTGAGGGAGCTTTCTTTAACTTCTAGATGTATGTATGAGCATGTGGAATCTGTCGCCATGGAGATGAAGTGTCCATGCATATAAACAGTTAGCAATAAAACATCCGGTACTTACAGATAAGAATTAGAGATCGTCAACAGCATAGTGTGAAGACTCCTTCTAACCCTTACCAAGGCCGTTCCCATGTCAGATACTCTCGAGAGAGCTTACGAGATCTACTTAGTAGCTCAATGACTGGGTGAGTCGCTGGGGATCACTCCATGACTGTAGACCGTTTGAAACCACCGTGAACACTAAGCGTAACCCATAAGGAATTACCGAAGTGACCTGCCGTCAGGGCTGCTTGATGTTGACCCTGGCAGGAATTTCCATTCAATCATTGAGAATCACAAATGTGAATCCTCTCATAAATGTTCTGGCAGATTTCTAAGATCTGCGTAGGACTCTAAAGTTTACATCTGGCGTCCTTAATGATGAACAACTAGTGTAGAAATATCATGTGTTCCTATGAGATCTTTTGATGAATCTCGGGGCTCTAGACTCGATAAGTGCACATTTGGTTTCCTATGCGGAGATTAGGGAGAGGTCTCCTGTTTTAATATCAACCATCTCTAAGAGACAGGTCGATAGATTACACCGGTTCCCCGTGAGAATGAAACAAGCTCTTTTAAGAGAACTTGAGTGGTTAAGAAGGTTTAGTGCAGTGCGTCACTGGGTCCATGACGTCTTTGTCTTCAACACCGGTGTCACCTTGGTAACAGCCAGTAGCGTATGAGTTGAACCCGGTGTCTGCCCTAAGGTTGAACATTTGGAGTGCTATTTCTTTTCACCCTTTTTCATAACTTTTCTGTTTAATTCTTCAACCCCTTCTTTCTCCTTTCTCATTTTCTCCTTTTTTCAATCATACCTAAGGACTTCTAATTCTAATCTATTGGATTTGTCCTTGGGTAGATCCCTCCGGCTCTGGCGGATCATATGATGGTTTTTCCTATCCTTAGTCACCTTATAACTCCATGACTATCCTATAATTGCCATGAAAGCATTTATGAAAAATCTCTCAAAGTGTTTATGATAATAAAACACATTGTTGACACTTCGAGAGTTTTGCATTCCTTTAGAAGGACTCCCCCTTCACATGTGCTCATGAATTTTTAAGAAATTTGCACATGCGTGAGGAGTTTGCACTTTTTGAATTGATCCACTTTCAGTGAACGTGACCGATTCGAGACACGCTTACATCACTAGTTAGACTAGCTTGAAGTTATTACCCGTCCTGGTCAAGTCCAAAGAAAGTCTCTCGATACGGTACATTCTACTCAGACAAGTCCTATTCGAGACACGCTTACATCACTAGTTAGACTAGCTTGAAATTATTACCCGTCCAGGACAAGTCTTTTCGATTACTGACCTTTTAAGCTTCGTCAATTCATTGGTACTTACTGAGTCGAGCTATTCTGAGATTCAGCCACAGTCTTTAAACATCTTTGATCACATTTTAATCACGTCTTCTCCCCCTCAAAAATAGCATAACGTAATATTTTTGATATCAACTGATTAAGAAAAAGCTTTTGGAGAGAAAGACAGATTTTGCATGAATTTGGAACATTTTTGTTTTTGTACTCCCCCTTAATGATAGCACATTTTAAAATCAATTAAGGGTTTTGAGGGAGTTATCTTGAGCACTCATTTGAAAGATTTTGAGAAATCTTTTGAACAATCTTGAAAAAGTGCTCAAGAATTGTATTTTGAAAAACGAGTTTATGTTTGAAATCCCTTTCGTTTGTTTATACTCGAACTTTTTGAAAAAGATTTCATCATTGAACGTACGAGTCCTTGATTTGAAAATAATCAGAAGTCATCATTTTAAGTCCGGGTTTCGTACTGAAGTATACGAAAGCCATAGTGAAGAAACTTTTGAGAAACGACATGTTTTTAGAAAAACATTTAAAGAACTCCCGTTCAAGCATCTGTACATGTCCGTATCATTTTTGAAAGACATTTCTAGACACGTACAAAATATTGATTTATACGAGAGACATGTCGTGAGAAGAATATTTTTGGATTTTTTGATTTTATATTGTTTTTGTATTTTTTGAAAATTTTATATTTTTGTATTTTGTTTTTGATGGTTTTTCAAATTTTCTATTTTGTTTTTTCAAAAATATTTACAGCGAAGCGATTTTGAAAACATTTTTCAAGACGATTCGAGAAGACGTTCTAGCTCCTCAGGAGTTAGGCTTCGCATGCCAATTCGTCGAACTAAATAGTCAAACCGTTCTTTTGGAATGGATTTAGTAAATAGATCGGCGAGTTGGTAATCAGTCTTAACGAAAAATAATTCAACAGTACCCTCTTCCACGTGTTCTTTGATGAAATGGTAGCGGACTTTGATATGCTTCGTCTTAGAGTGGTGTACGGGATTGCACGAGATGGTTATGGCACTTTTTGAGTCACAATACATAGGTATTCGGTCAAAAGTAAAGCCATAATCTGTGAGCTATGTCCGCATCCAAAGAACTTGGGCACAACACGCAGATAGAGACACATACTCGGCTTCGGCGGTTGATAGCGCAGTACAATCCTGTTTCTTTGACGACCAGCTTACAAGCTTTTCACCCAAAAATTGTGCTCCACCTGATGTACTCTTTGCTGTAACTTGATCACTAGCATGGTCTGCATCTGAAAATGCTGTTAGATTAAACCCCGAATCATTCGGATACCAAAGTCCCATGTTAATGGTGCTTCGTAGGTACCGAAAGATCCGTTTAACCTCTTTGAGGTGAAGTTCAGTAGGCTTTGCCTGAAACCGTGCTAACAAACAAACAACAAATTGAATATCGGGTCGGCAAGCAGTTAGGTACATGAGAGAACCGATCATGCTCCGATATTTTTTCGGATCGATGGGTTTCCCAAACAAATCAGCACCTATTTTTGGTGAAGTGACCATTGGTGTACCAACAGAATCACAATTTTCCATTCCATGTTTTTTCAAAATCTCTATTGTATATTTAGCTTGATTGATAAAAATACCACGAGGGGATTGATGTATTTGTAAACCAAGAAAGAATTTTAGTTCCCCCATCATGGACATTTCAAATTTACTTTTCATGAGATTTTCAAAATGTTTTGAATGGTTAGGATTGGTTGATCGAAAAATAATGTCGTCCACGTAAATTTGAACGATCAAAATGTCATCTTTGAATTTTTTGATAAACAAGGTGTCATCAACCGTTCCTTTTGTGAAATTGTTTTTAAGCAAGAAAGATGATAGTTCGTCATACCACGCTCTTGGAGCTTGTTTTAAACCATAAATTGCTTTCTTAAGCTTGTAGACGTAGTCTGGATGATCTTTGTCGATGAATCCCTCTGGCTGACTCACATGCACTTCTTCTTTTAGAGTTCCATTCAAGAAAGCTGTCTTAATATCCATCTGATAGACTGTGATGTTTTTGTGAGCGACATAGGCCAAGAAAATCCGGACTGCTTCAAGTCTAGCTACAGGCACGAATGATTCTTCGAAATCTATCCCTTCTTCTTGTGGATATCCTTTAGCCACGAGACGAGCTTTGTTGCGAATAACAGTCATTTCCTCATCCAGTTTGTTCTTCCACAACCACTTGAGATCAAGAACACGTATATCAAGTGGTCGTTCAACAAGTTCCCAGCTGTCATGTAAATCGTATTGAAGAATTTCATCCTGCATCGCTTCTATCCAAGGGTATTCTGCCATTGCTTCCCGAATGTTCTTTGGTTCTTTGAGGCTGATTGAGCAAATGTAAATGCACAATTCGAGATCAGTGGCAAGTTGTCTCCTTGTCTGAACTAGCTTTGAAGGTTCACCAATAACATGTTCTATTGGATGGTCTTTTGTCCATTGAAACGTAGAAGGGTACCTTGGGTGTAACGAATGTGTGTTAGATGGTTCTTGTAACCTTGAAGAAGATTCAACAGAGTCTGTTGCAAATGGGTTTTCAAATACTTCTTCTTCTTCTAACGCAACATCGTTTGAATTATTTATAGGTTTTCCTTGAAAATTAGAGTTTTGATTTTGCTCATCAACTCTTGCTTGATCAGTTTCAATAACTGGAGTTGCTGGAGTAGATGTTGATGATGTTGATGTAGTTGGTGCTTCAGCTTCGATTATGGTAGATGCATCTTGTGATGGTGGTGGTTGTTGATGGTTTTGAGCGGGTGCAGCGGAATGTTGTTGAGATGCATTTGTCGAAGTTCCACCATAGTATTCATCAAACATTAACTCAAAGAACTTTTCCAGTTCTTGTTCTGAAGGTATATCCGTGTTTGTTGACTGAGCTCTTTGAGGCACGAGTCCTGAACTGATGTGTCCAGAAGTCTGCTGGTTTGGTGCGGGTCCTAATCCGTTTTGATTAGAAGCCATCGGATTAAGCGCGGGTTCTAGAGCGAGTCTCTCAGAAGCCATTTGTGAAATCTCGTCAAACTTCACATTCATCATCTCCATTATCCTTTTCGTTCTTTTATTATACACCCTGAATGCCCTCGAGTTTTCTGAATATCCAATGAAGATTCCAATATCACCCTTAGCTTTTAACTTCCCTAGATCTTCTCTGTCATTCGTCGGATAGCACAAAGCGCCAAACACGTGAAGGTAAGAGATGTCAGGTTTACGGTTGTTCACTAGCTCATATGGGGTTTTATTGAATCTTGGATGTACTAGGGATCGGTTTTGAGTGAAACAAGCAGTGGCAACAGCATCAGCCCATAAGAAAAGTGGTGCACTAGAATAAATCAGCATTGTGCAAGCAGCTTCCACAAGAGTTCGATTTCTTCTTTCAACTACCCCATTCTGCTGTGGAGTTCTAAGAACTGATGTTTGATGAGTGATTCCCACATCTTCGAAGTAGGTTCTTAACTCCTGATTAGTGAATTCTGTGCCATTATCTGTTCTTACAATCCTTACTGGAGCTTGAAGTAGAACTTGGATACGCTTCAGAAAGGTGATGATGTTACCTGGTGCTTCGTCTTTTGACCTCAAAAACTTTACCCAAGTATATTTTGAATAATCATCAACAATAACAAGAATATACTTCTTCCCATTAATGCTTTCAACTCTCATTGGGCCACATAAGTCCATGTGCAACATATGTAACCTTGCTTCCGAACTAGGTACGGTTTTGGGTTTATATGATGCTCTTTTGCTTTTTCCTTGTTCGCATGATGGACAAAGGTGTTCCTTGGTGTATTTGAACTTAGGAAGTTCGGTGACGATGTTGTCTTTGGCTAACTTGTTGATCGTGTCGAAATTAAGATGGGATAATCTTCTATGCCATAGCCAGGACTTAGTTTCAGTTGCCCTTGTCATAAGACAAATTGGTGATGTAGAAGCCATTTGGTTGATGTCGATTGCATACAAGTTTGTTCCACGATTACCAGTTAAGAGATCATCACCAACCAAATTTCTTATAAAAACTGTGTTTCTCCTGAATGCAACTTCTAAATCTGCATCACAAAACTGCCCGACTGAAAACAAATTGTGTCCCAACCCTTCGACGTAGTAAACCCGAGTGATTAAAATATTCCTAAACCGAAGATCTCCATAACCCTGAATAGCTGCTACATGATCATTTCTAAATCGTACAATTCCCATGAATTTCCAGACGAAATTGATCAGCAGCTTTAAATTCCCGGTCATGTGCTTGGAGCAACCCGAGTCGACGATCCAAAGACATATTTCGATAACCTGCCAAGAATAGAAGAGTTTGTATTTGGAAACCGTTTTGAATTTGGTTCCATTTGGTTAGGGGTAAAATCTGAATCACATTCATAAAAGGTATCTACTTGTCCATTTTGAACAACTTTCAATTTGCCATCCTGAAGAATGAATTCTCTACCCGTAGGTTTCCACATACAAAACTTAAGGTAGTTCCTAGGCATTCGACTACTAGTGGTAGACCTAAAGCGTGCAACTAATCTTTCTATAGATCTAGATCTGGCACTAGTTCCCTTTGGAACATACTTCTGTTTAGGCGTAACATTCACATTCTTAGAAACACATTCATCATGAACATCATTAATTAAACATTTCTTGCATATTAAACAAACAGAGTCATTACATGCATTAGAACCAGTACTTTCGACATTACATTCAGATGAATCATGTTTCTTATTACAAAGCGATAAATTCCTAGGGTGTTCTTCTACTTCTTCAACTTTATTCTTGCTACTACTCGTAGAGGCAGACGAGACTCTATTGTTCCTTGTATTGCTCCTAGGCTTTAGTCTGCTGCTCCTAGAGGTGCTTTCTAATCCTGTAGGAGGTAAGGCACACACATTAGGATTTATATTGTTGTCCTTTTTAGCATTCCTAGATTCTTTAGAATTAGCCTTTATACACTTGTCATTTGTCTTAGATGTTGAGGCAGACGCACTAGTGGGACTAATCCTAAAAAGGCCAGGTGCTATCACTTTTGGTGTTTCGACAACCGCTTTTCCTTTATCAACAATCTTTTCATTGTCACTTTTCTTGGGCAAGGGTGTTGGAGTGACTGGTTTTGTCAAATCCTTTTTCTCATCGACTTTTGTCAAATCTTTTCATTGTCACTTTTCTTGGGCAAGGGTGTTGGAGTGACTGGTTTTGTCAAATCCTTTTTCTCATCGACTTTTGGAGCAAACCGTGAAATTGACATTTTTAGTTTTTGAACTGTGTTTGAAACATTTGGTTTCTCCGAAGTCGATGGTTTTGCAAACTTAGTTTCCTCACCCTTTCCTTTTTGACTTTCAAGCTGAGCCCTCAAAAGATCATTTTGTTCTTTCATGTTCTTTAAGTCACGCTCATATGACAATTTGTCATACTTGCATTCTTCCTTTTTCCGATCAAGTTGTTTAAAATATGATACATTTTTTTTCAAGCTTTATAAGAGCATTTTCATATTTTGAAACAATTGCGGAGGTCTCAGCTCTTAGTCATTCATCGTCTTGAACAGAATATGTTTGTAAAATGATGGACATAATGTCGGTGGTCATAACAGCTTCGAAGAGAGAATCATTTAGGTTTTCCAAAACATTCATATCTTCACGAGTTTCATTAGCTTCGTTTACCAGGGATTTGTGGTCCTTGACAAAGCCGGTCGTTTCTTTTAAGAAAGCTTGTTCAAAATGGATTACCCTCGCACTGATGTTATTCAGTGGGATAGTAATTTCGTTTTCAAAAACTTTTTTCTGCTCAATATGAAAACTGGAATGCCAGTTGTTAATATTGATTGTAGTTTTAGAAGCAACAATATTTTGAAGTTCTTTAATTCTCTTTTTAACGTCATCCAGAATGTCTCTAGCCTCACTTGTATTAAAAGTGTTGTTAGAAGACATTTGTTCTATTTTTGAAAGAGATTTGGAAGCAATTACTTTCTTAGAAAATATTTTTGAGAATGGTCGTTTTATGGAAAACACAGATGGTTCTTTTTGTGGAACAAAAGTAATTCCCGAAAGTTTGTTCAATTTGTTGTAATCAATGGGTTTCAAATCCTTTTG
Organism: Artemisia argyi; assembly: GCA_030686995.1. Taxonomy (NCBI): domain Eukaryota; kingdom Viridiplantae; phylum Streptophyta; class Magnoliopsida; order Asterales; family Asteraceae; genus Artemisia; species Artemisia argyi. The sequence continues at coordinate 120,439,776 of CM060697.1, read as the reverse complement.
TTTCATTTTATTTATGCTCTCTTCGACATGTTCTATCGTTTGCACAGAATCCCGAACGACGGGAGGATCATGTTTGGTGTAAATCACATTACCATTGTACAAAACATTCTGTTCTTGCTGAGCTTTCTTGAGATTACAAGGGGCGTTGTTACCAAGAGCCACTTTATGTTTCGTATGGTAAATCGGATTAGTTTGATTTGAAATCATTTTCATTGTTTGACTTGACTGACCCGACTTAACCACTAATTCTTCTAAATGTGCAATCATGTGTTCTGACTCTATGATTTCGGCCAAAAGTTTGTCTTCTAAATTTACAAAGTCCTTTTTCAACTCATCCCTTTCTTTTTCAAGATTGGTATAAGCTGTTTTTTGTTTAGAAAGTTGGTTTTGTAAATCAGAAATTTCCGCGTTTAAAGATTTTATCTTTTTGAAAGAATTAACATCAAGTGTATCAAACTTGAGTTGCAATTGTTTTTCCCTTGAAACGGAATTTTGATAACCAGTTTCTAATTCAGACAATCTTTTGTTATGAAATTCAAAAGCTTTAACGTTTTCTTTGTAACTCTCAAGCTCAGCGGTCAATTTAACATTCGCGGCCTTAACATCGCGATTGACCTTTTGCACATTCTCAATTTCAATACGACAATTATTCAATAATGATTCAAACAAAGCACGTGTTTCCTCATCATTCTCAGCATGCTGTGAAACGAAGCCTCCATTATGATTCACATCTGGAGTTGCTGAAGGAGTATTGCTACTACTTGGCGTGTCCAGGTATGTATCATAAGTGGGTGCTAGCTTCTCAGAATGCTGTTCCTCATGAGGAGACATATCAAATATATCATTATTGTGACATGTGTTGAAATTTGGTACCTCATATGGTGCATTGGTGTCATAAACAGGAAGTGTGTCAGAATCCGTGTCATACTTAGCTTCCTGAAGATTCGCCATGAATATGCAGTTCGCATCGATATCCTCTCTATCTTCCATGTCATCCATAAGAGCCATAAAATCATTCTCCTCTGCGTTCAACTGAAACCTTGCCTGAACCTTTTGTGCCAACATTACTGCTTTCTGCAAGTACTCTAGATCTTTCTTGTTCGGCTTAGTGGGATAGTTCCTTGCCATATGACCTACACCCTGACAGTTGAAACACTTAATCAGATTACCCTGATTCACATTTCCTAAATTCCCAACTACTGGAGCTGCAACATTTCTATTCTGATTACCCATTGCCTGATTACCAACATTCTGACCTCTCTGATTTCCAACAAACTGACCCATCTGATTCCCTGCATACTGACCTTGCTGATTCCCTGCATACGGACCTGCATTCTGCATATTCTGATTACCCATGTGAAATCCAGTAGCATATCCTTGTTGATTCCCATAAACTCCAACCATTTGGCCTCCATTACCCATATTGAAACTCGGCTGAGCAATCTGCTTGTTGCGAGTGTTCGATGAAATCCTTTGGTTGTTGTTAGTTGGTGTAGAATAGCGTCCTTGGAATGCCTTTGACAAAAAAGCGAACGCTTGGGTCAATGCTGCAGAAGCTTCATCATTTTCAGTGAATTCTGGGTCTTCGAATTGTGGGTATTGCTGTTGTGGAATAACATGTTGTTGTTGCTGTGGGTAGAAATGTTGTTGGTAGACCGGTGTTGGTTGTTGAATGTATGATGGTTGCATGTAGTTGTGAGTTGAAGATGATGATGGTTGTTGTGTGTTCACTGGTAGCGGTGTTGGTGTAGTAGCAATTAATGCAAGAGGATCATGATTCTTTGCCAATCTTTCTTTCCTTACTTCATTAGCCTCAACTTGGTTTTGTTTCAGAAAATCATAGAGTTGATCATAATTCACCTTATGTAAATCCTTTGTTTGATTCACAATTGTAACATAACGACCCCATTCTTCTGGAAGGTTATTGATGAATTTGATGTTTGTTGCAATTGTTCGAGGTGTTAACTTGTTTCTGATTAACTCATTCATCAAAGTGTAAAACCTTGTGTAGTAAGATTCAATCTGTTCACCTTTAGTGGATGTAAAGTTCTCCCATTCAGTAAGAAGTTTGTTCTCAATGTCTTGTTGTCCAATCTCTGTTCCATGACAAATCCTTCTAACACGTTCCCACATAGCATAAGCAGTTTCACAACTGTCGACCGCAGCAAAGATCTCCCGTGGTAATCCAAGTTGGATTAAATGCATTGCCATATCATCAGCGGCGATCTGCTTCTTGTCTTCCTATGTGTAATCTGCTTCAGTTTGTTCACACACAAATGGTTGAGCAGGAGGTGTTGTATTTGGATTACCTTCAATTTGAACTTGTTGTGGCTTGAATGGACCATTTGTAATGGAGTTGATCATTAATTTACCATCAGGCTTTGTTTTGATGTAACGAAGCATTCAGCTTGTCCATGGGAGATATCCACCTTTTTCAAGCATTGGAGGTCGGTTTTCCGCACCAGCTGCATGAATATCTTGCTGAGTAGCCATTGATGAAGTGTAGATTGATAAAGTTGATTCTTGGATCGTTCCAACGAAGTAGGAGTTGTGTTTAGTGTAAGTTGATGCAAGTTTTTATGGTGAAAAATTTGATCTGGAACCTTAAAACCTCAATAACTTCCGTTCGGAGTGGATTTGGGCCTCGAAGCTTGGCTTGAATGATCTTTAGATTCAACGTGTCCTTCTTCTCGGTCTCACGGTCGTTTTGACAGCTGATTCGTCGAAAACGGAGTTACGGTTCAAAAGTTATGGCCGTTTGAAGTTTGGTTGTCAAAAGTCAAAAACTTACGCGTAAATCCTGAACTTATGCGTAAACAGTGAATAATCTTACGCGTAAGATGTTATGCGTAACCTTTAAGTTATGCGTAAGATCTAAGGTTATGCGTAAACAATATGTTTATGCGTAGACTTTGATTTTACGCGTAAACTTAGAGTTTATGCGTAAGAATGTTACGCGTAAGGTTTTTTCAACCAAATTGATCTCTCAAACTTATCCAAGTTTGAAAGATATCCCGTGTCGAAGTATTCCACAAACTTATCCAAGTCAGGGAAGTACTGAGTAAGCTCTGATCGTTGAAGAAAACTTATGCGTAGTATCTTAAAGCGTAGATCTTATGCGTAGGATTTCACCTTATGCGTAGGATTCCAACTTGAGCGTAGAAAAAGGGTTTTAAGCCAAAACTTACGCGTAGAAAGTTGTGTTACGCGTAGAAAAAGGGTTTTAGGCAAAAACTTACGCGTAGAAACAGGGTTTTAGGCAAAAACTTACGCGCAGAAACAGGGTTTTAGGCAAAACTTACGCGTAAACGTGCCAAACAGCTCAAAAATACGATTTTTTTCAACCAAAAACACATTTTTCACTTGTTTCTTTTGATCAAATCTTTCCCAAAACACTTAGAATCAATAAAACTTCAATAAAGCTCACAACTTTAACACTAAAAACACGTAAAAATCAAAACTTTTAAATAAAAAGCCCACGTTTTTAAAGAAAAAAAGCAACTTTAAAGAGAAAGTTTGATAAATAACGATTTCCACACACTCCTAAATCATTGTTAGGCGCTTGATACCACTTGTAGGACCTTAGATATCAACTTTACCACAAATATAAGCACTAGAAGAAGGAAAGATGGTGACTTGGTAATATATGTGTGGCGTTAGCTTTGTAGAAATAGAGATAAAGATGAAGAGAACTTTTATTAATAAAACACACACAAATACACACACAAGCACACCTACAAATGACTAGGTAAGTGCCTTATATAGTTAGAGAGAAAGGCCTCATGGGCTTTCTAATGGACTTGGGCTTGGACTTGGTTTACATGAATTATAAAAGGCTTACTAACATAACTCTTAACATATTAGATTACCAAGTTCAATGCCCAACTATCTTAAATAATTACATACTTAACGACACAAAGACAAAGTTCCTAATATGAGAATGACCATCACTTTTCTATATAATTCTTAATGCTAACAACTGTGCAGTCATTTATACCAATGTTTTTTGCTAACAGAGGAATCCCAAAGGTATTTCACAGGTAATTTCCCAATGCTAAAAGGAAGAATATCAAGAATTCTTTGTCTTTCCCCTTCATCCACACACCCAAAGAAAATTGTACTTTTCCCAATATTTGGCTTTAAACCAGAAGTAGCACTAAATTCGTTTAAAACATCCCTGATGATTTTGACTGAGGCGTAATCTCCATGACTAAATATAAGAAGATCATCAGCAAAAGAAAGATGAGTAAGCTGAAGCTCTTTACATTCTATAATTATAATCACTAAATATGCATAAAATTTGGAAATAACGAGTTCCTTAAATGTTATCTTTACACAAATGGTAACCTTAATCATAAGCCGTGGTTAGCAACATTCTTAAATGAATTATGTTTGTGTGACTGGTTTAACATTAAACAAATAAGTGATGAGTTTGGTTAATAAAGTCAATGGTAACATGAGGATGAAGTACGCAAACCAGGTGTGTGAAATAGTCATGCAAGCAACACTCCAAATAAAAGGATAGCGTATCATAATAATTTTGCCTCATATAAAACAACATTAGTTTTTTAAACCAAAATTTTGCCAATCAATCAACGACTTGCATTATTTCATTATCTCATTTATTATTATCTCGAATCCCAATTAAAAACCCATACCCCAAATTTCTCAGATTCCTTTGAATACTCAATTTATTTAAAAACAAAAACAAATATAAATTCCCATAAATAAACGTATCAATCTACATCTCTTTTATAAAACTCTTTGTAACGCATACTTAATTTGAATAAATATTCGTTAGTCAACTGTTGAATTTCGTGTCTCTCTGTTTTCACACACACACACACACACACAGATACGCTCTGTGTGTGTGAGAGAGAAGATTGATAAGTTTTTATATAAATAAGACTCGCTGGCTTATAACGCTGAAGAAGTTGAGGAGAGAATTAATTTGCTGTTGATTGAAGAGGAAATAGAGAGGGGTAGTTTTGTAAATTCAATGGAGGGTCATCGTAATGATGACTTGTCTAATAGACCCACCAAGGTTTATTCAGATGATCAATTGGTTGTCGAGATTCCTGAAACTGCTCATCAGATTAGTAGTGGTATGTTTTGTTTTTTTTTAAGGGTGTTTGGGATTTTGGTTATTGGAATTGTTTTTTTATGTTTTTTATGCAAAACATAAGCAGCTTTTGAGGGTGTTTGGGATTGCTTATTTAAACTGGTTATATATATCTGTTTATTTGCTAGTGGAATAAGGTGTTTTGAATAAGTACTTTAAAGTTGCTTATTCCAAATAGCTTAAAGAAATGAATAAGCAGTTTAATAAGCAAATTGCTTATTAGAATTGCTAATATGTTGATATAAGCTGTTTGGAATAAGCAACTACAAAGTACTTATTCAAAACACCTTATTCCACTAGCAAATAATCAGATATATATAACCAGTTTGAATAAGCAACCCCAAACACCCTCAATAGCTGCTTATATATTGAATAAAAAACATAATAGCAAACAATTCCAATAACCAATCCCAAACACCCCTTGTTACTATAAATAGAACTCCGTATCAGTTAAAATATAAGGCGTGACGTAGTTCTGTGTTTAGTTGGGAAGTAAAGTTTTTTATTTCAAAAGTGACAACCAGAGTAGTATTCTATACTTCTATTCAATGGATGTAATTTTCAAGAATGGTTAATATATTGCAAGAGAATAAGTAATCAGAAGCAACGGGAAATTTTACAGTTATTTTGATAACCCGTTTAATGATGATTACGTATTTAGTTTTATGAGGTTGATTACGACTTTTTTACCCATGTGTATTGAAAAGTCATAATCACTTTTATCCAAAAACTAAACTTTTATATAGGGTGATACAGAGTAACTAATATGACAATGTTATATAGTAAAAATTAATACCATCTTTTGTTTCTCTATCGGAAATAGTAATAACTCGTTGATGCTATTAGTATTTATTAAAATTTCTATGTGAGAAGTCCCATGAAAAGTGAAACTGCAAAATGTTTTGCTTTAGTAAATTTTCTGGCTAAGAATAGGTATTTCTGTAGTCAAGCTTAGAAATTATTAACGTTGCTCAGTATATTTCATATTTTGTCATTATTGGAGGGTATATTGGACAGCGGTAAATGGTCACACTTTTACCAAGTTACATGTTAGTCAAAGTAGTGAACAAGAGGGTTCTAAGGACCCTACTTAATAATTGAAGCTTATGGTAATAACACAATGAATTTATTATTTCCTTTATAATATGCAGAAGTTAACCATTAGTTTTTCTTTGATGTAGATTCATGGTTTCAAGTCGGTTTTGTTCTTACAACTGGCATCAACAGCGCATATGTGCTTGGATATTCAGGTGCAGTCATGGTTCCTCTTGGTTGGGTAGGTGGAGTAGTCGGTTTAATTTTAGCTACAGCCATTTCACTCTACGCAAATGCTCTCATTGCACAGCTTCACGAGTTTGGTGGGAAGAGGCATATTAGATACCGAGATCTTGCAGGATTCATATATGGTAATTAATGAACTTCGTAATATATCTTGCATCGTGTGTGTAAGTTAGTGGGTGCTAAATTTAGAAAAATGATGAAGGCTTTTCGTATTATTGCAGGCCCGAAAGCTTATTCTCTTACATGGATATTGCAATATGTAAACCTTTTTATGATCAACGTGGGTTATGTCATTTTGGCTGGTCAAGCACTTAAGGTATGCATACCAGCATGATTTTTATATACCTGTATTGTTTAGGTAGTTAAAGGTGGGAATACATAAAAGTAAACACGCGTTATGTCATATTTTGTAGGCTACCTATGTTCTCTTCAGGGATGATAATACCATGAAGCTTCCATATTTTATTGCAATTGCGGGGTTTGCGTGTGGCCTTTTTGCAATTTGTATCCCTCATCTTTCTGCTTTGAGGATTTGGCTGGGATTTTCAACATTTTTCAGTCTTGTATACATCGTTATATCATTTGCCCTATCTCTCCGTGATGGTATGATCTCTCTGCTTTTCATTTACCACATCTAACCTTTTCAATTTGTGGATCCCATTTACACAACATAAAAATAATTCAAAGTAAAAGTTGTGTATCAAACAATATTCTTCAGGTCCCTGTTAATATAATTGCTTCCACTTAATAACAAGCAGGCTTCTTTTTTTGGCTATTTATATTGATTGAAAATGTTTCAGGAATACGGGCCCCACCCAGGGACTATGGAATTCCGGGGTCAAATATAAATAAGGTCTTTACAACTATTGGTGCTTCTGCGAGTCTTGTTTTTGCTTTCAACACAGGAATGCTCCCCGAAATACAGGTTAAAACCACAAAAACATTACTGTTGGCATCAAAATGGGTCACCTTTTAGACTTTTAGTACGAATTAAAACAAGCCTGGTTGGGTTGGACCCACAAACATTTTTTTGACCATTTTACAAATAATAAATGTGTTAGTTGCAACTTATGATTATAAAAATAATATTATTAAAGTAGACGTAGTAATGTTCAAATAACATGATTTAGGAGGATGTTTTCAACTACTTTGGGTGACTTTCTACCCATTTGACCCGATCCCTTCTAGCTAATTTTTTTGAATTAACCTGTTAGAGATAAAACACGGTCCAGAATGGAGGGATTTAGAGGGTGTTTGGGATTGCTTATTTCTCTGATTCTGCTATTGCTTAAGAATAAGTACTTTTAAGCTGCTTAAAATAAGTACTTTTAGAAACAGTGTTTGGATTTGTTTATTTTGTAAAAGTTGCAATAATACTCGAAAAAAGTATAATTTGATAAAAATATTCAATCATATGCATTTATTAAAGATTTTAGGTTAATTATGATAGTAAAAGCTTTTCTTAATTTAATATGAAATAAGCAGCTCCTTCCCCCGCTTATGAAAAACTGCTTTTCTGCTTAATAAGAAGAAGAAAAGGAGAAAGTGTTTGGATACTAAAACTGCTTTTCGGTTCAAAAAAGCAGATAGGCAGAAAAAATAAGCAATGCCAAACACCCACTTAATGGGTCAAAATTGTCACTATCTAATACTTTATCGAGTACTTATCGCTTTTTGCTGATAATCTTTTGATCTTCTAGGCAACAGTGAAACAGCCGGTTGTTGGGAACATGATGAAAGCTCTTTACTTTCAATTCACAGTTGGGGTTTTGCCATTATATGCTGTTGCATTCATGGGATATTGGGCTTATGGGAATGAGTCATCTGCATATTTGCTCAACAGCGTCAGTGGTCCAGCTTGGGTGAAGGCATTTGCCAATATATCCGCCTTTCTACAAACTGTTATAGCATTGCATGTAAGATTCTGCATTCTATCTTCATTTTATCCATTTAAGTTGATGCACTTTTGACCGTATTCGCCAATTGGTTGACGAACACTATATTAGACATGAGGTTGGGGATATATGTTGGGAGGTTTTGGTTTTTTGTGGGGACGGTGGATTGGATAATGGTTCATATGGCTTCTAGTCAATAAAGGATATATCTTTAGTGCAGGTTAACATTGTGTAGGTCAGATTCGATTGACCTGTAAACTTTTTATTGTTCTTTGCTATAAAAGTGGTTTGAATTTTAAAACAAAGGAAGAGGTTATATACGAATACGACTATAAACACAAGACTGCTAAAAAAATAACAATATTGTTGAACTCTGATCATTTCAGAAGAATAGAAGTTCAAAGCATTTGATTTCAACCTTGGGTGACTTTCAATCCATTATACGTGTTTCACATTAGTTTCTTTTTAGAGATGACCCGTTCAATGTAAAGTCTAACCAAATCAGCCCATTTTCAATTAAAGAAGTTTAATTTGCGACTTTTACTTTTTTGTTATTAGAAAGAAGGTGACTACCTGAGGTGAGGTGACACAATGGAGTTTTATTTTTCCTTAAAAAGATATGCTTATCTAAATATTTACACACTATATATGTATTCTGTTACATGCTTGCGTGTGCTACTTAGTTTGCATTTGCATCATTTCTATTTTTGGCGTCACACTCATTGGAATCATTGTTACAACTAGATCGATGCTATGAATTCGGGCACATTCCATCAATTTATAAGGTTATTGACAACTGAATGCTAGTGAAGCACACAAACATAACATTTACCATATGACAAATAGAGTATGGCCAAACATATTTGTCACTATTGTTTCTATAATACAGTTTTTACATTTATCTTGAAGTTATAATTCACTTGTATATTCTAGATAGATAACATATTCAATTATTCACTATCAACTAATTTTTTTTGTAATGGTTTTATTTCTATAGATCTTTGCAAGCCCGATGTATGAGTATCTAGACACAAAGTACGGAATAAAAGGAAGTGCACTAGCCGTAAAAAACCTGTCATTCAGAGTGATGGTAAGAGGCGGTTACCTAGTGATAACCACCTTACTTGCAGCGGCACTACCGTTCATTGGAGACTTCATGAGCCTCACAGGAGCCATCAGCACATTCCCACTTACATTTATACTTGCAAATCACATGTATCTAGTGGCTAAGAGGAACAAGCTCACTTCTTGGCAAAAACTATGGCATTGGCTCAATGTTATTTTCTTTGGGTTTATGTCTGTTGCAGCAGCAGTTGCTGCTTTAAGGCTTATTGCCGTGGACTCCAAAAATTACAGCATATTTGCTGATATATAGTTTACAGCTTTCATTGTAATTTTAATGGGGTGTTTAAAATATCCCTTTTTGTTCCATATTGAATACTGTTTTAAATAGTTATATATACAACTCGGTAGTTTTCAAATTAGAAGTGGCGTTGGGCGGTTTATGTTGGTGATCATGGTCAAAATGGATTCTTGTAGTAATTGCAACTTGTTATTGAAAGAGATTTCAAAGCCAAGATTGTTTATATGACCATCGTATTTTGTGTTTCAATTCATGACAGTTTAGTATTGGGTAACAGCGAGTTTGTATCTCTAAACAATTTGGTAGACAAGGATTAATTTATCTATTTTGGGACGATTGGAATCATATTCAAGTCATCTTTGGTGACCGGCCGGTGAACCCCGGACTTTACAGACCATCCCTTAATACTCGTGGAGTCTGGTAAATCACTGGGTCTCTATGTTTTTGGATTATATGGCAAGGATTGATAAACCTAAAGAGATTTCAGCTAACATAATTTGAAGTTGAGATATGAAAAACTGATAAATGCCTAGGACGGATGGGTTTTTCAGCTATGATTTTTTTTTTTTTTTTTTTTTTCTCTCTGAAATGGTGAATATTATTATAACACAAAAAATTATATTGTTACAATCAATTCTTTTAGGCATCACAATGGACATGTCCCATTTGATCCTTCTATATTCAAAGACTATACTACAGCTATCACAATAAGGGAGACAGCTGAATTCCATTCACCATTCTTCTAGTCTAGTAATCTTAGTAATCTTAGTAGTGTACTAAGAAAACCAGTCCTAGGCAACCATGGAGAAACCACACACCTTAACTACATTTCCTTCTTACAAACACCCTACCTAATTGTTCTAGAACATTGGTTTCGACGAAGCCTCACACCACACCCTCCATCCTTAGTTAAACAATCTTTATCTTTATCTTTATATATAATAGAATTAGTAACTCCTCATAAATCATATTATTAATCCATAATATATACTCGTAGCTTACATTGCTTGGAGAATAAGCTAAAATTAGCGGGTTAAACCCATATCAATAATAAACATACTAATGGGCTAATAATAATGAGAAATGCTATAACGTGTGAATTTTTTTTGTAAAGATTTTGTGGTTATAATCTCAATAATAATATGCTAATACACCCCCTGCAGTTAGAACGGGAGGCTTTCGGACGTTCAAACCGGAGTGAAACTCGAGAAATAAAGCATAGGGAAGGCCTTTGGTAAATATGCCGCATACAGAAAACAAGATAAACGTGTAAGACATGAATCTGCCCATAAGCAACAATATCACGAACACATTAAATCATTCATTAACGTTAATCCATAATATATAGTTTACATTGCTTGAAGAATAAGCTAATTAAATAGGCTAAACCTATATTAATAATAGACACATTAATGTGCTAATAATATAGTCCATTCAAAGAGTATTGTCACAAACATAAAGTGATAAGCGAAAATTACTAGGGTATGTCACAAAATACCCCAAATCTCAGCCGTTTTCAAAAATACCTCATGATTCCCCATAAAACCATACGTGACACTAGGGGAGGACACATGTCAAGATTCTAGCTCGGGCAAATATATATATATATATATATATATATATATATATATATATATATATATATATATATATATATATATATATATATATATATATATATATATATTTAACGCATGTCGCGTATGGATGTACGCGACACCCTAAAATCCGTACGCGACATGCATTAATTTGCATGGGGAATGGGAAAAGTATGTTACGTCTTATTATTAGGGTTTAGGGTTCAGTTTTTATGGTTTAGTAGGTATGGTTCACTTTTTTGGGTCTATAAATAGGTATTGTTCTATGGTGAATACACACACAATTTACATACTAACTGAGTTTTCTTCTTCAAACACAATGTCAAACCATGCATCACCTGAAAATGATTCGTTTCACACACCACCTGGCACTCCACCACCGTATCTGTTTCCGTTTTACCACGTGAATGACAACCCACCACACCAGCTACCACCTGCGTTTACACCACAAGAACTGTGGCAGTACTTCCAAGTGCATGACAACCCACCACCTCCCACTCCACCCCAAGATTTGTTTCCGAGCTTCCAAGTGCATGACAACCCACCACCTGCCATTCCACCAGAAGTAATGTTTCCAGAGATAAACCAACCCATGATTCGTCAATTGACTGAGGACGAACAGTATGAGCTGGATATGGAAGTGCTACGGGAGCATGAAGCTGAGCAAGCCCGTCAGAATAGGGAGCGTGAGGCGTACCTCAAAGCAAGACAGGATCGGAGGAACAGAAGAGCCGAAAGGCGTTGGGCTCGGGGTCTTCCACCTGTGCCATCGAGTGAGGACGACTCAAGTGCCTCCTACTCGAGTCACGAGGGATATGTGTCGGATGATTCATTTAATTGAATCATAGTTTTATGTTTATTTATCGTATTGTTTTTTAGTTGTTTGAATTTCTGTTTCTTAGTTATCGTATCGTATGTTATTGTTGTAGTTGTTGTTTCAAGTAATATAAATGTTATGGTTAATATACTTGCATTGACTACAATTTCACGTTACATAAAAAAGGAACTGGTAGAATTAAAGAAGGTACTATTACAATCAAGGAGTAAAAAGTAGCTACCATACGATACATTAAATAAAAACCAGGTTACAACATACTAAAATATTACAAACACCATAATCATTAAACTTTCACCCCAACCGGCTAGAACCAGAGCTCTCTTCCCTGCTTGCATCCCTTTTCGTCTCATCCTTTGTTTCTTTCAATAGTTCATAGTAAATGTTAAGAGCCCTAATCCTACTTACGAAATTCAACATTTCATGCCGCTCTATAGGCTTTGAGACTTGTTCCTCCACCAAGCTATCCAAAAACCTTTTTCGCTGCTCCTCCGACATGTTTTGCTGATGCGTCTCTACAATGTTATTTTGCTGCTCAACCAAGTTTTGCTGATGCACCACGTGATTTTTATCATCCCCCTTGTTACCTGGTGAATTGTTGTGTGACATTGTTTCGTTTTAATTTTTAGAGAAACCTGTTTGGTTTATGTGTGGAATGTTTGTGTTTAATTTATAGTGGTATCACTACAAAATACCTGAAAAAGACTTTAGAAGCAAATGCAAAAGCTTACTCATATTTCGTACACGACATTGTCAGTGACTTGTCATTTCAAAGTGTCATATTTCGTGTAAACTTTTAAGCGTACACGACATTGTCAGTGACTTGTCATTTCAAAGCGTCATATTTCATGTAAAATTTTAAGCGTACACGACATTGTCAGTGACTTGTCATTTCAAAGTGTCATATTTCGTGTAAACTTTTAAGCGTACACGACATTGTCAGTGACTTGTCATTTCAAAGTGTCATATTTCGTGTAAACTTTTAAGCGTACACGACATTGTCAGTGACTTGTCATTTCAAAGTGTCATAACCTTTAAAAAATTGTCTGACCTCAATTGCTTTATAATCTAGCTATGATTTGATATATACACATAATTGTTACTTCTATTTACAGTATCCATGGATTCTAACATTATGAAGTTTAAATGTGTGTTACATTATGATGATCAGCATCGAGGTGTCATTATGTATAATGATTTGACGTACTCAGGGTTAGTTGGGTTGGTGTTGAAGAAATTCAATTTAGATCCAAATATTCCGATTAATTTGTCCTGTAAGTTGGCTTCGTTTAATTATCGTATTGACATTACTGAGGATGATGAGGTAATGTTTTTTGTTGAATGTGCTTGTGCTGCTACTGCTGGGGTGGCACAATTGTTTGTTGTTCAACCCAACAAATAAGACGATTGAGCTTATCTAGTTTTATGTTAACTGGTTTGTATTTTGTTAATGAACGTTTGTACTCTTATTTGAATAAATTTTTTAATTTGGATACTTATGGCAATGTTTATTGAATCACTGATAAAACAGATCATATATAGATGACATTCTTAAGGCATACAACACACTTATTGATTGATATTCTTAATAATTGAAACGATTCTTCCATAGGGCTTTATGACGTTCATCTGCTTTAGCTTCCTCATTCTCAAAGTGTTCTTGTTCTGCCCATTCAACCATTTGATCTAAAGTGTAATCCGATTGTTGTATGATTTTTCTTCCGTCTTCGTTTTCATTTGGGTAGTCTGTTATCACATGATCCATCATTTTTGCTAAAGTAGCATTTGGGCATACATACTTTTCAATAATAAAATTGACACCGCAATGGTCAACGTAAATTTCCAACTGGCCGCCTTGTGATGCTGAAATATCAAACATCACATGCATATCATAGTTGTTTCTTAGCTTGACGGTGATTGAATACCCAGTGTGCGGAACTTCATAATAAAGAGCATGAATCTTCGTATCGAGAATGTTAGACAAGTATTGTTTCAGCTCATCGAGCTTCATTCTTGGAATGTTGATGTTCATCTTCCAACCATTTACATACTCTATATTTCCTTCATTGCAAACCAGATGACCATTATTGTGAACAATAAAATTGAAAATGGTTTGTGAATACGGCGACATAGGTTTTTTTTTTTTTTTTTTTTTTTTTTCTGTCGTTCAATGTTAAACCGGACACGCTCTTCACGTTTGTTTTTTTTCTCTACCATTTCATGTAGATATCGGACACGCTCTTCACGTTTAAATTTTGTTTCTTCTGAAATTACACATGCAAATGATTCTTCCAAACAACCATCATCTGGAATCAATATTGTTGTTAGATCTTCGCGATTTTCGGAAACAAAAATTTGGATCTTTCCTGCCACTTTTGCGAAGTCATACATAACATCAATATCATAATCGCCTTTGATTGCTTTCATACCATTTAATGTGTCGTTTTGTGGCAACACGTAATATAGATTTTGGACCATGGATGGTAATTTTCTCTTCAGATATGTAACCATATCTTGAAAACCAAATTGTGGGAGAACAATATTCATGTGTGAACCACCTTCATATGTTAGTGGGTTAAGTATAAATTTTCCGTTGTAGTTGATAGTGAATTCGAATGTATGGTTATTAGACGTTGACATTTGGTGAATAAAAGAAGACACAATTGGTTTTGATAACTTGAAACCACATACCACAAGTGTATATATATATATATATATATATATATATATATATATATATATATATATATATATATATATATATATATATATATATACAAGCAAATGTATGTAGTCATTTATTTGTCAGTGGTGGAGTTACCATAAAGGTGAGTAGTCATATCTGTGTCAGAAATGTTTTAAGATTAATCAATTTAATATTATTTTGTACAAACTAGTTATTTTATTAGGCTTTTCGGGAAATAAAGGCTATAATTATAAAAGAAATTTATTACAAGCTTTGTAACAAATGTTACAAAATTACTACAATTACATTAGAATACATAAGTAACAAGTGCAAACTAGTTATTATCCAAAGAAATTAAACCAACTATTATTAGACTGTTGAGTGTTATGATCATTTAAATGTTGTGACGGGTATGGTTGAGAGGGATATGGTTGGGAGTTATATTGCTCATAGCCGTGTGCCGGGTTATGATGACCATGCTGTTCATGACTTGCTTGCCCTTGGTCATATTGTCCTGTTGTGTAAATTTTTTGATTATATGGTTGTGTTGGGAATGTGTTATGTCCAAACACATGAGATGGGTATGTATCATAAGTAGGAACGGTGTGATGATCTGTTTGAGTTGGGTGTGAGTCGAATAACGGAGGTGTTTGTTGTTGATCGTTAACGGGTTTTTTCTTTATGGGATACTGTTTTCTTTTGGTTAACATTTCCTCAGGGACGAATGGTTGCTTGCATTGCCCACGATTGTGTCCAGCTTCACCGCACCTACCACAATGTCTTAACCTTGGTTCCTCACCCTGGGATCGTATACGGTTAGTATTTTTTGGCCAGCCGGGTTGTGGGTTGTCCATTCGTGGAGGTTTGATTGGTTGTATATTTGATGGATACTCCCATTCATGAAACTCTCCAACAAAATTCACCGCCTCTGCATATGTGGCTTGGTATTTAGCTTTTTTGAACCAATCCTGAACGTACTGGATACAAGTGTTTTGACCCAAAAATCTACTCACAGCAATAACATGACCGCAAGGTATACCAGAATGCTGCCATTTGCGGCAATCACATGTCCTAGACCCTAAGTTCACTTCCTGATTGTATCTCCCATCAAAAACTTGGAACCGATATTGGTCAACCCCGTATACATTCCAGGTTGCGCTTTTCATTTTTCTCTTTTCCACTTTATGGGATGCCCAATCAGTTATTTCATGCTTCATATTTGCTGCATAAACAAATAGGCTCTAAAAAGTGAATTTATGTTAAAGATAATTATTAAAAATATAATTATACGAATCGGGACAATAAATACCAGCCACTTGTCGCCGTTTAAAATACCAGGCTTGCACCATTTTTCGATATTGCTCGGTCAGCATTGTTATAGGCAGCTTCCTTGATTTTACGGTACAAGCATTAACAGACTCGACACTGTTAGAAGTACAGTAATTGTAGCGAGTTAGTGGGCAGTATGCTCTCGACCATCTGTGAACACCCGCCTCTATTAGCTTGTGGAACGCCTTAGGCTGAATGGACAGGAGTATTTGCATCTTGCTATCAAATTCGTCAGGTGTATACGCTTTGCATATCCTCCAAAATAGCGCCTTTGTTGTGTCCCTTTTTAAAGAAAGATTCATCATTAGATGACGACAGCATATACCATGAAACGCCAATGGGTATTCATTTTGTACAGCTAATCTGATAGAAGGATGCCTATCAGATATGATAACCAAATCCTGTCTATCGGCTATGCATTCTTTAAGGCATGAAAACCACCATGACCAACATTCACTAGTTTCCCCCTCTGCATATACCGTAAGCAATAGGCACAATTTGGTTGTTTCCATCCATGCCGACTGCTAACAAATTTGTACCTTTGTAGACACCCTTCAGATGTGCCCCGTCAACTATAAGTAGTGGTCGAAGACAATGTAAGAAAGTTCGAATCTGAATAACAAAATTGAATACACATTAAACACCATTCATGAAAATTATGAAACCAATCATGAAAATTAATATCACTTACAGAAACACCAATGGCAACGAATAACATCTCGAAAACGCCTTCTTCATTTGTCTTGATACGTGTGATAGTGCCTGGGTTTTTTTTTACTAGGTTGTCACAATAATACGGCAACATTTCAAATGATTCCGTAGGTGAACCCCTAATCATTTGTAACCCATAATCCTTTCCTCTCCATGCTTGTTGGTAAGATATACTAGCTTTAAATTGCGACATATCTCTTTGCATATCTTTTGGTTTTAAATCTCGTCTAGCATCTTTCAACTTTTCACTAAAAATGTGACCAATAACTTTTTTATTTGCATTTCGATGGTTATGATATGTTATTGTTTTATCACACGTGTGATTATCATTCAAACTTGTAACTTCAAACATCGGTGTATCTCCCACGCGTCTAGAGTTAATTCTCCATTTGCATGAGTTAAAATGATAGCACTTAACATAATATCTTATAGGTTCTGCCCTTTCTACTAAAAACTGGTAACCTTCTTCTAAACATTTCATCCTAATTGTTCTGTCTAATAAATCTCTTGTGTCAAAAAAACTTCCCCTTTAAAATATTTGTATCAATATGGTCATCGTTTGAAATTACGTGTTTGGACTGGTAAAGTGGTGTTTCTGGAACGTCAGGCATGAGTGAAAAAATATTTTTCCATTTATTATGGACTGGTTTTTGGTTCTCGTTTTTCCCAACATAAACATCATCTTCATCATATGCATCATCATTAACTTCGTCATCTGACCCAAAAGCAAATGATGAATTTGGTTTTGTGAAATTTGGCTCATCTTTAAAACCGGATTCAAAAATCTCATTATCATTTGATTCAAATTTTTTTGATGGCCCCTCATTTAAAAAATAGTTGCCTTCATAACTAGAATACCCGATTTCTTGGTTAGTGTTTGTTTCAAAAAAGTTAAAAAATGTCGGGGTTTCTTGGTTTGGCATAAAAGATGGCATTTCTTCAAATGCTTTCGCTTTAGCAACATAAAGATGCGGCATTTCTTGATTCGCGGCAGCGAATTCAGCAAAGAAACTTACCTCATCATCGTCAGTGATATCCATGCGAACATCAAATGCGGGGTGCGAGAATTTGAAATTAAGCGGAACACTGGGATCCAACTTGAACTTAGAACGTACAGTTTCATCTAACCATGAGTAAGTGATATTAGTATACATAATCACACCTCGTTCGGTATTATCAAAATGTAAAACACATTTGAATTTTTGAAAATCTGAACTCATTTTGTTGGTTTGATATGGATCAAGGTGTTTGTAAAGACTAAATATATACGGAAAATGCTGCAAGAATACTACTTTTTTGAAACAAAATATGACACGGACTAGACAGTTGATTTGACAAGTGCCTGACACATACGGGTACGTATAACTTTTTACGCGAAATATGACAATGATATGACAATTGCATGACACGTACGGGTACGTATAACTTTTTACGCGAAACCTGTTGGATGACAATCAAGGTATATCCCGTATGGCTCCAAAAGGAATTCCTCCAAACTTTCATAGTTAGTGCGCCTTACCTAAACAAAAAATAAATAAATAAATAAATTTTATACAATATGGTTACAAGTTCATTAATTATATAAAGCAAATGTTAATAAATAAAAAACATTTTTAGTAGTACCTTTGTAGGATCAACATTATAAAATACCAAAAGTGAGCTAGCAGCTGTACCAACAACCAGAACATCCTCATCATCATCATCTACCGGTAATTCTTCTAGGTTAAATCGTGGAATGGTCGCCGTACTCTTTTTTAGTTTAGCCTTAGCTCCACGTTTCTTAGGGAGGATTGTAGTGGGTCCCTGTTGGGTATACGGAAATTGCTGATATTTACCTGGACGACAATCCCTCCTTGGTCGGTCGATCGGATGCTGAAAAAAGATTAACAAAATTAAAAAAAAAAAAAAAACAATCAGTAACCAATTACAAATAATGACGAATTCTAAAAATAATAATCCTAAAATAATATGTTACCTGGATGTCAGCAGCATCGTTAGGGCGGGAAGATGGACCAGCCTGGTGATCAATGGGAGTGGCAAACGAGGCGAAACCCATTGGTGTACGGGTAGCAGCATGTCCGGTTGATGGAAACGGGGATGGATACCTAGACACAACGGGCGGTGTAGGAAGGTCTTCAAAGAAAGACTCATCTGGTGGACCACTAAATGGACGGTGGGATTGGGGGAATCCCTATATATTAAATCATAACGTAATGTTAGTATATAACCATTTCGTCATTAAAAATTACTAAACACAAGAAAAAAAAAAAACCCCGTGTGTTTTGAATCACACTATAGTCACTAAAACCAACATTTTCATCTGCAACAAAGCTTGATCCTCTATGTACTCCTTGTTTATTGCGAAGTTGGTTTTGCTGCATTAAAAATGTTAATGAAACAATTAACAACCTTTCAATAATATTTATACATAAACTCAAAAGAAATTGATGTGAAACTGTTTACCATTTTTTCAATCTCGGCTAGCTTTAGCTGATATTCTTTAATCTTCTCATCATAATAATCAAACTTTTGTGCCACAGCCGGAGGTATTTCATAATCCATGTTTGCTTGTGGCT
Source organism: Artemisia argyi (assembly GCA_030686995.1). Lineage (NCBI taxonomy): Eukaryota > Viridiplantae > Streptophyta > Magnoliopsida > Asterales > Asteraceae > Artemisia > Artemisia argyi. The sequence continues at coordinate 120,420,380 of CM060697.1, read as the reverse complement.
GTATAACCGGGGGTGCGACCGGATGCCCTTGGAAATACGCATTACTGTCACGCCACCACTCGGATAATTCCTCGTACTCATCCGGTGTAAGCCTAGGCAACGGTGTTCTTACCTTTAATAAAACATAGAAAATACACATGAAATTAAAAAAATAAAACAATATTAAATTCATAATAGTTGAAAAAAATTGAATATCTCAAACTCACCCTCAATTGGTCGTCCAAAAACTTGTCAATACTTTCTCTAACGACCACTTTATTAAAACTCCATGCAACGGACCGGGGATGAAACACTTGATGATGACGGAAAAAATAAGGGCTAGCACCCCTGGGGAACATCTCCAATATCCAAATCTAAAAAAAAATAAAAATAAAAAAGTTAATTCGTTAAAATAACCACAATTATATGTATACATGAACTGTATAAATAGATTAACGGCATACCTTAAAAGCCCATAGAAATCCATTCAACGTGTACTTAGGAGGTTTAGTAGGGTCCCTGTCGGCGGAAAAGTGCTTATCCCTACGCTTAAATACTGCATCCCGGAGATGATTGTACAAAGTTGGCCATACATACGACCCCCACGGAAAGACATTCCACATATCTAAATCCTCAACTAGCCTAAGCAAAAATCCGTCTACTATATTCCCATGCTCAGTACCTTCCAACACCAACATCAAAACAGCTAACAAACAAAGTCGAACCCCATCTTTGTCGCTCAACTTATTAAACGCGTCTTTGTTTATCATTGCTAACAAGGTACTAACGTGTATAGGTTTGGAATCAATAGTAGAAGGGAACACACGTCTCCTAAATAAGTTAGGACCTTCCATATATGACTCCCTAAAATCAACCCCAAACCTTAAACCCGTGACTAGACAAAATTCCTCCCTACCAAACTGAATTTCAACCTCACCTAAACGATCAAGAGTACGTACACGATATCTTAATGGAACTGTGTTTGTGTCTCCCTCTTGGCAAGCAACTTGGTGGCATAAAAAATAGTGTACTAACACCCCGCTCTCTTGCATATTCGGAATGTCTAACATCCAACCAAAACATGTTTCTCTAAACATTTTTTCCTTAGGGGTGTTCAATATCAGTTTTCTAATGTCCCGAATTAAAGACAACCTACTCCTACATGTAACTTGCGCAGGATAATCCTAAAATAACCAAAAAACATAATAAATATATATTTACAAAACATATACGTAACAAATAAAAAATAATTATAATGACAAAAAAAATTATATTTAAGTATTACCGGATATTCCGCCATTATGACACACTACTGAACTACAACAGCCACTAACACAAGACCACCACAACAACGACACAACTCCACCAGCAACAACTACAGCACCACCCCACCAACACAACAAGACCACCAGCAACAACCACACCACCACCACAGACCACTACCAAAACGCCACACCACCACTACACCACCACTGCACCAGCAACAAATGTTACACCACAACTCCACACCACCAACAATACTGCACCACCACTGAACCACCACTGCACCACCAACAATACACCACCGGTAACAACCAAACAACACCAAAACTATCACAATGACAATACACAAAGAGATGGATGTATTTTTTTTCTAGGTTATGTGTATGAATATACACGACATGCAACCATATATCCTCCAAATTCCCTCATCCGTCTCATCCATGCAACTTTTTCAGTCAAATGATCATTTCCCATGCAAAATGCTCCTTCCCCATGCAAATGCTCCTTCCCCATGTACCACTTTAATGATGTCGCGTATGGTTTTGTGTGTGTCGCGTACATCCATACGCGACATGTAATATATATATATATATATATTTTTGTTTTTGGCCCGAGCTAGAATGTTGACATGTGTCCTCCCCTAATGTCGCGTATGGTTTTATGGGGAACCTTGGGGTATTTTTGAAAACGGCTGAGATTTGGGGTATTTTGTGACATACCCCTCCATGCAGGGGTATGTCAGTAATTTTCGCAAGTGATAATACCTAGTGCAATTATAACATCAATTTAACTCAATGACACCTTTACCTTATGACTAGCAATTAGTGTCTTTTTTGGTTTCTTAATAATAATCATACCTGAGGTAATATAGAGATGAATCTATATATTCATGTTTCCATTTTTCAGGAGACAACTTTTTCTCCTTTTTTTTTTTTTTTTTTTTTTTTTTTTTTTCATTACTGAATTATAAATCTTTGTCATTGCGATTGGAATGGAGAAAGTGTAATACAAAGACAATACAATTCATATCATTGCACTTTTCTTTTTATTAATTATAGGCGAGTAACAGTGAATAACGACGAAATTTAATGCTACAAATAATTATAGTTGCAAAATTGTAGTTAAGTTGCGGGTAAATGAAATAGATGTATATTGTTTATTGGGTCAAACTTTCAACTTATAAGTAGTCATTGAAGAAATATATTAATGTAAAGTATAATATTAGAAGGAATAAATAACAAACGTGTTTTCTCTTTAAGTCTTTAGGTATAGTATGGTAGAGAAGAGAAGATGACTTATCAATGGTTTGTCTTAACTTCTTGCCCACTTTACTTTATTGCATCTTATGGTAAACACCATGTCGACTGCTTCTATATCCGTATTACTACCATACAAGCAGGTAATTAGGTACCATTTCGTCTATCTAATAGGGAAATAGATCTATGGTTATAGAACCAAAGCTATTCATTATGAAAAGAAGTTGATTATGAATATGTGCAAGCAACTTAATTAAGTTCAAATAATATCACTATTTAAGTCGAGAAACAAATATTTTCATTCATTTACATAAACCCATTACATTATCTACTATTTATTATAATTTTTGTGTGTGTTCTAGTTTGATGCTACAAAAATATATGTATATATGTATTGTCGGCTTGTGGCATAACATGTAATGCTTGGTATACAATTAGAGCTCTAGGTGCAGATGGTGAATGCATGCTCGCCGTCCGAGTTGGCATAGACAACGGCGAGCCGTTGCTCGCCGATGGTCACCTCCCCGTGGCCACGGCGAAGGTGAAATCTGACAAAGTAGCAGGCTTTATTCATTTCTAAACGTTGTATAACGTTTAAAATAAAAACGTTCGTCCCTTTTTTTTTAACCCCCTAAAACCATTACATACTATCCCTATATATATTACATATTTCACACATTTCATTTCAAAAAACCCAAAACATTTCATTCCAAAAAACTTAACACATTTCATTCCAAAGCAAAAACAATGAGTGAATCATCTTATTCCGAAGTTAGTGACTTTGAAGAGCTACATGAGCTAGAGCTGATTATCCAAGAGTTCGAAAACGAGCAAGAGTTGCAAAATCAAGCAGCCGGTCCTTCACATCGCCGTACATACATCAAGCAAGAGTTGTACACACTCAAGGCTTCAACTATGTCTCATCGAGCATGTTTGACAACAACAACAATGGGAAGAATTTCAACGAAATAATAATAATTAGGTTCGGTTTTTAGTGTCGTATGTGTTGTATTTTTTTTTCGTATCGTATTTTTTTTTCCGTATTGTAACTTTTTAATTTGATGAAATAAAATTAGTATGTTTTTTTTTTTATTTTTTAGTATTTGTGAAATTAATTTAATTTATTTAATGAAATAAATAAAAAAATAAGTGTGTAAGAGGTAGGGCCCTAATGGGGAAGTTGAGGTTTGTTGTTTGGTGAGGGGAGTTTGTTGTGGTTAGTTGAAGTTGAGATGTTTGGTGATGTGACATGTGTGGGGCCCGAATGAAGAGGCTAACCTCAATTTTGCACCTAGAGCTCTTATTGTATAAAAGTTTGTGTTCTGTGAAAGAATTATAGAATTTGATACAGTAACTAATGAAGCTCTTAATCAACCAAATGACATGCATCGTATTAAACTATTTGTATAACTAAGCCTTAAGCTCTTAATCAACCAAATGACATGCATCGTTTTAAACTATTTGTATAACTAAGCCTTTTTTTTTTTTTTTTTTTTTTTTTTTTTTTTTTTTTTTTTTGTTTTTTGTGAGGTAGATAATAGATTTGTGTTCGTGAGTTACCTATATATAGAATTGGCAGCAATGAAAGATTTTTGAACTTCAATATTTTTTCATGGCAATACTATATAACAAACTTTGCGGTAGGAGTTAGTTTGAAGACTCGGTAATTATAACTATCTCACACAATATGAGATATCATTGAAACACAAACTTTTTGGTTTAACTTTAAAAACTATTTTAACCTTTTATAAAAACATGAGTATTTTCTTTCGTGTCTTTTCATTTTTATTTATTTTCATTTCTAAGAGACATCGTCATTTTCGATCTTTTTTTTCTCTTTCACTTAATCTCGAAGAATAAATATATTTTTCTATCTTTTCATCTCTTTTCGTGTCGATTAAACAACAATTAATATGTTTAACAAGTTTACTTTTATACATCCGTAACCTTCACGAGTTTATAAACCAGTAACATATAAACACGCACCAAAAACAGTTTCGTACAAGTTACAAACACATATAGCTACACATAGCGAGCTAAAAGACAATCCTCGTAACTAGCTTGTTTACATGCATGCATGCTTATAAATACCACAACCAACATACACCATGCTTGCATCTTTACATTTACATAAACATGACAATCTCCATTTTTGTCCTCGTTCTTCTATTCATCTCCACCAAATCCTCTGCAGATAATGTGACAGTAGACATGTTCCTTAACTGCTTAACCAGTCGGTCAGATCCTAAATATCCTGTCAACGATATAGTCTACACTCCCGACAATTCTTCATTTTCTGATGTGTATTATGCATACATTCGAAACCCTCTTTACGATAACTCAACCAGAATAAAACCATCTTTAATCATCACTCCAACACACGTTTCACACATCCAAAACTCCATAGTGTGCGCAACCAAACACGGCATGCAAATGAGAACGAGAAGTGGTGGACATGACTATGAAGGGCTTTCGTACCTCTCATATGAAGACACGAACACCGCCCCTTTCTTCATGCTTGACATGTTTAACTTACGCTCAGTAGATGTAAACATCGAACAAGGAACCGCATGGGTCGAAAGTGGTGCCACCCTCGGTGAACTTTACTATAAAGTTTCAGAGAAAAGTAACATTCATGGCGTCCCTGCGAGTGTTTGTCCTACAGTTGGGGTTGGAGGTCATTTTAGTGGAGGTGGTTACGGTACCTTGATACGAAAATATGGGCTAGTAGTCGATCAAATTGAAGACGCGAAGTTGATTGATGTAAATGGTGAACTTCTGGATAGAAGGTCGATGGGGGAAGATTTGTTTTGGGCCATTACAGGTGGAGGTGGTGCAAGTTTTGGTGTTGTTCTTTCTTATCAATTTAAATTGGTTCTTGTTCCACCTAAAGTAACATACTTCAGTTTAGAAAAAACATCTGAAGAGGAGATCATTAACATTGGTGACAAATGGTTTCAAATTGCGGATAAACTAGACCCTGATCTCTTCATTCGAATGGGATTCAGTGTCATAAACAACACCGAGGGAAATAAAACAATAAGCGCTACATTCCCTAGTTTGTTTTTGGGTAACACCACAAGTCTTTTAAGTCTGATGGACAAAAGTTTCCCGGAACTAGGGTTGCAAGAGTCAGATTGTGTTGAAATGAGTTGGGTTGATTCAGTTTTGGTTTACTCAGGTTTCCCAGTAGGGACATCGCGCGAAACTCTACTTTCTCGATCCCAACAATCAGAAAGACAACAAAATTTCAAGATCAAGTCAGACTTCTTAAAAAACCCTATCTCAAAACAAGGGATGAAATCCATATTCAAAAGAATAAAAGAGCTCAGAAGTCAATCGCTTACTTTCACTCCATTAGGTGGACGGATGAACGAGATTTCAGAGTTTGCAAAACCGTTCCCACATCGAGCAGGGAACCTTGCAATGCTTCAATACCAAACGTATTGGGAAGAATCAGGAACGGAAGCTGCAAATGAATACATAGAGGATACAAGGTTGATGCATGAGTATATGACTCCATATGTCTCCGAGAACCCTAGAGAAGCAGTTTTTAATTATAGAGACCTGGATATTGGTGTGAACCATAATGGGAAGAATAGTTATGAAGAAGGAAAAGTTTATGGGGTGAAGTATTGGAAAGAGGTTAATTTTGAAAGGCTTGTAATGGTGAAGTCTAGAGTTGATCCAGGAAATTTCTTTAGAAACGAGCAGGGAATTCCAACTTTGGAATCTATTGGTTAAATCATTGTTAGATACCCCGTATATCTATTTACTTAAGAAAGGATTTGTATATCTATTTACTTAAGCATAAATTTGCCACAAGCAAAATTGAATTCGTATTTGGTTATAACTTACTTTCATAGTTTCATTAATTATAAGTTTTCATATCAAGTGTCCTATCTTATTCAAGTTCAAGAGTGAGAGAAGAACAAAATGGATTCAAATGCAAGCATAAAAAAGCTTAATTACTTGGGTGGTAGGATGTGTGTTTCAAGATTTGATTTACACTTATCTTTTAAACCAATTTTATTTTACATCAATTAATCGAAAGAGCTAATTCGTCCATTTAAAACATACAAATAGTGTAATTTGATTTGCATTTTTTGCAAGGTGTTATTAACTTTCGAAAAACTTTTACTAGTTTTAAATGCTATAGTACTTATTTGTTCTTGAGAACCGATAAGAATTTTAAACAATCTTAAAGCCAGGTTTAGTATCTATAAGTTCTTTGAAGAAGCCTTATCATGTAGCTTCTCATAACAACAAAGACCGCATATACATCATGGTTCTCAAATTCTCATGGTATCTGCATAAAAAGTAATACATACAACACCATTAAGTCATTAACATCACAATAAGTCGTTTTAAAAGTAGTTGGAGCATCATGACCGTGATGATTAAAATCAGACATGTATAGCTTATATATCTACCATTTGTTCTTAATAAACCATCATCATTCTTATCGAAGTGAGATTCTATTAATTATGGCCATATAGTTTTCGACCACAACGGACAACCCCATCCCATTCTGATCATCATGTTAAACATCGTGTGGTTGGTGTTACACAATTCCTCCCTTCCCAACTGACTAACGTGCCTATATTCGATCACCCCTTTAGGCCACCCCTACGCTCAATGCTTGATGCAGAACTTAGTGTGGCCTATTATAAAAACCATTTGAAAGCGATCCTATTTTGGATATTAAACTTAACCTTAGCGAGACCTATGCTTCGTGACTTTGTTACCATTGGATTTTAGAGATAACGGTCATAGGGTCTGTTTGATAAAAACTACTGGTATCATTTAGTACTGAATGAATCAAAAGTGCTAAATGATTCAATGTTGATGAATGATTGTGATTGTGAGTGAAACAGATTGTTTGACAACCGTTTTGAAAGAAAGGAATAAGATTACTAGTGTGACTTTTTTTGTATGATTTAGCACTCCAAGAATAAGATTAATAATAATTGTTAACTAATCTTACCTTGTTTTTTTGATCAATAATACTTCGTATAAATATGTAAAAAGAAGAAAAACGCATTAATTATCATGAGGCAACATGAATAAAAGAATATGATTGCACTAGTGAATGAAAGGGCTTCTCTTTGACGCTGGCCCACTCATAACTAAATTGAAGCATCCATCGCATGTTTTCTTGGTACCAAACAAGCTTCTTACTGACCGAATAAGAGATTCATGCTTAATTATCCTATTAAGTGACTATATGTGCTTAGTAAGACTATCTTTATTCACAACCTCATCCAACTCAATCTTTCATTAAAAGATTATTTTCACTTATCCATATATACAATCTATACATACAATCAATCCCAACTTTTTTATCATTTATCAACAATCTAACCTAACATATAATATTGTTTTTTATATTTAATTTAATTACTTAAACCCAAATGAAACCAGTAATCTATTATTATACCAAAAATTAACTCACATGCCCCCCAATCAGCATAACAACACTTGCCATTTAATTTTCGTGTAAGCCCAATTTAAGCTTAAACAAAAGATCGTAGCCCAAACCACCATTTAAGTCCAATAACACATTAAACCTTAATATCTAGGGACCATACAAGATATTCACTTTTTATCATAACCCTAACTTAACTAAAATGTTTCCCTAATCTTTCTCTTTACCCTTCGCAGCCTCAACACAAATTTCTGTAGTAACCAAAGAACAAAAACAGGTCCCCACACCGAAGCACAATACGTCTTCAAGGCCTCTTATCGGAGGTCTCGGGGGGTAGTTTTTTTGTTCTGATTTTCGTATCCTGTTTTAGTTTGGAAGTAGTAACCGCATGCCATTTGACACGAAACCAAGAAGTAATGATTTGTTGGCAGATTCAGAGCGTGACATGTGGCACGGTTGGCTAAAAAATTTGGAAGTTACAAACCGACCGGGTCGTGGCTTTCTCTTTCTTTCTTTTGTGTACTTTTAATATAATATTGAGTTTTTTTGTCTTATACCCTCCGATCGGTTGGATGATTTCACTGATAAACATAGTCTAATATCCAGTTGCCGGTCTTTTCATGGTCCTCGAGAAAATGTAATTGTTTAGTTTATGCATTGAGGACACCCGACAATCTGGAGGTTTAATAAAATGTTAACTCGGTATTTTGCATATGGGCCAAAATGATTAGATAAATTCAGTAACTCGGAACCTTGTGTTTAATTACGAACTGAATGACTTATTTCTATCTATACTATCCATGATGGGTTTACACCCACTTCTTGAAAGTGAAAATTTGATTTTTTATTTAAGAAATTTTGTAAAAAAGTTGACTTTTATTCATTTGTTCTGCCCAACCTTGAAAGTGGTCCCGGTTTATTTAAGGAATTAAAAAGATAAAACTTTTTCTTAAAATTGATATTAATCATCCGGTCGTCTTCAAGAATTGTTGATTTCATCATAAAACATCGTCATTGTTCATAAATTTTTCAAAATTAAGGATCAATTTTAGTTTATTTGCTCGATTTTAGGTTCGAAATTGCCAATTAACAAACGATTAGTTAGATATATGCACGATAGTCAGATTATATCGAACCAAATTCAGTTAGGAATGACGAAAATCGGGTAATGGATGAAGAAAATTAGGTTATAGTATAAACAAAGTCAGATCCGGATTTAGAAGAATATGTAGATGTTGTTATAAATAAAATCACATTAATATGTAGATGTTGTTATAAATAAAATCACGTGTGATTTTTTTTTTCTTTTTTTTTTTCTTTTTTTTGTTTTTTTTGTTTTTTTGTTTTTTTAACGGTGATTTCAGACCTTTTAGCCGACTAATTCACATGGTTTGAACCCATCGTCGCACAGACTCAAACCAGGTAAAGCCCTCCATTTTCAGGAGGTTGGCGGGGCCACTTAAAGTTGTTTACACCTAGAAGGAATTGAATTTGAGACCTCACACATTTTAGAGTGATAATCACAAGCCCTTTTACCACTAGGCCACCCTTAAGTGGTTTTCTGAAAAGTGAAAGTAAAATATATTATCATAAAACAAGATAAAGGCATGCTGACTTTTTTATAAACTAGAGAGAAAGAGCACTGACAATATTTGAATAGTATAATCGTGTGTGATTATATCAAAAATCACATCTTATTATATTAAAACTCGCGTGTGATTGTAACAGTAAATATTGTTGATTTACTTGACTATAATGAGATGTTAGGTAAGTCACATGAAAAGACAATATTACATATATGTTAATACTTATATTTTAATAGAATTAGTTTTTAATTAGAAGAGTAGTTTTAATTAACATGTTTTGATAAATCATAATGCCAAATTTAAGGATTTAGCTATTTGTATCCCTAAGAGCTATTATATTTAATAAAAAATAAATGCAATATATGATAGTATATTTAGTTATTTGAAAGTAGTTAAACTAAAAAAACATTCAATATATTTAGTTATTACAAAAATAAAAACAATCTATGCACGTGATAGTTTTTTAAACATAGCCCTAAATGGTATGTTTATCATTTTTCTAAGGGGAAATAATGGCTACTTTATAAAGTATGAAACTTGCCTACTTTCTTTTATAAAAAATTAAAAAAAAAATTCAATTAAGCCCCTTTATAATATTACAAATAAATGTTTTCCCCTCCCTTTACAAAAGAAAGTAGGCAAGTTTCCTACTTTATAAGATATGCATCATTTCCCCTTTTTTTAAACTTGATCTTAATGTAAAGGAAACGATATATCTTCCTACTTGATATGCGTACAAATTTTTCTACTTGTGTGATCATGATAAGTGGATTGATCAATGACTTAAATTAAGAAAAGAATTAGTACATTACACATGTTGTAACTTGGTGTAGGTAGGAGAATAAGTAAGAAAATAATGTAGGAGGATATAATGATATATATTCTTACTTAATATACGTAAATTTTTGTTTTACGAAACTTAACCAAATACAGTAATTTATTTTTATTTTTATTTTTTTGAGGAAGCAAAAAACAATTGTTTTCTTTATAACATTTGGGTGCTGGCTCCTTGTACAACCGATCCAACAAATTGATCAGTGGTCTTGTTCATCTTTGAAGCTTCAAAAACCTTGTTAGTAAGACGGTCTCAGTCTCTTCATAACTTAGGGTTTACATCTTCATAATTTACGCCATTTTTATTTTATTTTTTTAATCACTTTTAGGGGATCAACCAGATTGATCTCAACAGCGGTGGTCATCAACTAAAAAGACCATGTAAGACTATAATCTCCTCTCAGCACTCGTTCGTTAATTTGTATATATTTCAATTTCATAAACAATTCCTAATTAGGGTTTAATGCTAAATTGAAGATCCATATTTCTTTTATTTATCATAAAACCCACACGTCAGATTCAGTAATTATCTAATAAGCTATTGAAATAAAAAAATGTATATTTTTATCTATAATTTTGAATCTGGCCTTGTTTATCTATAATTCAGGGGTGTTTGGGGTAACTAATATTAAGGAGTGTTTTCGTATTATCTAATTGGGTGGTATGTTACCAAAATATGATAATGGTGACTTACAATTTACGAAACTGTATATTCTACCTTTAACTTAAACTAATCATACATTGATTGCAAATAAACACTTATACTTTTCTCTCAATCTGTTTGCCTCGGTAATGTTAGTATAAGTTAAAGACAAAATTTGTTTCCATCATTTCCTATTTAGCTATAAAAAGCAGTACATTGATGTCGAAAAAGGGAGCTAAATGCTTCTTTTATTAGCATTTCAAATTGGTGGTATTCACACAAAATCGAAAAGCTAAACAAAATACATTTCCCAATGTAGCCCGGGCACTCTTATAAGAGGGCCGTTGACTCGGTATGAACATTGCCCTCCACAGTTTCTACATGGGGGCGGGCGACTAGGCCACACTTCAAAATAAGCATACACAACATCTACAAATTCTCATTTCAACAGTTCGGTAACCTAGTTATAGGCCCTAGCAACAACAACAACAACAACAAGAATACCTAACCCATGGGCGGATGCATTCATATAGTTATGTGTTTTGTGTTTTGTAATCCTTAGAATGTCATTTAATTGAACATAAAACTCATCTTATGTCTTTTGGACTTGAGTGACGTAAAAAAATGCGAAAATTGTACTCTAAAACTGATATATACTAGCAGCTAAACTGAAAAACATTACTGACTAAACTTTTTTGTTCCGCGCATAGCGGCGGGGATCCTGCTAGTATGTTGTAAAGAATTAAGCATCTGAAAGAAAGCCAGGAAGTGGAACATAGTATCTTGCCCTGTAGTTTTCCCTGCTGCTTTTTGCTTACGAGATGGCTTGGTATATAAACTTCATGCTATTTAGAACTAGTAGTCCAATGAGCCTGTGTTGCTAAACGATTTTGTTATGCATTAATGGCGGATAATTTGCTGGCTTAAATTATCTTTAAGTGTGAAAATTTTGTTTATTCGTTTGGAACACAGCAATAAGTTTGAAGAGGGTGTTTGTAGGTTTTAGAGAACCAAGCGTTTCAAAACCAAGAATTTGCCATCCTTTAATTCTGTATTACAGACCTCTGCTTGTACATGAATACATGATGTGCTGTTTATTATTATGTTTTTAAGTTCTTGCACAATTTATAAATTATTATTCACAACCAGAAACTTGTAGAATTTGAAATTTGAGGTTCTTAAATTCTTTCACGAAATCTTAATTCTTGGTTTTATCATGCATACTAAATTTGATCAGAATTAAAATATTGATGTCGTACCTTGCAGATCTTATATCTAAATGTATGCATATCAGTAGGTATGCATTTGGTTAATGGTTTTCATGGTTGTGTTTTATTCAACTCGAATGAACAAAGAAGTGATCTCTTAGTTTAACAGCGATTTTCTTTGGCAGGAATTCCTAATTTAGATAACTTCATTGTCTTTTGTAGTCTTTAAAATCATACCTTAGCAATATAATCCGAATTGTACCTTTTTTATAAAGTTTATTATACTTCCCAAATTTATATATGTGACTGATAAAGAGGTCGATGCTTATTCTAACATCATTCCTTGTATGTGAAGATATTGTTAAAGGTGATTACTGGTGGATGTTAACTAATGGCTAAGGTTAGAGATCGAATTGAAGACTTTAAAGATGCTGTCAACAGGGGTGCTTTGTCTTTGGGATTTAATGAGGTTGGTTTTAACTTTTTATATTTAGCTTGTTTACCAGAGTTTGCAGCGTTATGTTTTTTCGTCTTACCAATCTTCATGCTATTTGACCATTGTTTCTGATGTGTACTTAATATCGACAGGCCAAAAGAGCAGCTCTAATGGCGTCTTTTATAATACACAAGCCTAGGGAAAGGTCAAATTTCACCAAGGCTGCATTAAAGACGGTATACAAAGCATGATTACTATATTACTAGTATTATATTATACTTGATCTATCGTTGATACTAACATGCTGTAATAATATTTGATCTCCGCTAATTTGTATTTCTTTGATTTTCTTTATTTTTTCAGTTAGAGAGCATTGGTACTCTAGAAAAGTTTTTGATAGAACATAGGAAGGATTATGTCGACCCTCACCGTACCACAGAAGAGGAGAGAGACAGCATTGAACATGAAGTAAGATCTATAGGCGATTCTTATTGGAATATGGTACCATTTATTCTTAAATAGGAGGCTGTTTAATCATATGATTTGCAGGTTAGCATTTTTGTTAAAGCCTGCAAAGAACAGATAGATATTCTCAAAACTAGCATAACGAATGAAGAAGTGAATTCAAAGGGCTGGCTTGGTGGCATTAGGGGTGACCATGCTAATGCTGATACTATTGCACATAAACATGGAGTGGTATGTCGAATTTTCTCAATTGCCAGTTTATCCATATTCGTTCGGTGTTTGCATCTGTGTTTTGCAACTGTTGTTGTGATATTGGATAATCAGAACCACATAATCATCTAGGATTACGTTTTTTAGGAGACGGTTTGGATGTGCTTTGCTGCGTGATTATGTAATAATAAGATGATCAGCTGTTCCTGACAATTTTTTATTGTTTAAGGAACTAATTGACTAGTTGACCAAATAAGACGATCATTCTTTTATCAACTATGAAATTATTTATTTCTTCATTAAAACTATTACTAGCAATAGTGAGGTTTTTAGAATCAGTTTTGGTTGCTACCAGTAAGAAAGTGAATTTAAACCAAAAATCACAATCACTCCCCAAACACTATAAACTTATGATGTAGACTTCAGACGATTGGTTTCAAATTGATATTACAAACACCCCTTACTGTGCCATTTATTGATAGTCATCGTGACAGTTATGTTTCTTTTGTTACAGATTTTGATTTTAAGTGAAAAGCTTCATTCAGTGACATCACAGTTTGATCAACTTAGAGCTGTACGCTTTCAAGAGGCTATTAATCGAGCTATGCCTAGAAGAAAACCAAAACGAGCTCCTGAGAAAACTTCTACCGACATATCTTACTCTAGCAATAGTCGTGAGTCAAGGGAATCAACGAGTTCAGAGACTAGAGATCATGGTGAAATCCTAGCCGAACCCATGAAAGTTCAGCAGCAACTTTTGGATGATGAAACACGTGCTCTCCAGGTATTTTATCATCACTATTGTGGTTTTTACGTAGATGTAATTAGAGGTGACAAGTTCAACCCTTTATGTTATAAATGGGTTGATTTGGGTTATTTTGCATATCTGGCGGGTTAGAAGGGGAGAATTAGTATAATGAGCTGACAAAAAGTTGGGGCACAGTTGTCAAACAAGTTGAAAGTTGTCCAATGTGTTATTTTAAGGCCCAAACTCTCCTAAGTCCTAAGACCAAAATTGCTCTATTTAGTCTGACTATCTTAAAACAAACTTGGACAAAAAGTGTTTCATGTCAACACACACAATAACACAAATGTTACCCGTTTTGACTGAACCCTTTTTTACTTGCCACCTCTAGAAATTATGGTTTATGGTTGAGCAACTTAACTTGGTTCAGGTTGAGCTGTCAAGTCTCCTTGATGCTGCACGTGACACTGAAACTAAGATGGTGGAGATGTCAGCATTGAATCATCTCATGTCAACGCACGTCTTGCAGCAGGCTCAACAAATAGAGTATTTGTATGACCAGGTATTGCCATAAATATTGTGCAACAGCAATGTAATATTGGACTTTATTGTGTATCACATAAATTTGATTTGGGAGTTATTAAATATGCCAAAGTACATATTTGATAAGTTTGATCTCTTTTTGTAGGCGGTTGAAGCAACCAAGAATGTAGAGCTCGGTAACAAGGAATTGACAAAAGCCATAGAGCGAAATAGCAGTAGCAGAACATTCCTTTTACTTTTTCTAATTGTGCTTACCTTTTCTGTTCTCTTTCTTGACTGGTACAGTTAAATTGCATTCATACCTGTGTTTAACTGTTTATTCTACTTATAAGGGTCATTGTTTGTGCCATCTCTGGTAACCAAGAGCGGATCGGAAGTTTTAGTTATGACAACTAAGGATGATAGTTTTCATGCTATTTATATTATTTGTTTGTTTGTTCTTATAAACGGGTATGCAACATCATGTATTATGCGCCAATAACGTTCGTATAAAAGGCCATGACGAGCAAGTGTTGTTGGTACTGATGATACTCTAGTCTGATAGTTATTAGTTTTAATCAATAGTTGGGTTAAAAGTTAAAACTACTACTCCCTCCGTCCCACGTTAAGTGTGCACTATGATTTTTTTACGTCTTTTTTCTTCAACTTTGACTTAAATTTTTTTTGTCCGTGTTATATAATAATTGATGCAAGATATATGAATAGATTAAGTTTTTAGTTGTGTTTTCATTTGTATAATTTTTATTAAGTATTATATAACACAATTAAATATATTTAAGGTCAAAGTTGGTGAAAAAACACTTAGAAAAGTCATAGTGGACACTTAATGTGGGACGGAGGTAGTATAATTATAAGATGTAGCTCTCTGTTTGAATCTACAATACGTAGTTTGGGTCAAATCTTTGCTCATTACAAGATCATTCAAGTATCCAGCCAGTTAGTAGTTGGGGCCAAGTGTAAAATAATATTCGGGCAGTAACTTTTGCAACTGTTATGGTAAATATAACAAGTTTTTCGTAATATTGTTTTCATGAATTTCTTTATAACGAGATAAGAATGCATTTCAATTCTATTATATTATAGAGGTGAGTTATTTTAAAGACCAAGTTTTTGTTGCATACTGATGGACAAATCCCCACCATTCATCTAATTTCATCTAATGGTTGGGATTAATCTAAGATTAAGTATGGAAACCTAAATCCATGTTTTTTTTTTCCTTTTTTCTTTGTCTTTTTTATTAATAACTTTCTATATTTCTTTATTTTTTTATTTTTGCTTTTTTCCCAATCAACGTTTTTTTCCTTTTTTTTTTTAAGTTTTTTTTTTTTTTTCTTTTTTTTCCCTATTTTTCTAATTGACGTTTTTTTTTTTTTTTTTTTTTTTTTGCTTTTTTTAAATCAAGCTTTTTTAAATAAATTCATGATTTTTTTCACTTTACTACGTTTTCGTCCGTTATTATACGTTTTTGTCTATTTTCAGACGTTTTTGTCCGTTTTTATACGTTTTCGTCCATTTTTTTTACGTTTTTGTCTATTTTCATACGTTTTCGTCCGTTTTTGTCCGTTTTCGTCTGTTTTTATATGATTTTGACCGTTTATATACGTTTCCATCCGTTTTTATACGTTTTGGTCCGTTTTTTTACGTTTTCATTTGTTTCCAGACGTTTTTGTCCGTTTTCATACGTTTTCGTCCATTTTTTTTACGTTTTCGTCCATTTTCAGACGTTTTCATCCGTTTTCATACGTTTTCGTTCGTTTTTTGTCCGTTTTCATATGTTTTCGTCCGTTTTCATGCGTTTTCATTCATTTTCTTACATTTTCGTTCGTTTTCATCCGTTTTCTTTCATTTTCGTCAATTTTCCGTACATTTTCGTCCTTTTTCATATGTGTTTTTACATTTTCATACGTTTTCATCTGTTTTCATTCATTTTTGTCCATTTTTAAATGCTTTTGGCCGTTTTCAGATGTTTTTCATACGTTTCTAAATATCATAAGAGATATTCTATGATATTCAAAATATCACAAGTGATATTCCGTGATATTCTGAATATCACAAGTGATTTTTTGAATATCACATGTGATATTCTTTGATTTTCTGAATATCACAAGTGATATTCTAAGTACTACAAATGATATTCTTAATATCATAAATGATATTATGTGATATTCAGAATATCACAAGTGATATTCAGAATATCACAAGTGATATTCTGAATATCTATCACAAGTGATATTCTGAATATCACAAGTGATTTTCTGAATATCACAAGTGATTTTCAACTAATGTTTTGTAAGTGAATATCACAAGTGATATTCTGAATATCACAAGTGATTTTCTGAATATCATAAGTGATTTTCAACTAATGTTTTGTAACATGAAAATCACAATTGATATTCAGAAAACCAAAAAAGATAGATATTAAAAAATCACAAGTGATATTCAGAAAATCACAAGTGATAGTTTGAACATCAATTGTGATATTCAAAACGTATGAAAAATGTAAGAAAATAGACGAAAACATAAGAAAATCACAAGTAATATTCAGAAAATCACAAGTGATATTATGAATATCACAAATGATTTTCAACTAATGTCTTGTAAGTGAATATCACAAGTGATTTTCTGAATATCATAAGTGATTTTTAACTAATGTTTTGTAACATGAAAATCACAATTGATATTCGAAAAACTAAAAGAGATAGATATTCAGAAAATCACAAGTGACATTCAGAATATCACAAGTGATATTCAGAAAATCACAAGTGATAGTCTGAATATCAATTGTGATATTCAAAACGTAAGA
This sequence comes from Artemisia argyi, assembly GCA_030686995.1. Classification (NCBI taxonomy): domain Eukaryota; kingdom Viridiplantae; phylum Streptophyta; class Magnoliopsida; order Asterales; family Asteraceae; genus Artemisia; species Artemisia argyi. The sequence goes on along the minus strand of CM060697.1, from coordinate 120,402,981 downwards.
AAATAGACGAAAACATAAGAAAATCACAAGTTATATTCAGAAAATCACAAGTGGTATTCAAAAAATCACAAGTGATGTTGTGAAAATCACAAGTGATATTCTGAAAATCACAAGTGATATTATGAATATCACTTGTAATATTCAGAAACGTAAGAAAATAAACGAAAACGTAAGAAAATGGATGAATACGTATGAAAACGGACAAAACCATATGAAAGCGTAAAAGCACGTATGAAAATGGGCAAAAACAATGGATGAAAATAAAGGAAAATGGATGAAAACGGACAAAAACGTATGAAAATGAACGAAATCGGATGAAAACGTATGAAAATAGACGAAAATGGGCAAAAACGGACGAAAACGTATGAAAACAGACAAAAATGAATGAAAGCGTAAAAACACGTCTAAAAACGGACGAAAATGGATGAAAACGGACGAAAACGTATTAAAACGCATGAAAAAAAATATGAAAACAAACAAAAACATAAGAAAACAGGCAAAAACGTATGAAAACAAACATAGACGAGCGAAAACGAACGAAAACGTAGGAAAATGGATGAAAACGTATAAAAACAGACAAAAACAGACAAAAACAGACAAAAACGTATGAAACAGACAAAAACATCAAAAAATAGACGAAAACATAAAAGAAATGGACAAAAACGTATGTAAACGGACAAAAACGTCTGAAAATGGACGAAAACATATATAAACGTATGTAAACGGACGAAAACGTATATAAACGAACGAAAACGTTTGAAAACGGATGATAACGTATAAAAACGGACGAAAACAGATGAAAATGTTTGAAAAGAGACGAAAACGTAAAAAAACATACGAAAATGTTTGAAAACAGACGAAAATGTACGAAAACATGTGAAAACGGACAAAAACGTTTGAAAACGGACGAAAACGTATATAAACGTATGAAAAAAATAAAAACTGACGAAAACTTATAAAAACGAACGAAAACGTTTGAAAGTAGACGAAAGCGTAAAAAAACGAACGAAAACGTTTGAAAACAGACGAAAATGTATTATAACGGAAAAAAACGTTTGAAAACAGACGGAAACGTATGAAAGCGGAAGGAAAGAAAACGTTAATTATTAAAAAAAATGAATTAGAAAAAAAAAGGTGAATTGTTTTATTTATTTATTTAAAAGAGAAAAAAATGACTTTAAAAAATAACTATTAAAAAAAGACAAAAAAAGAAGATAAAAAAGAGCTTGAATAGAAAAGAGAAGACAAAGAAAAAAAAGAAAGAAAACGTGAATAGAAAAAACTCAAAGAAAAAAGAAAGAAAGAAAAAAGACGTAGAGCCCCAAATAAATAAAAAAGACAAAAATAAGAAAAAGAAAAAAGAAAATAACAATGAATAAATAAGAAACAAAAAAAAGAAAAGAAAAAAACATGGACTTAGGTTTTATTTTTAAATCTTAGGTTAATTCTCACCATTATATTAAACTAGATGGATGGTGGAGATTTGTCCCTCAGTTTGTAGAAAAAAACTGGTATGCAAAAGTATTATAACAAATTGCTACTTCCACACTTTGTGGGAGGCATTTCTCTACACAATTTTATATCCAAAATTGATGCTTCCACACTTTTTAGCAACTGCTACAGTAGCCTGTGTGGGGATGCACAGTATTAGGAATAGTCACAAACAAAAACACACGACAAATAAAAATGCTACAAACACAAGCACAGATGAGATAACATGAATCTCTCATCTGATTCTCATCTCCTTCTGATTGAAACCTTGATATTAAACACACACATAACACCTTCCAGCAAATCGAAACAAGAGGATAAATAAACCTGGTACCTTCCATCTCAGTTATTATCAATTTTTTTTTTTTTTTTTTTTTTTATTTTATTTTATTATTATTATCATTGCATACGTGATTTGCTTAGTGTCAAATTTAAAGTTTTGAATACTTATTTTTGTGTAATATTTGATTTATAGAGTTTGAGATTCAAAGGAATTTGGAAGTGACATTGTAACAGATGGGAGAAGGGCAGTGGTTTCAGTTAGGGACAGTTGGAGCGTTGGGATTATCCGTCCGTTTCTATTGTTATTTGCAACAAGGCACTGATAACTACTCTCGCCTTCACTTTTGGTAAGCAATCAAGTGTTTTTGGTTTTTAGTTTCGCATGTATTTGTTATATGGTGGATGAATCAGAATTTATCGTGCTCAATGTTTTATAGATTGTCTATAGGGAAGTTGGCACGTCATCTTTGGGGTATTAACTTTTAGGGCAGTTGAAGTAACTAAATGTCGCTCAAATTTATGTTTGATTTTTGGATACATGTTTTGGTACCTGTATTGTTGGCAATTAATGCTATTAGCAGCTCCATAGTCGATACTCAACTTTTCATCATTCACACAAAAAAAGCCTTAGGGTAAATAAAACTTGCTTAAATAGGGATATTGTTTATGATGCTTTTTTGTTAATTTTGTTTCGTTACTTTGAAGGGTTGGAAATGAGTCCAACGCACTCAAATAATTTATAGGATGACTGATAAAACCAATTGTTAAAATTAAGTGGCACTCATAATCTCATACATACTACAATGATGATTCTCCCATGACCATTTATTCTTGACTTTTCTGCCATAGTAACACAAGTAGTAGATTACCATCGGTATTATTAATTAGGTTGCATAGACTCATATTGGTTGTTTTTCATCAGAGTTTTTGTTTCACCCAGGATTTTTCTGACACATTTTAGGGAACACCCATGTATTCTTTTAGCTCGAGCTCGGTAATCAAAACTGGGTTGGGGTATGTGTGGCCAACAACTCCTAGATTGTCCATTTATTAGTTTTAAACAAAAAAAAGGAAGGAGTGCCTATATGGTTGAGAAACTGATACGGAGTAATATGATTTCTGCAATGTCTCTGTTTGACCTGCTTCATCACTTGCTAACTTTGCTAATTTGACCCGAAATGCTACCAAATTGACCCATTCACCAGAAGGTGGCCACTGCCCAATGGGTGAACTTTATTAACTCTAATAGGTGATCATAGAAACATTTGAGGTTTTGACAGGTGAATCAGTTCCCTGTAATTTAAGTTGTTTAGAAATTGACTTAATTATGGATAGAGGGGATATTTAAAGATTCTTACTCGCATCATATTATTTGTATGCGAAACACAATCACAGCTTATACTCATCTAATGTATGTTAAATCTTCTAATATTCAGTTTCTATTTATGTCTTTTTTCAGTTCTTCGGATGGAGCTTGATCTTCAGAAGTTCAGCCAAAACCCTGAACATCAATTTCTATTTAGAAAAAGGCCTCCCAAAAAGTGTGGAAGTAGGAATTGGGGGAGACAGCCCATCGCTTAGTATATTGATATAATCTGAGCCTTTGATGATGTTATTGAGCTTTCTGCTTATGTTTCTTCAATGCCATCAATCCTTTTGTTGCCGCTACCCAAGGCGTGTGACAATGGGATGGGTGTGTGACGATGAACATTATATTTATCTACTAAGGCGATGATGGCCATGATCCGCATTATATCTTGGAAAGGTAACCCCTTCCTCAGTTTTTTTCGCTGACTGATGCGGAATTTTTAAATATGACCATTGAGGCAATGATGATCATCGCATTTGACTTAACCCCGTATCTTGGCTTGGCAGTCGCGCTACAGATGTGGCTGCAGCCATGGCGGGAGTTTTGACTATGGAGAATATGTGTATGGATAGGTGTGTGACGATGGCGATACTTGGCTATGATGATTCTAATCTGAGCCTTCAATGATGTTATCGAGCATTTTGCTTATGGTTCTTCAATGCCATCAATCCTTTTGTTGCCGCTACCCAAGGCGTGTGACAATGGGATGGGTGTGTGACGATGAACATTATATTTATCTACTAAGGCGATGATGGCCATGATCCACATTATATCTTGGAATGGTAACCCCTGCCTCAGTTTTTTTCGCTGACTGATGCGGAATTTTTAAATATGACCATTGAGGCAATGATGATCATCGCATTTGACTTAACCCCGTATCTTGGCTTGGCAGTCGCGCTACAGATGTGGCTGCAGCCATGGCGGGAGTTTTGAACTGTGGAGTATATGTGTATGGATAGGTGTGTGACGATGGCGATACTTGGCTATGATGATTCTAATCGGAGCCTTCAATGATGTTATCGAGCATTTTGCTTATGGTTCTTCAATGCCATCAATCCTTTTGTTGCCCCTATCCAAGGTGTGTGACAATGGGATAGGTGTGTGACGATGGCGATACTTGGTTTCCATGAACTTAATATGCAAATGATGCTATAATGCTATGATGTTGTTGTTAGTCGATAACACTGACTTTCAGTATACTAAGCGTTGGGCTTTCCTCCCAACTTGCTACTTCCACACTTTGTGGAAGGCCTTTCTCTACACGATTTTATATCCAAAATTGTTGTTTCCACACTTTTTAGCAACATCTGCAGTTGCCTGTGTGCGGGTGCACATGATAACACTGACTTTCAGTTCTATCACTTATGTGCTTACGATTGGAAAAATGGCTATGATGCTTCTAATCTGAACTATAACTTGGCATGGCAGCGCTATATGATCTAGCGCTGCAGCCATGGCAGATCTGAGCCCACTTTCTGTTGACCGCAAAAACAGTTATGTGAATGCTGTTTGATGTTTACTTTCCCGGTGCGCCCCCACACACTCAACTGTAAGTGGTGCTAGAAACTGTGGAAGTAGAAATTTTGGATAGAAAAATTAAGGCAATGATGATCATCACATTTGACTTAACCCCGTATCTTGGCTTGGCAATCACGCTACACATGTGGCTGCAGCCATGGCGGGAGTTTTGTACTATGGTGAATTTGTGTATCTGAGCCAATGCATTGCTGCAAAAAAAGAAATTATACTATAAGAAGCCGGGGGAGGTGGTTGTGACTATATTTGCAACCGTTGTACCAGCTGACCGTGTTTCACTTAAATTTTAACAAATTGTAAGTTCCATTTTCAAATTTGTGCACGTATATTAGAGGTTTCTTTCATCATTTGCAAGATCGAGTCGTGTTGTAGTTGAAGGTGAATAAGATATTTTTTGTGCATTTTTTACAGTTTGTACTACATATTAATTGATGCTGGGTTTTTTTTATAGGTGCACCTTTTGACATATATGGTGTCTAGACATGGGCTAAAGGGAGTTATTATAGAGGCCAGTATAGACAGTCGTTAAGGCATGGTTATGGGGTTTATCGGCTAAGGTTGGTCACAAATTTGTTCAATTACATATGACTATATCATGCTGTTTTTTGCATCTTTTGTTTTTTTAATAATTTAACCATATGACTATATCATGCTGTTCATAGGAAAACAAAATAATCAATTTTTTTGGGCGTTATATGGAACCTTCTATCTTAGCTTATGGAAACAACTATCATGGCTATCACTACGGCACAAGGATGGGTCAGTCCATTTGGTGTATCTTGATGTATTAGTGTATATGTTATATGATTGTATGCAAAACTAATTGTTATTAAGGGCCTCTTTCTGTTTTTTCCTATCTATCTCTTTATTTTAGTAATAGTTTAAAGTCACGCTTCTGATGTGATAATTTGCTGTATTTGCAGCACTGCTGGTGGAGAGTGGTAAATTTCTTCTAGCAGCTAAACGGAATAGGAGAAGTACATGTACAGAGTATGTGATTTCAATGGATGCAGATAACATTTCAAGGTCAAATAGCAGTTACATTGGAAAAGTGAGGTACGCGTTTTACTTATCTCGCCGTTTTTATTGCAGTGATTGTATGAACTTAAGTAAATATATAATAACTAAATAAGCAAGCACATCTTGGCTGAACACCTTGGACCCGTAATCATTGATTGTCCAATGCAATATGTCTGTTTTGAACAAGTAAAGTAAAAGGCAGAATTTGGCAGTTCAGGTGGGTAGATTGATAGCTTAATGGGTAAAAACTCTTTAGGTCACAAACACTCTATTGTCCATTTCTTAAAGTTTTAATAAACCATCTATGACTTTAGTTTGTAGGTTCACAGACTCTAATTCTTACAATGAATCAATGATAATATTTGAACATGAGGAGGGCAGTATCCTTTTCAGCTGCTCTTTTTTACCAATTTGTGAAAAAGAAATAAAACTTAAATCAGCCACCTCATTAGTAGACGGGTTAAAATGGCCACTTCTTAGTATAAAGTAAAAGCCCGTACCGTTGTGGGGAACGTTTTGTTTTTGAGTGCGTTTAATTGTACAGGAACACCACTGAAGTATATGTATATGGGAAATTGTGATGGGTTTTCCCCTGTTTCAATTAACATGCAAGTCGTATACATGAGAGGTTCGTGTTAGTATGGATAATGGCCATTTTTAGTAGATATACCGTACACAATTTTGTATTGACTTAAACGACTAATAAGAGAAGTTTTGAACGGTGTGAACTCACAGCATAATTTCTGAACAAAGGTATGCACACCCACTTAGATTTATTTTTTATTTCTGAAATTTGTGGGTTTGAGAACTTGACAAAACAAGTTTATGGCTTTTTAGTTGTGTGCTAGCATTAGGCAAATTCCACAAAATCTGTCTGGTGGTTGATAACCATTTTCTTTGAGAAGGAGAATGCAACATTAGTTTTGACCGTTTGAAATAAAAAAAGGTTTTTTGTACAGGTTATACAAAATTATCAGCCCATGTTTGTTGGACATCAGTGGCAGGAAGGTTGGCTAAAGCGTGCTGAATAACGTCTTCTCCACATGGATTTTTCTTCCTCAGAATTTAGCCAAGTATGTTTGTAAACATAGATGTGCCTTAATGGTTTTACTAGGGAGGTTTTTTTTTTTAGTTTTCAAATTCTTTTGTGTGGATTTGGAGTTATAATGTCTGAGTCTGCGGTTTGTTATTACTGAGTGAGTGTGCACGAGTCTTACACGATAATGAATACGATTTTATTGTTAGATTTATTGTTGGTTTTTGAAAATCTAGATTACTAAACACAACGGACACTACTTCTTTAGCAAAACACCCCGCGGCAACGCGCGGGTTTCCCACCTCGTTTACGCTAAATAAAAACTATGTAGCTCCCTAGAGTAGCATTTACCTCTCCTGGCAGCTTCCCATTAATAGAGAAGTCTTTGACAGCAACACATACATCTTTGCCCACAATGCTCCAAGATTTCTTGAAGAAAAAAACTGAAAAACCATCTGGATATCAAATAGAGCACTCTTGATTTCACTATCAGTAACTTCTCCAAGCATTTCCAAGGCTTCAGTGTCACTTAGCTTATTCGTAAACAAACTATCTGCATCAATAATAGGATCCACATTGTCCACAGAACCAAGAAATTTGCTGAAGTGATTTACAAATTGTTCTGCAACCATGTCCCCTTCAAATCTAGCCCCCTCTTCATTGCAGATACTCATGATTCTATTACCATGCCTTCTACTTTGAATCATTCTATGAAAAAACTTGCTATTTTTATCACCGTTTTGTAACCACTCAACTTTACCTTTCTGAAACAACAGCATTTCCTCATCAGCTACAGCCTCTATGTACTTAGCCCAAGGTAGTTAAAAGCGAAAGCGACCTCAAAGCGACATGCCTTTTTCTAAAGCGAGAAGCGAGAAGCGACAAAAGCGAGCGCTTCAATTAACTTTTTACCCTTTGTGCATGTAATAGTGTCTAGTATGAAAACAATGGTTAAATAAAAACATAATTATCTTAAAATCTTCATTTTCAATCTAAAAAGACCACAAAAGAGAAGTTTATTCAAATAGTTAAAGCTTAAAGTCTAATATTTTTTATTCGGAATAATCATCTAAGTTCTCATTTCTTATTTCCCCATCGTTTCTGAGATCCACTATATCATCTTCATCTACAAGATCCTCGTCGGATTCATCGAAGAGTGCCCTACTTGTAGATGTCCTACTTGTAGATGCCGGTGCATTTCTTCTTGTATAATGCCTCGGCTCATTTGCACCACTAGCACTAGCTACGGTACCCCAAGTTAGTGCTTCATCCTCACCAAACACAAACTCCCCTTCGGCATCATTACGTTAATAAGTGTTAGTATTTATAATATTATGTTAAAGGGTTAGTTTTGTAAATATTTAACCTAATTTAAAAGATTAGGGCCGGCTGTAAAACTTCATTAGGTAAAAAATAAAAAACTAGCCGTTATGCAAAAAAGCGAGCGCTTTTAGGTCGCTTTTCGGTCGCTTTAGGTCGCTTCTGCTCGCTTTAGTAAAACGCATCGCTTTTTTAGAATCAAAGCGCTATAGGGCGCTTCGCTTCGCTTCTTCGCTTAAAGCGCGCTTTTTCTCGCTTTTGACTACACTGACTTAGCCAAACACTCAGCTTCACTAGCTTTAGTCTGAGAACAATGAGGATTCAGCACCATTTCGACTTGCAGTTGCTTTAACTATTCTCTGAGCTTAATCACTTTCTCAAAGAGATTCCCATTCTTCCAATTTAAACTATTCAAAGGCTTTTTCAATGCTTTTAACTTCTTGACAACCTTGTACATGTTACAACCATCAATCTCCTTTTTCCATCCTTCTTGAACCACAGAAATAAAATCAGATTTATCAGCAATGTAGTTGGCAAATTTGAAAGCTCTAACTTTTTTAGGGAGTCACTTAGGGATTGTAAGAATAGCTGAACTATGATCAGAAGTAACAAATGGCAAGAACTGTCCATAAGCAGCCTCATACTTAGAAAGAAATCCCTCATTGATCGTTATTCTGTCTTAACTTCTTCAAAATACTTGTACTGGCTTTGAGTGGAGATTTTATCCATGTGAAATATAACCCAGATTTACATACATCTTCAACTTTAATGTTGTTAACACAGTCAATAAAGTCCTGCATATCATTAGTCACATGAGAACCACCAGCGGAATGCTCCTCAGTTTTAAGAGTAACATTAAAATCACCCATTAGGATCCAAGGATTGCCATTAATAATTGATTTTGCAGCTGTTAATTCTCTCCATAAGTTCCTCCTTTCAGCACCATCATTTGCAGCGTAAGCAAAGCTACAAAAACACTTTACATTAATGTTAATCACCTCAATAACACACAGAACAGTCTGTTGGGACATATGCAAAACCTTCAAATTCACCACATCATGATTCCAACCAATAAGCAGTCTGCAACCAGCTTGACAATACTCAATATTAGAGCACCAATTCCAATTTCCAAACACTTTCTCTGCTGTAAACATTAACACAATTGTTAAAACACTTCAAACCGAGTTTTGTACGAATTAGCACCGAGCTGACCAAGTTTTGACTAAATTGAATCTTTTGGCCGATTCTGCTTAACTTGCCCTGGTCACTGACCTTGTGGTTTGTAATCACCGATTACTTTGTAGTCCGAGCATTACAACACTGGTTAATAAGCTATTGGGTATAAAAAAAAAAGGTACAAAGCTTATTGAAGGTGTTTGGGTAAGCTCATGTCAAAGTGCTTTATACATTGGGATGTACTTATATTTTTCCTAATTATCATGTGTAGAGCAACGTGAGTGAGTGAGAGAGATAACTGTCATGGGAATATGGGATTTAGGGGGTGTTTGGTTAAGCTTATATAAAGAACTTATAGGCTGGGCAAGCTTATGCCACATTGCTTATTATTTGGGGGAATAAGGGGTTTTTCGATAATGAATAAATGCATAAGTTAAGCATAAGGTTATCCTGATACATTACATCATCTTAGTATCCTTTGGACATGATTGAAGCCAATATAATATGTTTGTAGCCTTGTTCTGCCTTGACATAAGAACCACATATCTAAAGGCGTTATCTTTGTTAAGTTTGGTTATAAAAGCTTATAAGGATTAGTTTCTCTGGTTTACACTCTACTTGAATCTTGTTTGAGTGTTAACATTTTGAATAGTCATTCATTTTCAGTTTCTTTAATAACACAAACTATGTTTCAGGATTAGATGATCTTGCAAGTGCAAAACGAGTTGAAGGATCATTTAAAGTTCCCAGACCAAAATTTTCACTCGCTGATCAAGATGACGTTGGAAGTGGTGTATTTAGCAGTGGACAAAATAAAACCAGAAAGTACTGTGATTCAAGTGGAAGCAAAACGTTTGATTCAGGTAAGAGTTGGTTACTTCAAGTCATCATTTTAATGTAGTGTAACTTGTACAGTTTGATCTAATTGTGAGATGTTTTATAATGTTGCAGAAAGTATAAGAAGAACGATCTGCTAGATATGCTTCTACCTCACATTCAAAGGTAGCTTGGCTGTTTGAGATAATGTTTTTGATCTTGTTAACATGATCAAACTTTTGTATCTGCAACTGAAAATCAAAGTTGTATTTTGCGTATGAATGTTATATCAGGTTTGCGCCCATACCTAATACTGAGTTTGTACTCGAATGTTGTAGCATGTTACTCCTTCATCTAGAAGTTCCAGAAGTGGTGATCATCGGCGTTCTATGCGTGATTCACCAGAATCTGATAGGCGTGAAGGTAGGGTGGTCTTAAGGTGATATAGTGATGATAGGGGTTATCAAGACCGTTCAGAACTGTCACCACGTCATGGAATAGACTAGAGAGATTATGATAATGAAAGAAGCAGATATGAAGTTCAGGGAGAACTCCTGGTATAGCTCAAGTTTAATTGGAATCTGAAAGTCGAAAGTTTAGGGGAAATTTCATCAAAATAGCCTTTTTTTACAACTGGTGGCTACAGTATTTTGGTAGAGTGTGCTGAGCAAAATTGGAGTGATATCATTGAAAGCTTACAGGCCATGCATTGCAAAAATAACATATAGAGTGTGATGAGCAAAATTGGAACTGCTGCTTGTATGTATATCATATGGCATGAAAGGAATTTGAGGCTGTTTCAGGACTTGAAGAGAAATGATGAAACCCTTCTAAAGGTATTGAACGAAGAGATTAAATGGAAGCTTATGAGCCTTAATGTGAAGAAATCAGTAGCAGTTATTCAAACTTATAAGATATGGGATATTGACATGAATGGGATTATGTGAAGATGAAGCTACTTTGCGCTAACTAACGGTCCGGTTAACCATACCTCCCTTGTTGATCAGAAAAGTTGTTATATGCCTAACTGGTGTTTGGAATAAAGGTTTAAACAGATGGCTATGTATCTTGGTTTTGAAAACCTTTGCTAGCTTCACAAGCTTTTCTATCTTCTGATACAGTGTGTTTGGGATAGGCAACTGTATTGTCTTCTGATGTCTTTGGCTAGTAGAAATCGTAAGGATAGTTTCCTTTTTGGTAGTAAATTAAACGATCATTAATTTGGATGGTTATGGATAAAAGGCTTCCAGACTGGAAAATGACATGAAATTGTCTACTAGAATAATCTGCCTCGAGTGATTAACTGGTTAGATTTGGAAATACCTGGTTATTAAATGGCAGTTATCTTTAAAGGAGTGTTTGGGTTTGAAGATTGGTCAGATGGCTATGTACCTTGGTACTGAAATTTTTCGACTCATAAACTCTTTTTTCTCAGGAATAATGTGGCAAGGGAGGATGGACATGTGTATTTTGAGTCTAGTTATGTCTATGTAGTCATTGAATAGTAGATACCGTAAGGATATATAGTTTCCTCACATAGAATGCTTCTCTGCTGCTATGATTGGATAAAAATAATGGAAAGATGACAGATTGCAAATTGTCATTAAGGAAAATCTGCTGGTTTGACATATTGTTATATGTGGTATTAATGGTTACACATATGGATATGTATCTTCATTGGATGACGACACTGGTTAGTATCATGAGGATAGTTTCTTACTATTAATATCAACTCACATGTAAATATGTTATTGTCAGTTCGTTTATTGCTTCAAAACTTGAGTAGAATTCAACACAAAAACTGGTTTGAGGGAAATTAAACCACACATGATCATAACACATATGATATGTCACGAGGAAACTGAACGTTCTCTTATGTCTCTTACACTTAGAATTAAACCACACTTATAAACATCTTTAACAACTTCATTTACTTAACTACGACATGCACCGCTCCTTGTTGCAGTTACTCTCAACTTCACCATACAAGCTTGATGATAGACCTGAAAGAGTTCAAAAATAAAACCAAGTTAGTGATGATTTATTAACAAAATCGTGTAAAATCAGATTTTACAAAAAAGGGAGAACCGAGTACCTTGTATATTTTGAAGCACGTCGAGAATACGCTGCAACTCATTGACAACAATTTCTATTTTCATCCGCTGTGGTGGGGAATCCACAGAGCACGATACTCCAATCTTGATAGTTGCAACCAAACATTCTTTCACTTTCTTTGCATTCGCTTCCGTACTATGCAATACAATTGCATCATCATCAATAACATCGATTACATGATCTGGTAACGCCATGTAAACAAATTTATGAAGGCTAAGACCTTCCTTAAACATGTCATCTGTCGGCCTTTTCCGAGTCATCATCTCAAGTAATACAATTCCAAAACTGTAGACATCCCCATTACTTGCCATCTCGCTCCCGAGACCATACTCTGCGAATTAAAAACAGTTAGTTAATTTACAAAGTGTAATTTGTAAGTAAATATAAGCATCATGGAATAGTGCCTGGAGGTGCATAACCAATTGTTCCTTTAACCCGAGTTGAGCTATTTTGGTTTAAGTCTGTACCAAGTAGTCGAGCTAAACCAAAGTCTCCAATATGAGCCACCATATCATCATCAAGTAGAATGTTGCTAGGCTTCAAATCACCGTGAACAATGGTTGTTTGGCAACGATTGTGAAGATAATCAAGTGCAGTTGCAACATCTCTGAGAATATTTATTCTTTGAAGAAGGTTGAGTTTGGTTGTATTTGCAGTTGAATGAAGCCAATCGCGTACACTTCCATTGGGCATAAACTCGTAAACCACAGCTTTAAAATCATTTCCTTGGAAATCAACACTTGAACATGAAGTTATTATCTTCAACAAATTACGGTGTCGAATATTCCGCCAAGCTTCACATTCTGCTAGAAAACTTTTGTGAGCTCCTCGATTTTGAAGATGTAGAACTTTGATTGCAACAGATTTGTCATCATCAGAATCGAGGATCCCTTTATAAACAGAACTAGACCCGCCCTCTCCAATCAAATTTGCTACAGAGAAGCCATTAGTAGCCTTGAGAAGTTGATGGTATGAAACTTTCATGAACCGTTCACTCCCTGATAACTGAGATGGTTGACTGTTGCGTTTCTTCTTACACAAAAGATACACACAACATAATACGACGAGCAACGTTGGTGCAATCACAATGACTAATATGAAGAAAGGAAACATTTTTTTCTTACTACCCATCTCCTTGCATTTGGGTAACTCAAGTGTAACCAAACCACCACAAAGCCTATTGTTCCCCAAAACCGAAAATGTGCTTGCATTGGCAAACACTCCTACAGCCGGCACTTCACCCTCAAAATCATTAAAGGATAGGTTCAAAACTTCTAAGAAAGCCAACTTCCCTAAGAATTGAGGAATTTTGCCTGATAAATTATTTTGAGAAATGTCGAGTACCTCCAATCCTCTTAAGGAACTTAATGAAGATGGTAGTATGCCTTGAAATTGGTTGCCTCCTAGGATTAATGTTGTTAGGCTTATGCACTCACCAAGGCTACTAGTAATTGTACCTGATAAATTATTATAAGATAAAACGAGATGGTTCAACATCTTGAGGTCTTTTATCTCTGATGGAATGGAACCAGACAGGCTGTTGTTTGAAAGCTGTAAAAAATAAGTTAGTGATGGAAGTTGAAGAAGTTGCTTGGGTATTTTACCATGGAGTCTATTGTCTTCAAGGTTTAACCCATTAAGTTGTTTACAATTCCCAAGGCTTGATGGAATATGGCCTTCTAATTTGTTGGAAAATAAAAAAAGTCGAGTCAACAATGATAAGTTTCCAATGGCATCAGGGATATGCCCTGAAAATTGATTGCTAGATAGATCAAGATATCGTAGCTTTTGAAGTTTACCAATGGTAGTAGGGATTTTTCCTTTGAATCGATTTAGTCCTAACTTCAAAGTGGTCAAGCCAACTAGACTACCTATATTTGATGGGAGGCTTCCAAATAATTGATTGTCTCTTAAATCTAGATCGATGAGTTGATCAGAAAGATTACCTATTGATATCGGAAGCACTCCTATTAAGTTGCAATTTGAAAGACTCAAAATTACTAATTTGGTGCAGTTTTTCAAAGAATCAATAAACCTCATGTCATCAGCTTCTCTGCGTCCATGGAAGTTGTTAGCATGTTATCTTATTGAATAAATATCTCTTAATTTTGAAAAGTCGATAGTCAACTTCCCACTAAAACTGTTTTTACTCATTTCAAGATCTCTTAATTTAGAACAATTAGAAAGAGAAGGTGGAAGAATTCCTGTCAGTTGGTTATCCCTTAACTGAAGCACCTCAAGATTTGGGAGCATCACACCAATTTCTGAAGGAAGACTACCACTGAGCTGATTACCAGCTAATGAAAAAATAGCTAGGCGTGAGAGGTTGAAAATGGAATGAGGGATTCTTCCATATAAGTTGCACGAACCACAGTAAAATCCCGTCAAGCGTTTCCAAAGACCCAAGGTATCTGGAATGCTTCCACCCAACGGGTTCTCAACAGCAGAGAACACTTCCATTGATGAGATATTCCCCAAGAAAGGTGGGATCCCACCTGTTAACTTATTGTAGTAAATTACAAGACTTGCAAGTTTCGAGAGTAAAATCATCTCCTTGGGTATGCTTCCAGATAGATTATTTTGAGCAAGCGAAAGGTGTTCGAGGTTAGAACAACCAGACAAGTTTGTTGGAATGGCTCCAATGAATATGTTTGTATACAGAAAAAGGCGACGTAGCCTAGATAGACGACCAAGTTCATGAAGAATGGTTCCTTGAAAGCTGTTGTTCCCAAGTGAAAGCTCACGGAGGAAGCTGAGGTTTCCTACATGAGGAGACAACGAGCCTTCTAAGCCTCGCGAATCCAGTTGTAAAGCAGTCACTCGTTTGTGCCGCTTTCCACATGAAATACCACTCCATTCACAGAAATGAAAGGAATGGTTCCACGAGATTAGAACTTTGTATGGATCATGGGTGATCATTGACTTAAATGACAACAGCGCGAAATAATCAGTCTCATTACCGCCATAGGAAGCAGAGACCGTGGCAGAAATAAGACATGTAATCGCGAGACCATAAAAGAGAATTGAAATATGAGAGGAAGATGATAAGTAACTTAATGATTGTGGTGACTTCATTTTTGGAAATTTACAGTATTGGCTTTTTATCCTTATTTTTGCATGTTAACGCTTTTAATAACATGCGACTGGTGATATGAATTGGCAAAAAATATATGTCTACAATCATTTATATATCAGACGAACCAATTTTAACAAATAAAATTGAACGCATTATAATAACAAAAGCTCCTTAACTTTAATGTTTAACGTTTGTGAAGAGGATGCCGGCCATCAACAAATTCCTTAACTTTAATATTTAAGGTTTGTGACACGCAAATTGTGAAGAGGATGCCGGCCATCAACAAAAAATTTTATAATCACCGAAGACTTTTAAGAAGACTTGAGATAGGGAAGACTTTTAAGAAGACTTGGGATATGGAAGACTTATATTACATATATCGTAAACAAGTAACTAACGAGTGCCGTTCGTAACCGCACTTTGTTGCGTACTTCTAATGTTCGTTGACGTAATTTTAAGTGAAACATATGGTACAACATCATCAAATAACGCTCAAACTAAACATTTTATGATGAAGAAATAATACATTTAAATGAAGAATATTGAAAATTTTCATATTTAAAAAAAAAAAAAAAAAAAAAAAAAAAAAAAAAAAGTATAAATGACAGTTGCTTAGTTTGCTTAGTTTTATTATGTGTATTTTGAAAGAGTAAGAGCATATTTACATAAAGTATAACTTATGCTTAAATTTAATCATCATATAATTTACCTAATATTTTACTAAAAAACACAATCAAGTTTACTTTTATTTTTGTTATTATTTTTTTGAGTGATGACCCATTGCGTCATTTGATAGGAAACATCTATGGTTACGGTAGCCGGCTTTCATTTGTAGTACTATACTCTAAACACCAACTGCAACTCAAACAATTTGCTATACCACATGTGTGTTATATTATATGTGGGATTATCATACGGAGAGTTGTGATCCTCTACAAAGGGGAGTCAAATTAAAAAGTCAAAAGATTTTGTAGCCATGATCAGTCAAATCTTTGACCAAAAACAATCCCACGGTTGCTATTTAAATGGGAAAAAAAACACGCTCAATGTGTATAACAAGGATAGAAGAGTAATTTTACAAGTTGAGGGGGTGTTTGGATTAGCTTATTTTTTCGGCTTGTACATAAGGAGCTGCTGTTGATTGAAATACATCTCCTTGGTTTGGTCTCAGCCTTTCATTTAACATGCAGATTTTTATCTATAATTCAGGGGTGTTTGGGGTAACTAGTATATAATTAACGAGTTTTATGGTTTCTTATACTTAATGGGGATTTTTTTTTGCTAAAAACCATTTGTAAAAAGCGTTTTCGTATTATCTAATTGGTGGTATGTTACCAAGAAATGATAATGGTGACTTACGATTTATGAAAGTGTGTATATTCTACTTTTCACTTAAACTAATCATACGTTGATTGCTAATAAACACTTATACTTTTCTCTCAATATGTTAGCCTGGGCAAAGATAAAACTCATAGAAAGTCAAGACAAAATTTGTTACCATCATTTCCTATTTAGCTATAAAAAGCAGTACATTGATGTCAAAAAAGGAAGCTGTTTACATTGGTAAAGATTTCTGTCCTGTTTGGTTTTGTTAAACGCTAAAAACAGATATTAGTACATCGAACCGCCAAACGGGATCATTTAGCACTAAAGAAGTCCATTGTACTAAAAGATTGAGTGTCACTAATTTAAGGCTCTAACATGTGTTTTAGCCTTTGTTAAATGTAGTTGCATCATCGTGACGACATCATTTATGTTTCTAATGCATTTTTTAAGCCCATAAGGTTATCGCCAAAGCTTAAGCTTTTGAGTTAGAACAATGTTAAGTGCTTTGTATGATGCAAAGTTTCAAAGTGAAACAAATATATTGGTTGATGCCTCATTTAAGTTGTAGTGACGCCTTGTTATTGGTTTAATCCTTAGAATGTCATTTAATTGAACATAAAAACTCATCTTCTGCCTTTTGGACTTGAGTGATCGACGTAAAAAAATGTGAAAATTGTACACTAAAACTGATATATACTAGCAGCTAAACTGAAAAACATTACTGACTAAACTTTTTTGTTCCGCCGCTATGCGCGGGGATTCTACTAGTATGTTGTAAAGAATTAAGCATCTGAAAGAAAGCCAAGAAATGGAACATAGTATCTTGCCCTGTAGTTTTTCCAGTTGCTTTTTGCTTATGAGATGATTTGGTATCTAAATTTCATGCTATTTAGAACTAGTAGTCCAATGAGCCTGTGTTGCTAAACGATTTCGTTATGCATTAATGCCGGATAATTTGCTGGCTTAAATTATCTTTAAGTGTGAAAATTTTGTTTATTCGTTTGGAACACAGCAATAAGTTTGAAGAGGGTGTTTGTAGGTTTTAGAGAACCAAGCGTTTCAAAACCAAGAATTTGCCATCCTTTAATTCTGTATTACAGACCTTTCATGGATACATGATATGTTGTTTATTATTATGTTTTTAAGTTCTTGCACAATTTATAAATTATTATTCACAACCAGAAACTTGTAGATTTTGAAATGTGAGGTTCTTAAATTCTTTCACGAAATCTTAATTCTTGGTTTTATCATGCATACTAAATTTGATCAGAATTAAAATATTGATGTCGTACCTTGCAGATCTTATATCTAAATGTATGCATATCAGTAGGTATGCATTTGGTTAATGGTTTTCATGGTTGCGTTTTATTCAACCCGAATGAACAAAGAGGTGATCTCTTAGTTTAACATCGATTTTCTTTGGCCGGAATTCCTAATTTAGATAACTTCATTGTCTTTTGTAGTCTTTAAAATCATACCTTACCAATATAATCCGAATTGTACCTTTTTTATAAAGTTTATTATACTTCCCAAATTTATGTATGTGACTGTTAAAGAGGTCGATGCTTATTCTAACATCATTCCTTGTATGTGAAGATATTGTTAAAGGTGATTACTGGTGGATGTTAACTAATGGCTAAGGTTAGAGATCGAATTGAAGACTTTAAAGATGCTGTCAACAGGGGTGCTTTGTCTTTGGGTTTTAATGAGGTTGGTTTTAACTTTTTTATTTTTAGCTCGTTTACCAGAGTTTGCAGCGTTATGTTTTTTCGTCTTACCAATCTTCATGCTATTTGACCATTGTTTCTGATGTGTGCTTAATATCGACAGGCCAAAAGAGCAGCTCTAATGGCGTCTTTTATAATACACAAGCCTAGGGAAAGGTCAAATTTCACCAAGGCTGCATTAAAGACGGTATACAAAGCATGATTACTATATTACTAGTACTATATTATACTTGATCTATCGTTGATACTAACACGCTGTAATAATATTTGATCTCCGCTTTATTTCTTTCTTTTCTTTATTTTTTTCAGCTAGAAAGCATTGGTACTTTAGAAAAGTTTTTGATAGAACATAGGAAGGATTATGTCGACCCTCACCGTACCACAGAAGAGGAGAGGGACAGCATTGAACATGAAGTAAGATCTTTAGGTGATCCGTATTTGAATATGATACCATTTATTCTTAAATAGGAGGCTGTTTAATCATATGACTTGCAGGTTAGCATTTTCGTTAAAGCCTGCAAAGAACAGATAGATATTCTCAAAGCTAGCATAACGAATGAAGAAGTGAATTCAAAGGGCTGGCTTGGCGGCATTAGGGGTGACCATGCTAATGCTGATACTATTGCACATAAACATGGAGTGGTATGTCGAATTTTCTCAATTGCCAGTTTATCCATATTCGTTCAGTGTTTGCATCTGTGTTTTGCAACTGTTACTGTGATATTGGATAATCAGAACCACATAATCATCTAGGATTTACATTTTTTAGGAGACAGGGTTTGGATGTGCTTTGCTGTGTGATTATGTAATAATAAGATGATCAGCTGTTGCTGACAATTTTTTATTGTTTAAGGAACTAATTTACTAGTTGACCAAATAAGACGATCATTCTTTTATCAACTATGAAATTATTTATTTCTTCATTAAAACTATTACTAGCAATAGTGAGGTTTTTAGAATCAGTTTTGTTGCTACCAGTAAGAAAGTGAATTTAAACCAAAAATCACAATCACTCCCCAAACACTATAAACTTATGATGTAGACTTCAGACGATTGGTTTCAAATTGATATTACAAACACCCTTACTGTGCCATTTATTGATAGTCATCGTGACAGTTATGTTTCTTTTGTTACAGATTTTGATTTTAAGTGAAAAGCTTCATTCAGTGACATCACAGTTTGATCAACTTAGAGCTGTACTCTTTCAAGAGGCTATTAATCGAGCTATGCCTAGAAGAAAACCAAAAAGAGCTCCTGAGAAAACTTCTACCGACATATCTTACTCTAGCAATAGTCGTGAGTCAAGGGAATCAACGAGTTCAGAGACCAGAGATCATGGTGAAATCCTAGCCGAACCCATGAAAGTTCAGCAGCAACTTTTAGATGATGAAACACGTGCTCTCCAGGTATTTTATCATCACTATTGTGGTTTTTACTTTTAGATGTAATTAGAGGTGACAAATTCAACCCTTTATGTTATAAATGGGTTGATTTGGGTTATTTTGCATATCTGACGGGTTAGAAGGGGAGAATTAGTATAATGAGCTGACAAAAAGATGGGGCGCATTTGTAAAACAAGTTGAAAGTTGTCCAATGTGTTATTTTAAGGCCTAAACTCTCCTAAGTCCTAAGACCTAAATTGCTCTATTTAGTCTGACTATCTTAAAACAAACTTGGACAAAAAGTGCTTCGTGTCTACACACACGATAACACAAATGTTACCCGTTTTGACTGAACCCTATTTTACTTGTCACCTCTAGAAATTGTGGTTTATGGTTGAGCAACTTAACTTGGTTCAGGTTGAGCTGTCAAGTCTCCTTGATGCTGCACGTGACACTGAAACTAAGATGGTAGAGATGTCAGCATTGAATCATCTCATGTCAACGCACGTCTTGCAGCAGGCTCAACAAATAGAGTATTTGTATGACCAGGTATTACCATAAATATTGTGCAACAGCAATGGAGTATCGGATTTTATTGTATTTCACAGAAATTTGATTTGGGAGTCGTTAAATATGCCAAAGACACGCAGATGCTAAGATTTGATCTCTTTTTGCAGGCGGTTGAAGCAACCAAGAATGTAGAGCTCGGTAACAAGGAATTGACAAAAGCCGTAGAGCGAAATAGCAGTAGCAGAACATTCCTTTTGCTTTTCCTAATTGTCCTTACCTTTTCTGTTCTCTTTCTTGACTGGTACAGTTAAAATCACACTGATCACTTTATCTGCATTCATACTTGTGTTTATTCTATTTCTGAGGGTTATTGTTTTTACTATCTCTGTTAACAAAGAGTGGAAAAGACAGTTCTAGTTACAGACAGCTAAAGATGATAGCTTTCATCATATTTATTTTGTTCATTTTGTAAACGGGTATGCAACATCGTGTATAATAGATTTCTTTTAAAAGATCATGTTGACACCACATGAAAGCAAGTATTGCTGGACATGATACTTAAATTCACAGTTTCAGTTGAACTTACAATTTGTCCACTCCAAGATTTGGTCAATCAGTGTCGTGGGGTGAGTGTAATTAATATTATTATTCAACTAATCCAGTAATTTTTGCAACTATTTAGTACATATAAAATCCTATTAAGTAGAATATATTGTGGACAATACAATGCCATCAATTTGTTTATAACGAGAAATGAGTGCATTTATGTTCTATTCATGCTAAATGTAAGAAAAAACTGTGGCTCAAGCAACGTGTTTGAATCAAAAAGAAATCTTTTGGAAGCCTTGGATACTAAGTTAACTTAGAGAACAATGATTTTACTTATTAAGTTGGTATGAATTGAATTTATTGAAGAGTTGTCTTTAACCTATATGCTCCAACTAAGAGTTGTGTAGAGTTTTTCATTATAGGATCTCAAGGTGAGAAAAACTTGAGAGATAAAAACATTATAATTGTGTTCATCATGTTTGTTTTTCGTTTTCATTAATGTTGGTTATGGCTGTGTTAAGTTATTGTTGTGGTACTCGGCTCTGTATTTTCGCTCAATATTATTAAGACTATGCTTTTGTATTACTAATTATAGAATGAACTTGGTACACATACTGATTTAGCTGTTGGTTCATCTTACAAACAATTGCACTAGTTGCTAGTCCACTTCTGCTCATTAACGACAATTATTATGAGCTTCTGTTTAACATTACAAATTTATTATATTATACAAGGTATTACACTAAGAATGTTTGGAGGCGATGGTAGGTTTATCAATGGTGTCGTAATCCTTTTTTGGACCATGACTGTCGTCGCTTCTTGTTCTTTGTTTCAAACATGGCAATGGCATATAAGAACTATGTGGGGAATCTATATATATCATATGTCAAAAGTAACTAACAGCTGTGAGATAAATATTGAGGCTAGGTGAAAAGTTTTAAGACTGTCAAGAGTATGCATTACGTCTCATTATAAGCCATGATCGTGATATCGTATGACTCGTTGCTCATGATTGTTGTGGTGGATGTCGACATAGGCTAAGCGTTTTTTGGATGGTTACTAATTAGTTACTGAATATTAGAAGACAGAATGTGTTATGCAGAAAATTAATTAAACTAAAACTATCAAAATGAATAGATAAAGGCATGCAAAAAAAAACAAAAGTAAGTGAAAACCAAATTTATTATCCATTGTCCTCTAATGCAACACAT
This sequence comes from Artemisia argyi, assembly GCA_030686995.1. Lineage (NCBI taxonomy): Eukaryota > Viridiplantae > Streptophyta > Magnoliopsida > Asterales > Asteraceae > Artemisia > Artemisia argyi. Next base: position 120,381,039 of record CM060697.1, on the reverse strand, counting down.
CCAACATCAAAAGCCAGATCGAAACAACCACTAAGTGAATATTAGTACATTACATATATGCTAAATAAGAATTAACTTAAGCAGTAGCATTTGTTGTTTTAACATCATCACCAGATCTTCCTTGCTCGATGATATCAATAACCTTAGACTGCTTCCTTTCATGAACCATCTTTGTAACACTGATCTTCAACACACCATCTTCAAGGTTCGCTGTTATCTTCTCCATGTCAGCATTCACAGGTAACTTGAACTGTCTACAAAACTTACCACTTGTTCTTTCGGCCTTGTGCCACTTATCTCCGTCAGTTTCCTCATCCGCCTTCCTCTCTCCGCTCACTTTCAAAACCTTATTTTCTTCCACTTCTACCTTTATATCCCCTCTCTTTATCCCGGGGACATCTATGGATATTACGTGACGCATGGAAGTCTCCTTCCAATCTGCACGTGCCAAGTCTATCGTTGTATCGAGGCTTTTAGCTAGATTGGAAGGAATTTGTTCCAGGATCTTTAAGGGGTCTTCAAATGGGATCATTATTTCCCATAGAGGTTTGTTGCATGGGACTAGAGCTTCGGTTTTTGTGGGTAAAACGATCATCATGAACGTCATTATTAGCGCGCTGAGAGTGATCGTTTGCTTCGACATTGCCATTATGGGTCGTTTAAGAATAAGATGTTGGTTGAGTTTATTTCATATATCACCTAGGATCGTTATATAGACGTTTAGTAAGGGTAAAGAATAGACATCTCGACTTGTTTTGTGACGTCTAGTTATGTATGTCTACCCAATCAAACAATGCCACCTCATCATAAATTGTAAACAATTCATCATCTTTTCTGCTAATTCGTCCCGCGTATGTCATATTACGTGTGTCACACGAAGCACGTAAGTCTCACGGTTTCAATATTTGAGAAACTTACAAGTAAAAGCACTACTTTTGTTGTTGTGCAGACTTTTAATCCTCTATCTATGTCTACGAATTATTTTCTTTTATAAAAGAGACTCGGGTACAATAACTTGAGTCACGAAAAAAAATACCGTCACGTTAACGTTATATCATCTTTATCATTTCAACAATTAAAAAAAAAAAAAAAAAACCTTTTGAGACCCACTATTTTTTCTTTTCCAATTATTTAAACAAAATATATTTTCATTTATTAAATAAAAATACAAATTATATAAAACAAAAATTTATAATTAAGAAAAAAAATTACAACATAATAATTTTTATAAACAAAGAAGTTGAACTTATATTAAAATAAATAAATAAATAAATAAAAAGTTTTACTATTTCACTAGCCCAATGTCAAATAGCTCAAACTCACCAAGTCGAATTTAAAAAAAAAAATGCAATCTTCTTCGTCGTGCTGCAAACACACACAAAACATTGATTCTTACATTTTAATAACAAAAAAAAAAAAAAAAAAAAAAAAAAAAAAAAATAGCAAACCTACGTTTTAACTTACGTTGTTGCAGCAATGTGAGTGATAACGCCAACACCACCTGTGGGATATGGTAACACCACCTCAAAATCATTCACGTTGGATTAACGCCGGATCATGACTTATTGTACCTTGAGCTCTAATATATAATGATAAAAACATTACTTCTTAAGATAATAAAATTAAATATACAATTATTGAAATTAATAATATCATTTAGTGGGTCGAGTGGTGGTGGCTCAAACATTTGCGACACCTAACAACAACATCGCCATCTAGCTAAAGCCTCTATCATGTCTTTACCCGTAATAGCTAAAGACAAACTACTATATTCACACCTTGCAATGATTTAACCCCCGCGACATCCCACACCTCGTGACGTCTTAACCATGATCAGCTTTCCTCATCGACCCCATCTAACCTCGTCCTTAAACATTTCTTTTGCTATTAAACATAAAGACAACCCCGGTTTCTTTCTAATATAAGTCACATCATACTGCAACTAACAAAATAATAACTCGAAATCTGTGGTGTATAATATTTAATACATGTTATCATCTAAACTATTACGAACAAATAATAAGGTTGCTGCTTCCTATCTCTAACTTTCTCTCTAATAGCACGTCATCATTGCCCCTATAAACTACAACAATCATATATGCTTGATGATACACTGTTAGACGATTGCCGTACCCCATTATATCTAATAACAACACCCTCCATACAAGTCTTTCACGTGTTGTTATTGACCTTGCACTTCTTTATCCCCGTCACATTATAACAATCGTTGTTCCTCTTTGTCATTGCCATCATTATCACTATCCAGGTATCTTATTATAACACGAGCTTAATCTTATAGTTTAGATACAAAATAAACTATATGTTTCATCACCTTAATCTTTTTTACTCAAAAGTGTAAATCGGCGGAGACACCCTGACCCTAGGTACCACCACCGACGTGTTGACCTAATTAGCTAGGAGTTGGAATTGAATCCCGACCATTTAACTAAAAAGTCCTTTTTTGACCGGCCAATTGAGCATTTACGGAAAGGAAATGGTACCACCCGGTAGAGATGCACAGATGGGCTAAAGCCTGAGAAGCCCGAGCCCAGGCTTAGACTCTGAGAGGATCTTAACACACGAGTAATGTTTTGAGGATACTTTGAGTATATATCAAATAGTATGCGGAATCTACTACTTGATACTTAGAAGATTTGTATGATTGATGTAATAGCGATTGAATGAAACAATGAATAATGTATGAACAATGATATAACCAAACGCTTCAATATTATTGATAATAATACGAGTGATCTCAACTTATCACTAGAGTTTACAACTTTGAAGCTTAACAAAAGATACGTGTGTTTAACATCTAACTTATGACCTCCTTTTATAGCATAAGGAGTCCTATACAAGATAACTATCTAGATATAATATTCTTATCATTCTAAATGTATAAGATATACATGCAATCTACTCTATACTTATCTTCACACGTGTCTTCATCTTCTGTCTTCAGCATATAAGTAGTACAAAGTATTTGTACTAGCAGTACTAACTCAGTTAGTACTGTTAGTGTTATCTTCATCAGTGTTGTTTGTAAACTTGGCAGTACAAACTGTTAGTGTTTAATTCCCAACAGACTTGGCCCGGAAAATCCCGAAAATGCCCGCCAAAAAGCCCGGGCTTTTTACGAAAAGAAGCCTAATCTATTTTAAAAGAAGGCCTAAAGTATATGTTATTTTATATAACGCAATAAAGTATTCTAGTTTTGAGTCTTTTGATATCTTGACATGTTGGTAAGAAAAATCTTTACAATATCCAATTTTGTCCGCGAGATATACTAATAGTCCAAGCTTCAACCGTAGCTTCGGAATCTTGTTTTTCATTAAGCGGTAAGATTTCAAGCATAAGGAGGAAGAATCTTTCAAATTAATCAATTGAGATAAGCATTTGCTTGAAAGATTACTTTGATACTGTAAAACGACAACAAGACAAAACATCTTTGGAACATTCACTCATGGGGTTAGAGGATGACATAATTCAAGATGAAAAGAGTAAAATTTTAGTGGTGTATTTACAAACGTTGATTAAATATTTTCGTATAGAATAACTATATTATTAATACAAAAAATATATTAAAAAAAGCCAAAGAAGGCCCAGGTCTAACGGGGCTAAGGTAGTGTTTGATAATGACTTAAAAAATCTTAATTCATAAATAAGTAAATTTATCAAGTTATTAATTGAGTGTTTGTTTGATACTTAGAGCATCCACAGTGGTAAAGTTTTTAAATAGGTTTATAACATGCCAAATGATCAATTTATAAAACTTTTGATACTATAAACTTATTGCCACTATGTATAAACCTTTTACAATTATATCAAATGTTCAATCACAACACACCTGCATTAAATTATGAAGAGGTTTAGGATTTTGGACTTCTTCATGCCACATAGATATAAACAATAAGCTCACTATGGTTAAAACAAAAGATAAACCTTTTAATAAGTTTTAGACCTTTCATAAACCTCTTATAGTGGATGCCTTAAATTTAATCAGATGGCCTCTTAGGAAAAGCCATGTGAGTAAGGGTCTCTATATTAAGTCATCAATTTTATCATACTTTTACGTATATACCCTTCCCTTCTTAAACTCTAATTAAACACTTATTTCAAATAAAAGCATATAACAATAAATTTTTTTAATTCAGACACTTTATTAAACACACAAAATAAACAATCATTTATTAATCTACAAATAAACGACATGTATCTAGACAGACACTTTAATTTAACAGGACTTAATATAAAAACTAAACAACCAAACGACATATATCTAAACATACACTTTAATTTAAAATAACTTAATTAAAAAAACTAAAATAACATGACCGTACCTTATTCCGAACCATTTGGACCAAAATAAGCCTATATTTTACTATCCATCGTTCTCTAATGCAACACATCCAATCAAAAGGCAAAAGCAACCATTAAGCGAACATTACATATATGTTAAATAAGAATTAACTTAAGAAGTGGCATTTGTTGCTTTAACATCATCACCAGATCTTCCATGCTCGATGATATCAATAACCTTAGACTGCTTCCTTTCATGAGCCATCTTTGTAACACTGATCTTCAACACACCGTCTTCAAGGTTTGCCGTTATATGCTCCATGTCTGCATTCACAGGTAACTTGAACTGTCTACAAAACTTACCACTTGTTCTTTCGGCCTTGTGCCACTTATCTCCGTTAGTTTCCTCATCCGCCTTCCTCTCTCCGCTCACTTTCAACACCCTATTTTCTTCCACTTCTACCTTTATATCCCCTCTCTTTATCCCGGGGACATCTATGGATATTACGTGATGCATGGAAGTCTCTTTCCAATCTGCACGTGCCAATTCTATCGTTGTATCGAGGCTTTTAGCTAGATTGGAAGGAATTTGTTCCAGGATCTTGAAGGGGTCTTCAAATGGGATCATTATTTCCCATAGAGGTTTGTTGCATGGGACTAGAGCTTCGGTTTTTGTGGGTAAAACGATCATCATGGACGTCATTATTAGCGCGATGAGAGTGATCTTTTGTTTGGACATTGCCATTATGGGTCGTTTAATAAGATGTTGGTTTTGCTCTTTGAATAAATCAATAGCTAATAAGAGAATGTGTGTGTACGTAGGATATGGTGCTATTGTTTTGAGTTGATTGTGGGGCTAATGAAGTATCGTTATATTGACGTTAATAAGGGAATAGAAGAGACAATTTGACTTGTTTGTGACGTTGGTTTTTATGTGTCTACCCAATCAAACAATGCCACCTCATCATAAATTGTAAACAATTTATCATCTTTTCCGCTAATTCGTCCCGCGTATGTCATTACGTGTGTCACACGAAGCACGTAAGTCTCACGGTTTCAATATTTGAAAAACTTACAAGTAAAAGCACTTCTTTTGTTCTTATGCTGACTAAAAAAATTTATGTCCACGAATCATTTTCTTTATAATTATAACAACCATAAAAATTACTTCTTATTAATAAAAAATAAATAAATATACAATTATTAGAATTAATAATATGATTTAATGTTTCGAGTGGTGGTGGCTCAAACATTTGTGAGTCCGACGCCAGCAACAGCGTATTTGCCATTTGTGAAATTTGAGGTCATGCCATCTTGAAAGGCCTAATGCATTAGCCATCACCATCTAGCTAAAGCCACTATCATGTCTTAGCCGTAAAACTAAAGCCAAACTATCAAATTCACAACTTATAATGATTTAATCCCTGCTGCATCCCACACCTCATGACGCCTCAAACATGATCAATTGATCGGCCTTCCTCATCAAGGGCGTAGCTATATGGGTGCCTTGGTGGGCAATAGCCTACCCACGAAGATATGTAATAATGTATAGGGGAAATCTGTAGCAAACTGCAGGGATGTTTATGTGCTTCTACTTAAATAAAAGATTGTTTATGTGAAGTTGAAAAACTTGAAGGGTAAAAAGGTGAACATTTAGAATGTATTTTTGTCTTTGCTGCAGATAGTTTCGTTGTAGTTGAAGCAACGATGTTAACCCCTAACGTATATTTTACAAATATTTGTATTAGCCAATTACAAGTTAGATAAATTCATGCCGTATTGGCCCAACCAAAGGCAAATTTGTATTACTACTACCTTCTAATTTATATACCATCTACGTCATATAAATGATGATCGTGGAATTATTGCTTTACGGTGCATCTTGAGTTACCCATAAAGTGAAATCCTGGCTGCGCCACTATATATTGTTCATCAACCCCGTCCAACATCGTCCTTAAGCATTCATTTGATATTAAACATAATGACAACCCCGACTCCTTACTAATAAAAGTCACGCCATATTACAGCTAACAAAATAATAACTCCAAAACGCTCATGCATATTCTTCAATACATGTTATTATCTAAACTGTTACAAAAAAAAATAATAAAGTTTTACTTCCTTTCTCTTACTTTCACTCCAATAACAGGTCATCGTTGCCCCTACCAACTACAACAATCAAATTTGCTTCACGATGCACCGTTAGACGACTCTTCTACCCCATTATATCTAATAACAACACCCACAATATAAGTCTTCCACATATTGTTATAGTCCCTGCACTTCTTTTATCCCATCACATTTGCAATCTCAATATCCTTATACACAACAATCGTTGTTCCCCTTTGCCATTGTTATCATTATCACTATCCGAGTGTTTGAACGCTATTTTTTTTAATATCTATTTCAGTTTTCTACTTAATATAACATGAGCTTCCTTATAATCTTATAGTTTAGAATAAACTATATCTTTCATCACCTTAATCTTTTTTACTCAAAGGGTGTAGATCGATGGGGACACGCTAACCCCGAGTATCACCACCGACGTGCCGACCTGACTCTTCCTTAAAGACCAAGCCCCAGACAATGATCTTCTGTCACATCAACCTAATTAGCCAATAGTTGGAATTAAATCCCAGCCATTTTACTCAAAATCCCTCCTTTATCCGGTCAACTTACCATTTACGGAAGGAAAATGGTACCACTCAGGCAAAAGCCTAAAAATGTCCTTGGGAAAGCGGCGATTGTACTAGTGACATGGGGAGAGGATCCTCTCAATTAACTTGACTCAAGTTAGAGGATACTCAATCATTGGATTAAATCAAATGTTAAGATTATATGGTTCACTTTTAATCTTGACCTTTGATTTTACTCCAATTGTTGAGGATCCTCTAACTTGAGTCAATTTGTCCCACCAACTTGAGAGGATCCTGTTCCAGTGACATGTGTTATGCAAGAAAATTAAATTAAACTAAAACTAAGCAAAATAAATAAATAAACGTATGTAATAAAACAAAAGTAAGTGAAAACCAAATTTATTATTCATCGTGCTCTAATGCAACACATCCAACATCAAAAGCCATAAAGAACCGCTAAGCGAACATTAGTACATTACATATATGCTAAATATGAATTAACTTAAGAAGTAGCATTTGTTGTTTTAACATCATCATCAGATCTTCCATGCTCGATGATATCAATAACCTTAGACTGCTTCCTTTCATGAGCCATCTTTACAACAAGGATCTTCAACACACCGTCTTCAAGGTTCGCTGTTATATTCTCCATGTCTGCATTCACAGGTAACTTGAACTGTCTACAAAACTTACCACTTGTTCTTTCGGCCTTGTACCACTTATCTCCGTTAATTTCCTCATCCGCCTTCCTCTCTCCGCTCACTTTCAACACCCTATTTTCTTCCACTTCTACCTTTATATCCCCTCTCTTTATCCCGGGGACATCTATGGATATTACGTGATGCATGGAAGTCTCCTTCCAATCTGCACGTGCCAAGTCTATCGTTGTATCGAGGCTTTTAGCTAGATTGAATGGAATTTGTTCCAGGATCTTGATGGGGTCTTCAAATGGGATCATCATGTCCCATAGAGGCTTGTTGCATGGGACTAGAGCTTCGGTTTTTGTGGGTAAGACGGTCATCATGGACGCCATTATTAGCGCGATGAGAGTGATCTTTTGCTTGGACATTGCCATTATGGGTCGTTTAAGAATTAGATGTTGGTTTTGCTCCTTGAATAGGTCAATAGCGTATAAGAGAATGTGTGTGCACGTAGGATATGGTTCTATTTTTTTTAAGTTGATTGTGGAGCTAATGAAGGATCATTATATAGACGTTAGTTAGGGAAAATAAGAGACAACTTGACTTGTTTTGTGACGTCTAGTTATGTGTGTCTACCCAATCAAACAGCGCCACCTCATCATAAATTGTAAACAATTTATCATCTTTTCTGCTAATTCGTCCCGCGTATGTCATATTACGTGTGTCACACGAAGCACGTAAGTCTCACGGTTTCAATATTTGCAAAACTTACTAGTAAAAGCACTTCTTTTGTTGTTATGCCGACTTTTAATCCTCTATTTATATCCACGAATTATTTTCTTTATAATTATAACAACCATAAAAACATTACTTCTTAACTGAAATGGCAATATGGCGGGTTTGAGACGGGCCGACCAACCTCATCTCTAAACCCAATTACAAAAACCATCCAAATTAGCCTAATCCTCATTGGGCTCTTCTCGGGGCGCCTCATTGGGGCAAGATGCTCCTTCAAACCCATCCCATCCCTCATTATGGTATTATCGGGTTGTCTTTTTGAAGTGCGTTGCTCCATCATACTTGTATCGTTATTTGTTTATTCTTATTTTTACACTTATGAAATAACTTGAATAATCAAGAATCCATTAATAATAAATTAAAGATCGGAGTAAATCACGAATTTTTTAGAATATTATGAAACAAAACAAACTTTTATGATCACAATTTAAATATATGAAAAATAAAAACTAACAAAAATTGAAGAATTATATTTTTAGTACGTAAATACTAACACAAAATTTTATGTATATAGATATATGTATATAGATATATGTATATGGGTATGGGTTAAAATAAAAAGGGCCTTATAATAAAAAGTGTAGGAAGGATTGTGAGGGCGACATGTGTCACCCCTATGCCACATCATATGACACATGTCACCACCCCCACCCCCCCACCCACCCACCCCTCCCCCCCCCCCCCCCCCCCCCCCACGCAAAAAAAAAAAAAAAAAAAAAAAAAAAAAAAAAAAAATTCCCGCCAAAAAAAAATTTTTTTTGGGGCAAAAAATTTTTTTTTTTCCCGCCAAAAATTTTTAGTGCATCACAGTTATAAAGTTACTGCATCACAATTATAAAAGTTACTGCATCACAGTTTTAAATTTTAGTGCATTAAGGTTATAAGTTACTGCAACATAGCTGATGCACTAAACTATTAACTATGATGCAGTAACTCATAATAAAGATGCACCAAAACTTAAAAAAGAATCGTATTTTAATTGTG